>OZ023217.1:39158532-39578532 GCA_963995525.1 Escarpia spicata
GGCGCTGATTTATAAATGCGAAATCTCCTGTCCGTGTGTGGGTTCAGAGCGCAATGAACCTCCCTGCTGTGTTGCAGAATAATACAGTGCCTAGAAAATGGTGATATTTGAAATTTTAAAGACAGTTTCTTGTATGGGGAAGAAAGCAGTAGATCAGGCATAGTAGCAGATTGAGTGCTAGCGTGTATTTGTAGTGGAATTATCCATATTTTGAAGATTGTAGTTGGCGGAGTGATTTTTTTGCCATTTGTTTCACATACCATGGGTGCAGAAAAACATGGATATTGTGGTAAATAGTAATGCGATTTTGACGACATTTGATCAGCATATTAATGAGATGATAATAGTGGATGTGTAGAAATTTTTGAATGGTATAGTTTTCTTATAATCTGGCGTTAACATGGCCGCCAATGGGAAAGTCAACAGTTACCTGTGCTCTCGTACCTATCTTTTCGTAGTGGTTGTTGCGTACGTTTGGCCGGAAGCCGAGACCGTACACGTTGGCGGCGATGTACTTGCTCAAGGCACACGTACTGCGTACACCGGCGTACGTGTAGTCGAAGCTGGCGCACTGGAACTCTGTCTCGGAAAGACAGCGGGCGGCGCAGTCCTCCAGCACGATGCCCAGCAGAAGCTTCTGGTAGATCTCGGCGCCCACCATCGGCTGCATCTCCCGGTGACCGTAGTTGATGAAGTGGGCCAGCACGCCTTCTGTTGGGACAACGCAGTAAAGACTTTAATACGCGTGTGATGTGATGGGATTTTGCTACTACCCTCCACTCACATGTAAATGGCTGTTGTCAATCTTGTCAAAAGCACCTTCAACCTAAACATAACCCTAGCCTTTAACGTAACCTCGCTCTAAATCTAACCCTAAACCAAACCCTGAATCTAACCCTAAACCTAACCTTTTTTGCACAACCACAAAAGGGCATTTGTACGTGAGAGGGAAGCTGTCTCCTTGTCATGCATGGTTTGTCTTGCATCGAGAGCGAGCAATCAAGTTAGCTCTTTGATAATAATTATTATTATAGGGACGGTTTAACTAGAACATATTAATAGGTGTCTTTTCTCGCCCCGATACCGGGTGTAACTCAGTAACATAGTTTGATATATTATACACTATGATATGAGTTTTTGGGTGAGTCGGTCCAAAAATGCACTCCCAAAAAAAACAATCAAGTCAGGGGCCGTCATTGCATCGGTCGGGAGACGAGTGGCGAGTCTTGACGCCGCCACTGATCCGTTTATTACGACGAGTTGAAGTCAATATTGAGTTGATAACAGGACGCGTGTTGGCGCTGCTTGTGCACTGGCCTGACCTGGGCACACGACTTCGAAAACGCGCTTAATTTAGAAGTTGGCACAAACTCAAGAAATGTGAAAAACATACATCCGATGTTAATACAATCGTAGAAACGGAAGACAACTGGATATAGGCCCTAATTGGATAACATGGCGCCCAGTCGGGTTGTTCAAGTTTTTATTTTCAATAAAAATAGCTTAATACGGTAAACACACCCTGGTGTCGTGTCCGGATTTCCCGGTTGCTTTGCGTAGGTCGGCAACACCCTGTTCTCTGGAGAGAAAAAGTGTTGGCACCACCCTCTTGTTGGAGATGGGTAGAGTTGGTATCATTTTCGAAGGCGCCTGAATCGGGGGAGGCTTGGGGGCTGAGCCCCAAGCATTTGACGAGGGCACTGGAGATAGGATTAGCCCCCCCAATATTTAGGGAAGGGTTGTGCATTTTCTGGTGTCATATTTGTTGGTGGGGGTTGTGGTTGGTGTAAGATTACCCCCCCCCCCCCATATTTGTTGGTGCAATTAGAGGTTTATTTTGAGAGCCAGAAGGTAGGTGTTGTTGGCGAGCCTTAAGTGGGACGCAAATCGAAAAATATTTAACAGCACAGTTTCGTTCCGTGCCCCCTTTTAGAGGGGACGGGCCGTGTTGGTACCACCCTGTTACCGGGTATATGTCAAGTTGGTACTACCCCGTTACGGGAAGGAGTCTAGTTGGCACCAACCTATTCCAGAGAGAAGGCGGTGTTGATACCACCTTGTTCCAGGGAAGGGTTGTGTTGGTACCATCCCGTTCCTGTGGTTGGTACCACCTTATTTCCAGGGGAAGGGTTGACTTGCTGCCACCATTTACATGGGGAGGGGTTGAGTTGGTACCATCATGTTCCCGAGGAGGGGTCGCGTTGGTACCACCCTGTTCTTGGGCAAGGGTCGAGTTGGTACCACACTATTCCAAGGGGTATTGAGTTGGTACCACCCCGTTCCCGGAGAAGGGTCTAGTTGGTACCACCATATACCCGACAGAGGGACATCTTGCAGACCCGAAACATGAAAACAGCCACTCGTTGTATTGGTGCTCTGTATGAGGTCAGTTTAAACACGATGTCGTCAGCAGTCGACGCAAATAGCGACTCGTTATATAAAACCTTCGAGTCCGCGGTTACGTAGGCTCCACATGGGGCAACATTCAAATGCAGAACGGGCTGCAAATTGTTTTGGCAAACAGGTTGGTGATATCCGCGTGTCTTGCGGGTTGGCGTGATGCCAAGTTCTCAAATGATCTGCGACTATGAAGGCTTCGTACCAATATTTACACTTAGCCTTAGGGCACGGTAACTAGTCAGTGAAACAACCATAGTTCTTCAGAATCGTGGCGTAATGTTGAATATATTTATTAGATAATAATCCATGGATAATAGTATTTTATTTCATGTTAATAATAATAATAATAATAATAATAATAATTATTATTATTAGCAGCAGCAACAACAAGCACCAGCAGTATATATTATAAGTTCAGTCGCCAAAATGCGATCTGTGGCGTTTACAGAAATGTGACGTCACAGCGCTGTGATGTTGTATCAATGTGTGAGTATCGAAGTTTCGTATTTTTATCAATTTAAATTATTATGTTTACGAAACAAAAACTTGCTACAATGATCTATGTAAATGTCTGAAATGAACGTCAAAAATAATCGTCCATAAACTAAATCAGAGCTATTAATAGTTTGAATATTTTTTAGATCTCACTAAAATTTATGTGTTTGGGAGAAAGAAGACAGACACGCGTCGCCATGATGACGTCACACCTACGTAAGAAGACAATGGCGTCACGCACTAAACAGACCGACGTAAGGTGTTTTTTCTCTTTCAATTTCGTTGGTTTCATGCTACCGTCAAGTTTATAGTGTTGGAAGTAAAACTGTTTTTGCGGCAAAAATGTGTTATACTGATACAATGATGGCTTTCTATTTATCGCTTAAGTGCAAGAGAAATTGTATGCAACCAACTCTCAACATGAAAACTCTGCGAATGCTACCCGAGACGTCTGGTACTCGTAACACGCCTATCGTCAAAAACAAAAAACATGGCCTCAGGGCAATGATTATAAACTGTAACAGTATTAAAAGTGCGACTAAACAAACAGCCTTCCGTGCAACAATCGATCAACACCAACCATAACTCATATTGGGTTGTGAGTCCAAATTAGATAGCAATATGGCTACATAGGAACTATTCCCAGAAAACTACACTGTTTACCGCAAAGACTGCGATGCAGATTGAGTAGTCGTCTTTACTGCCACCAAAGACTGCCTCATTACCTCTGATGAACCTGAATTAGGCGAAAACTGTGAAATTATCTGGGCAAGCATGCAATTCAGTGACTCTAAACCGCTATATCTGGCCAGTTATAATAGACCACCAGACAACAAAACTCAGTCATTACGCGCTTTAATCTGATCAGTAGCCAAGACTATTAATAAAAACCCGCGTCAGCACCCAAACTTGACAATCGGAGGGGACTGTATCCGCTCAGCGCACCACGATTATATCAACAGTAAAGGTCCATCTCCACATACCTCCATTCCTCACTTACACATCACAACTGCCGGATTAGCCAAGCAATTATTTAACTTAAGCCCATAAAAAGCATGCGGTCCTGACGAAATGTCAACTCGAGTCCTTAAATTTTTTTGCAAATGAGCTAGCTCAAGGACTTAGATGTCTATGCCAACTATCTTATGACCAAGCGATAGTCCCCAAAACAGTGGCGCCAAGCAATAGTTACAGCAATCCATAAGGGTGGTCCAAAATCAGATGCCTGCAACTACCGACCCATATCATTGACCTGCTTGTGCTGTAAAATCATGGAACACATAATCCTAAGTCATGTCGCCAAACATCTTAACACTCATAACATCCTTATTAATGAACAAGATGGATTCAGGAACTGCCACTCTACTGTAACACAACTCATAAACTCAACCAGCGACTGGTCAGAAACTCTAAATCAAAAAGGTCAGACAGATGTAATATTACTTGACTTCGGGAAAGCTTTTGATAAAATCGCTCATCACCACCTATGAGATAAATTAAACTACTACGGCATCAGAAACAACACTCTTGGCTGGATCAATATCTTCTTATCCCATCGTAAACAAGCTGTTTCAGTCAATGGCACACATTCTTCCTGGGCTAATGTCACTTCCGGTGTCCCTCAGGGATCTGTCCTGGGGCCGGTTCTATACCTTCTGTATATAAGCGATATCAAGGAACAAATGAATTCAACAATTAAACTCTTCGCAGACGATAGCATCCTATACAGGGAAATAAAGAACACACAAGATCTACAGATATTATAAAACGATCTAGAAACCCTCGCAACCTGGTCTAAGAAGTGGTCAGTGAACTTCAACGTTCAGAAATGCGCAGTCCTCACCATCACACGCAAACGAAACCATAAATGGGAAACTCACTAAACCGTGTTCAAAAGCACGACAACCTTGGAGTCACAATATCACACGACCTAAGATGGAACGACCACTGTACCAAAATAACCACCAGAGCCAGCCGCACACTTGGACTCTTAAGAAGAACATTATCACCTTGCTCACAAAATGTTAAAGAAAAAAACTCACAAAACCCTCGTCCGACCACAGATTGAATATGCCAGAGAAGTCTGGAATCCCAGCACAGCAAAAGAAATTAACCGCATACAACAAATTCAAAGAAATGCTGCAAGATTAATCTTCTCCGACAACCGAAAAGAAACACATATTAAACCACTCATAAACAAACTCAACTGGGACTCGCTCCACACACGTCGCCTCATTCAACAAGCATCACTGTTCTACAAAATCCACTACCACGTGGTTAGCATCAACCCTCCGTCATGTTTCCAGCACGCCACGCATATCTCCAACAGAATCGACCATCCACTTAAATATACCAACACAATAATTCCAACCATCAATGCATATAATATGCATTCTACCCCAGAACAGTATTCATATGGAACATACTACCACCACCTGCTGTTCTACACATCACGCCATCATTGCCAGCCTTCCTGTATGTCGCCATGCCAGCCATCAGGGAAATGCAACCCTTGCATGGCGTCCACATCCTACAAAGCTACAAACTTATGTATATAGTGCACCACTTGTTTTTATCTGCGCTTTTGTTTGTTTTTCGTTGTTTTTCTCTCTTTATTTTGAACATCCTTCTACACGATTGTTTCCCTTTTGTTTGACTTCTCTGACGTCACGCATCGCACAAATCCAAGTTTAGCTGTGAACATCTATACATGGATTACTATATCAAGCATCAAACAACTGATTTCTATATATCATAGCGCTTGTAATTACGTGAATATATTATCCGCCATCGTGTTTTCCTTAAACAAACAATCAATCACTCAATCGATCGATATTTATTATCTAATACCATGCAATGGTATATGAGAACTATATATATAAGTATTGTATTTCTATTTTATATATATATATATATATAAATATAAAATAGAAATACAATACGTTTTTATAACACAGAAAACATGAAAGTGTTAACGTGATTATTAAAATATCTTGGTAGATAAACACTTCTTTGGTGTTGAACAGTGTCACATATAAACAGTAAATTAAATTCTCCCTAATATCATTTCATTACAAAAAGTACAAAACCTTAAATTTCTATCAATATTGAACATACGTCTGTTTCAATAGGTCAAAAATTATAGAGATCAGTTGGTACAAAGTCATTAAGTGAAGAAATGACCTGACGACAAACACACGAACCTGGCCCGCGCTCATAGAAGTCCGTGTCAGGAGAACGGATGACGCCATTGCTGTCTGACGGCGTCTGCTCCAGCAGGAAGCACTTCCGTGACTCAGTCTCATAGTTGAAGCCGTTACACTTGAAAGCCGTCTCGACTACACAGTTCTTGGCGCAGCGCTCCACCGACACGCCGGGCACCGCGCGGTGCTCGTCCGTCGTCAGGCGGTGCTTCGGCAGGCGGTTGAACAGGTTCCGGTACACGGCTACAACAAAATATACTCCAGTATATAGGATAAGGATATTTTTTTTATCATTGCAAAGCGGTAAAAATTATACAGGCATACGTACACAATTTAATGTAAAATATACAACAAAAATTAACAAAATATATAATTAGCAAAATATACATTTTGCAACAAAAAAGAAAGAAAACAATTGCCGTCGAACGGGAGACTCCTACTAAAAACAGGTCGTTATCGTAGGAGCCACCCAAAGTAAAAAATAACATGTAGTCTTTATGAATATAATCGTAAGTTTTACATAAAAAAAAACAAATAGACGGCTACAACGTGACATACTCCAGTCTGCGGTTATAACAAAATACCCTGGAACAACCGTCATTTAGTTGTGTCGGGGTTATTAGATGGAATATAATCTGTTTATATATTTGTGGGTCATATCCCACAACTGAACACACTGCCAGCATTACCACCTTGAGCAGCGGTTCCCAAACTGGGGTACGCGTACCTCCGGGAGTACGCGAGAAGTTTTCCATGGGGTACGCGAAGGGTCGGCTGAAAGTAAGGGTTTCGCTATCTTGTGTGTTACTCGCTTTCACGCTTTACACCAAAGACGGACACCTCAGGGGAGAACCACTGGAGTCCATTTACATTCCCACGCTGGTCATGCTTAGCAGTGTTTTTCCCGAGTGAATAAAGGAGGTGATATGTTTTACCATTAACAAATACTTCATTGCATGATCCGTCGATACGCTCTCGTTTCAAAGAGCTAAGAGTATATCTTGACGATGTTGTCAAGATGATAAATATCACCAAATCCAGCGCTCACAATACGCGATTCTACTTTTGCCAAGAGCTTCATGTGGACCAAAAGACGCAGCTCTTCCACACCGCGATCTATTGACTGTCATGGAGAACATGGAACTAAAAAGGAATGGCTAAAAGATGAGTTGCCAAATTTGTTGACCACGTCTATAAAGAAAAGTGACGAAAATGCTTCGAGAAACAGGTTAACTCTTGAAGCTGGCTAACTTAAAAGTACGAATATTCACCGTGATGCTGGAGTTGTGGGACGGCAACGTAAACTATGGACACTTCAAGATCGTATATATTATGTTAATTATCTGACATGTCTGATTATCTCAACGCAGACATTGTGAGCGGAACCAAGGGGCAACTTGTGCAGGTGTCAACGCCAAATGGAATTCCAAATTAACTTTCAGTGCGAAAGATGCAAATTTGTTCCGACGTTCATCCATTAAGCATGGGGGTGCAGTATTCTCAGCAGACAGCACAAATTAGGAAGACAATATTTTTATTTCCAATATTTCTCATAATGCGCTTGAACATCTTCCTCTGGCCAAGTTATCGTCTCATATGGACGTGTTGTATTCGACTCTGTATAATATCTCCAAGCGGGCATTGTTTATTTTCCGTCCACATATTTATGTGAACACGGTTTCTCGGCGATGTTCTGCACGAAGAACAAACTTCGAGTGTGACTCTGTGTCACGGACGACATCCGGATCTGCCTGTCCAAAACTGTTTACCAAATTGAGTCCCTGATTTTTTAAGGCTAACTCATCCCTCTAGTTATTTTTTAATATTTGTTATTATAAATTTGGCGTACATTTTGTTTATCTCATTAATAAGATTATCTGTTATCGTTGAACTGAGTGTAAACTATGTTTTTTTTATAGAGTCTATAAATTTAATGTTAAAATTATGGGTGTACCCTGACATTCGTTTCAGACCTCAGAGGGTACGCGGAACGAAAAAGATTGGGTACCGCTGACATAGAGCATAGCCATATTTGGTGTATAATTGTGTCCAACTCTGTTCGTCTTTGTCCACTATGTCCAGTTTTGTATTCACATTCCATGGGGCAATAGCCTATCAACAAAACTTGCCAATACTTTCTTACCATTTCTGTATTACATTATCATGACAGGTGAACATTTTTTTTTGAAATTTAGAATACCCGTTACAAGGAAAGTCAATGAGATTACCTGCTTTGAAAGCCAGTGTATTATCCATCAGGAGGGATCTAGTTCAGTTTGTTCAATTAATCGTTATTATTTCTGGGTGAAAATAACGTCATCAGAAATCATACGAAAACACCCACTTTCATAGTGGTCAGTGAGGTCCGAGTCGATGAGATGGACGTCGGGGTCATCGACGTTGACCGAGAAGAGTTTGCAGACTCTCGACGCGCTGTGGAAGTCGAACGACTTGCACCCGGCGGCGATCTTCTCACCACACCGCTATAGGGGACAGAGGACACTCGACATTACTGGGTCAGTGAAGAACTCTACACTGGCGACAACTCGTCATTACTATTAGTACCGTACATTGACGATAACTCGTCATTACTGATACACTGACGACAACTCGTCATTACCGGTACATTGACGACAACTCGTCATTACTGATACACTGAAGATACACTGACGTTGCCTCACACAAGAACGACGGCAGATCGTTACATATGCACGTACACGTACATACGCACGCACACGTGCACGTTGATTTAGTGTCTTACCTGGGCGCACGCCTCGACCGTGTAGTTGGCTAGGGTGTGACTGGGGACTGCGGAGAGCGACTGGCCGGCCGTGCGCGCGAACACGCTCCGGTAGGGACGCGGCTCACCTGGAACATACAACACGGTTAAAAAACAGTTCCCTTAGCTGTACAAATGATACCTGGCTATAGACGAAGGTTGATGTGTGTGTGTGTGTGTGTGTGTGTGTGTGTGTGTGTGTGTGCGCGCGCGTGTGTGTGTGTGTGTGTGCGTGTGTGTGCGTACGTGCGTGCCTGCGTATGTGTGTGCGTGTGTGTGTGTGTGTGTGCGTGTCTGACGAATAATCTTAGCGCTGTAATTGCAACATCGCACCGACAATTGCAGAATACACTAACACAATTTAACCAAATCGAAAAGCAGATGGTAAACATCGTAAGAGGACAGCTGTAAATTAAGACAGTTAAGACGCAAACAAATATAATAAACAACATGTTTTAAGTAATTAAGGTAAAACTTTAAGTAAAGTTGCTGACAAACCTAAGGATTCTCGTAATGAGGCGTCTATGTGTTATTCAGGAGTAGGATGCACAGTAACAATAATACTTTATTGGTTTTACTCCACAGCAATTTTTCTGTGCATTATCATCCCGGATAGCACACGGCTGACTCATTCTGAGAATGCGTCAATGGGCGGGGCGGGCGGCTGACAGGACACGACGGCATTTTTCATTGGAATATATGTCAGACTTTTAAGCCAATGAAAAGAAGGCTTATTACACATTATTTGTTAGCTCGGTAGCAGTAACGAACAGTGAACAAGTAACATTTCGGTGAATCCCGAGTAGAAGAACGGCATGTTTACAAAGCTAAAAGCTTGCTTTAATTTGTAACGAGAATAACACAGAGTTTGTTGATTCCACGAGAGTGGTAGCTAGGCCTATCGGCCAGATATAACACATTATTATCTGACCGTAAAAAACTTTCATGACGTCAACAGTGTATTATTCTCTAAATAATACGATAGAGCAGATTGGTAATTTACAACTAATGCTCATTTGATTACACGTAATGATATCATTGTTATTACTTGCAAAGTCATGAAACGCGTGAGCTTTAGCACAAGCCAAACCGAGGAGGAATAATTGGCGGCAATAAATATCGAATAGATGAGACATTATTGTGGCCTAGACATTAATTTTTAACCACACAAATATCTAGTGCATTGTTGTTTTGATGGGAATTTATTTAGATTAACTGATCGTCGACTCATTAATGTGTCTACTTAATCGATTCTGCCATCATATTGCGGTGTAACGAGTACATGGGATATCACTGACGTCTAATCACGCAGCATCCATGTATTCCCCGTAACAAACAGCGTTATTTCCACTGTTGTTTTGGAGACAAAACTATTTGAGTCATTTGTCATTAATCGGGGTTGGGGTGGGCAGATCATATTGGTCAGAGTTTCATATCCTGGAGCTTTCGACCATAACATTCCTTCCCGTATAGAATATAGGTATGGATGCTTAGACGTTGTTGGCAACTTGGCATATTCGTTTTAACTTCAAAAAAATTAGCTCTGAGGTCTAGAATAGAATTATATGCAAGGAACACACTGTATATCTACCGAAGGCTTTAGAAGTTTCATATTTTAAATTTTCCCAAGCATTAATTTAAGTGAATCTCAAACTTGGAATATTCACGCCAATGTCCCATGTGATTATAAATGCACGATCATGAATACATTTCAGTGTTGAATGTTTTCAACGAATTTCGAAAATCATGTGGCAGACAAGTTCAATGGTTTTTAGGCTAATTGTTGGCCCGGCAACTGACTTTGCCAAATTACCATACAGGTCTATGTGACAACGAAGGTAAACACTCATTCGACCAATTTAACAAACGTCAACACATGTCATTCAACCTACTGCGAATACATACATGCCAGCCTTCAGTGATTCACACCTGTAAGACTATGGGCAAAAATCCATAAGACATCCATAAGCGCTGCAATTATAGCGAAAGGACAATACAGCTTATATCTAATATACCGGCATTAACAACAACACCTGTTTACACAACTCTCTTTATTGACCTTCACTTGTCAGACAGGTGCTCGAGCTTATTCTCATAGCACGCGTGCTTTGCGTAGCGGAGCATCGCCGGCGACACCTCTAACTGATGACAGCAGCTGTCAAAGCTGAGTTTGCATTGTGTGTATAATGAGATTGTGTCTGGGTGTAGGTTGCTGCGAGAGTTTGTGTGTATTTTTCTTAGCGTGGAGAATGTCTGTTCCGAGTCAGCATTGGTGTGGGGCAGGCCGAGTAGTGCAGTGTAAACGGTTGCGAGGGTGGGAAAGCGCACTTCCCCCATTGCCGTATTTATCGCCATCACGTCCCCTTAGATGTGATCAAGTCGCCGCTGATGGCCGTCCACTGCGGTAACGACAGCATCGACTTCTAGAAGCTGGAGGTCTTCAAAGTCATCTTTTTCAGTCGTTTTCGTCCTCTTACACTTGAATTGCTTAGCGATCTCACTATCTGAGAAGATTTAGCGGGCCAGGTCGGTAAAATGGTTCGCCAAAAGTGTGGGCAGATTGTGCTCGGCTACAAAGAACGAAAGCAATACCTCCGCTTTTGTGGTCGAGTCGGCGGAGTTCATAGACTTGGGCTTGAAAAAGCTGGTTACTTGCGAACACATCAATTGTCGCTCGTGCGTCTTGGATTTAATGTACCCGCGAACATCGTACACGCCGGAGGCGGCCACTTTAATATCTCGACAACAGACACTATACCATGCGTAGTTGCTCCCTAACTTGCTTTCACTGATGATGCCTTTAAACAGGCCATTCCAACTGGACTAATGCGTCCCGGCATACTGCTTCTGTTTTCGCTTCTTCGCCTCAGGAATAGTCTAGTAGAAATTGACGATGACACAGACATTTTGATTAAAAAGCCAATTTTTGTTTTAGGGTGACTAGTAGGGTTTCTTGAACTTCCAAAAAACCCAACCAAAATCAACCCTGGGGAACTTTGTTTTTACCACAATCATTGTTTGGGGGTGTTTCGGTCCAATTTCGAAGTAGCACTTTTTGTTTGCGTTTGTTAATCATATTTTTAACTGTTTCCTTTATTGGTTAATACGTTTGTAATGATGTGTATACTGGTCTATTAAGCCACACATCAATGGTGGGGTTTAATTAATCAATTAATTAGTAATATATTTATTATATAACACTCCGTCCCAATGTTGTTTTTGGATTTAATTAACATCTTAACTAAGCTCACATGAATGTCACTTATACCCCAAACAGTGAATGGTATAGCTTTCAAATTTGAATATAACTAGGAGAGATCATAAATGTCCTACCTGTAATTTTCTAATACATAATTTGTTAAACATCCTCCTCAGCATTTTCATCGTCGTCACTGTCGGGTAGCTGTACAAGAGTTGGGCCGTTTGCGCGCTGTCCTTGACATTTGCAGTGGACGCTACAGGCAAGACGCTTCTTTGAGCAGCTGAAAGACACACACAAGTTATCTTGGCGCTTGCAAGGGCAACGGGTCTCTTGTAGAAGATGTTCGGGTGCTGGTTCTTTGTCTGTGAAGACGGGCACTACTGAGTGTGCGTCACAGTGGAAGCCATATTTTTTGGTGTCCAATACCGTCTTCAGATTAATCCAAGTAGAAACCTGTAGGTGCCCGCTGAGTGAATGGAAGTAGCATGTTCGACTTGTCGGCGGCATTCTTTCAATGGCGACATACGTTGATGAAATTATGTGCATGTATCGTAGATCGTCGAGAATTACATTTGAGTTGCTTTTTGTGTAAATCGAAAACATATGCCGCTCCCTAGTTGTTGCAATGTCGGCGCTCGAATATGGCAACGGATGTTCTCAGCTCTGTTGAAGATCCTAGAATATTTTCATGTGTTTGACTTTGCCAATACCGTAGATAGCTGACGTTATGCAACAGCCAGACATAGCGTTTGCAAAAAGGCAAACACTTACAAATGGCAAGCACTTGCGGTGTAAGTCTTTGCCTGGTTTGCATATAAATGGTGGATTTCTCAGGCGCATGTTAAAGCAGGATTACAAGCAGATCTGTATCAACACAACGGACACATACGTCTCGTAGGATTCTGCAACTTCTAGGGTACACTTCGCAATTGTAATATCCGCATCTCCTTCTTCGCCAGCGTGACGCACCTCAATACCTTCTTTCAGCAGGTAAGTAGAGAGGAGATTAATGAGTTGTTGTTTGTTGTGCTTGATTGAAAGAAAACTACGTTTGTTTGAAGGCACTGGAGTGTTACATCCAACCAACACATCAGCGGAAATGGTCTTGCCAAATTTACGTCCCTTCTGTTCGGGTTCCTTGGTCGTGAGCACTTCATAGCTGTCGAACACTACGAACTAGGCCCTATCGTGTGCTGCCAAGTGTAGAACATACATCACATTAGATGAACACATGAAAGGTACCTGTCTTTGGCCAGGGTACCTGATGCAGAACGGCACATCCATCCACAACTGTGGCTGCTACCTCATGTGAAAAGACACTGCGATCTGGTGGTCCAGAAGTATATGCCCTGGCCAATAGTCTCTGGTACAGCTCCGTCGACGACATGCGCACTTCTTTTCCATCTTTCAGTTTGACAGTTTTCCTCATAACTGCGAAGGTTTTCACTCGGTCTGACTTCCTGAGAACGATGTCTCCGTACTTCTGATCTGTGATTTTCAGGTGGATTTCTTCGATATTGTATACCCGAGTACTTCGTTTGGGATGACGATAGACATCTTCGGCATTGAGTTCCATAGCACACATCAAACAATGAGTTTGATAATCGTAACCTCTCGAGGTCGTACGTGTGGGCATACATTCTGATGTAACAACCTGGTTTGCTGCCCGAAATTATTTAGTTACATTTTTGAGGCAGGTAACTCTTTCTACATTTTTCATGGACATAATGATCACCTGCATTATTGAATTGTTCAGCCAACCCATCACCTCGTAGTTGGTTGTGATACCGCCACCAATGAATCTATCCCTTTCCGTCCAAGTTTAGCCATTATAAGCTCCATATCAGCGACCCGTTCCTAAAAAAGATGTGTGACTATTTTCTAGGCAATCTTCATAATATGACTATGTGTACTGTAATTATGTAAATATGTTCAACAACAGTTGCTAACTTTACTTTATATAATTAATCAGATATTTCGGATTTAAAATGCTATCTTAATTACTAACTATGAATTGCTCACCAATAAATCAACAAAGATCTACCGTTACGCATTGGCTACAAAATTATGAACAATGTCATGTTTGGCTTTCCATACCACACATTTTCAAATCGCTCAAGCATAAATGCATAAGAATCCGTAACAACCATTACATAAATTTATTATAACTTTTCTAACAATCTGCAAGCAAGTAATTAATACAATAGCTGTTATTTATTTAGAATATAGATACACTGCATAAAATGACTTGAGGGAGTTTACGAAAACGAATTTTGATCCAATTAATATATATGTGATATTATCGCTCGTGTTTGGATTTTAAAACATTGGCTTTCGATACACAATGGCAAGATCTAATCTTGTGGCAAACACTTGATTTCTTATATTAGCGAGTTAATGGATACATAAAATACAAATCAATACAAGTATCCTCTGGCCAGTGGAGATCAGTGCGCCAAAACTCATTTGCATCTATGTATGGAAAGCCAATAAAAAGAAAATGTGAATCCGGCTGACCAAATGAGTGATAAGTCAGAAAAATTGTAACATTGTTTTCTTACAATCTTGTAGAGAGATTGGGTAGGGTGCTTTACACGGTTTCAAAAATTATTACTGCTACAAAAATTGGCGAAGTTATGGAGCATTGAACATAGTAAGGGTCAAAAAGTGAAAATGAAGAAAACGGCTGTTGAAGTTTTATATTATACAGGTGTATATGCAAATGGATTTTCTTGAAAATGTATGTTCTACTATATGCTGATGACACTCGAATAATGCAATCAAATGCAAATTTTTTGTGTATAGCGGAACTATGTCAACTCTTCTAATGGTTGACATTTGGTTGTTTCAGGTGTCAACTATATTGTGAATCTGTAATTATTAGTCTATATTGATACAATTGATTTACATAGTACCATGTCTACACAAGACATGGCAAGTGTAAACAGAACAGTAGAATGCATTTGATATCAATAAAGTGTACGATATTTCACTCTATTGTTGTCCAGAATATAAATTTGCTATGTCTGTCATATACAGGTGACAATACATCTTTAACCAATAGACACCACAGTCACACCATTTTATAATAATTAAGTGAACATCAAAATAAACACAACTTGCAATTATATAAAATCAATAGTTGTGAAGATACAGTTTAGAAGCTGCAGGCAACTGAGTTTAACAGGGGTTAAATGTGTCTGCTCTGCCTGTGACCAATTAAAGATTAGTCAAGGTCTCAATGGAACAATGCAGATTGGAATGAGGCCGGGCACAGTTTCTGGCTCAATACACAACATCTACTGTTGGGGATGGTCTCAAGGGCCCTTCTCAAAACCACATCACTAGATAATGTAAAACTTTTGTACTTTGGGGCCCCCTGAGGTGCCCTTAGAATGATTCAATCCAATACAGATTTATTGTGTATAGTGGCAGCACCCTAAGATACATCTATGCAATTTTTTTTAAACATTGCTGAACAGTGTTTGAAAAAATAGGCAAAATGTTACAAATTACCAGCTTTTTGGCCATTGGGGGCCCTCCGGGGTCTTTAGAATCATTCAATCAAATACAGATTTATTGTGCATAGTGGCAGTACCCTAAAATACGTCTATGCAAAATTATAAAAAAAATTGCTGAACAGTTTCTGAGATACGCCAGCTAACGGCGGACGGCAGATGGCGGATGGCGGACGGCGGACGGCGGACGAAGAGTGATGGCAATAGTCCCTTGGACCTTCGGCCCAAAGGACTAAAAATCGAGGTTCCTCAGGGTTGATTTTGGTTTTTTTTCTGGAAGTTCAGGAAACACTACTGGTCATCTTAAAACAACAATTGGCTTTTTAATCAAAATGTCCGGGTTTGGTAAAAAATGTGTTGATTTATAATGGACTAGAAGGATCATTTAGTTAGACGATAACGAGTCATATAAAATAATAATAATAAAACAGTCAAAACCACGAAAACGCGTGCTAGCCGTAAGGAATTTGTCCTACGCCCGTAAGACCGTCAAATCTTAGAAAATCCGTAAGACCTACGGGTGATCCGCAAAAGTTGCTATGTATGTGCGGATACCTTCTTAATATTTACACACTATATTTTATATATATATATATATTTTTCTCCATATATATATATATATATGGAGAAAAATATATATATGGAGAAAACAGGATTCGTGATGTGTTAAACCAGTAACCCCTGTTGAGGAATCAACTTCAACGTGATCATTCCATGATAAAATATGTTGCGACAGATCTGTACAATAAATCATCCTAAGAGACACAAGACATGTTTTTTGTCTCAAAATTTATAAAAGGTAAGTTCTTATATATGTATTCAATACTTAGAACTGCTCAATGCGCTTTGCACTTTACTCCCTGGCAGATCTGTTCAATCAAACACCATCTTAACTTCTCTGGGAAGCTGCAATTAATGCGCGATGACTATTTGTACACAAACATCCATCATTGTCGATAGCAGAGGTACTCATTAATACAGCAGAGTGAACTGGAGCAACGTGGAATTAACGAATTTGTACAAAGGTTCGAAACGCTTACATGATTCGAACCTGTGTCGACCAGTTGAGGAATGTACATGTTTTCTGACATTGTCCCCCGTGACGCGCATTGCATATGGCTGAGGTGTTACGCAACAGCATTGCATAATGCTCTGCAACATCAAAGGAATAGACCCTACATAACTTTTGAATGGCCACACACAAATGCTCATCTTTTTTGCGAGACGTCAGTATCTTTGACATTCTATCTGAGCACCGTTACGCGCTGCTAGTCTGTTCTCTTGGGTTCTTTATTTTGTCAGCGTCTCTGTTACTCTTTACGCCCAGGCAGATCTGTTCATTACAATACCAGTTCGAATTCTCTTGGAAGAATCCAGCCTTTACTGCGCGAAGATTGTTCATTCACAATTAGCAAGCATTGAGCAACAAACCAAAGGCAAGTGTTATTACTATTACAATAGTTTATCTTAGCATCGTAATACAATTTGCCAACTGATAAAAGTAAATAATTATCCATTTTTTCGAATTCATGCCAAAGATTCAAGGAAACTAGCGAACACAGAAAGAGGCGAATGGACCTTGGTACTTAGGAAGAAATACACTTGCAGTACATCTCAGTTAGCGTTTTGATATATTAAATATGTCCCATACCGTCTATTGCTAGGTATTCAATCATACAGCTGAGAGAACACCAGCGTAAATAAGTATCACAGTGGGCAGATTTGACGCAACATCGCACACCATCTTTGTCGTACAACAAAGAACACGATGCTGATAAACAGACTCAGACAGATTACTTACTTGACTTAACCCTTTTCACTCCCTGGTGGAGCATATGCCATCAAGAACTCTTTTCCACCGGACACTTTTTTGGGCAGTTATTTCCAGTTCTAGCCATCCTGCTTTTGTCATGTCTGCTTCTATCTCCCTGCGCCAGGTGTTTCTTGGCCTTCTGTCAGTGTCTGGCTTGTGATGTGAGTTGCAGGTTTCCTGAGCATGTGGCCTATCCAGCTCCACTTCCTCCTTTTGATTTGGTGTTCGATTGGTTCTTGATTGGTTCTTTCCCATAGTGCTTTGTTACTGATTGTTTCTGGCCACCATATCCTTAGAATTTTCCTTAGACGCCATGTCTCCGATCCATACATTACCACAGCCTTAACATTTGAGTTAAAAATGCGTAACTTTGTTGATTATTGAGATTTCTCTGGACTTCCATATCTTGTTTAGCACAATGTAAGCTGCTCTTGCTTTTCCTATCCTAGCTCTTACTTCACTATCTGTTCCTCCATTTGTGTCCACTACACTTCCTAGATACGTGAATGTCTTTACTTCATCTATTGCTTCTCCCTGTAGCACAATTGGGCTGTTGTTCTTGCCATTGATTCTCATGATCTTGGTTTTACCTTTGTTCACATTTAGTCCTAAGGTGGCTTATGGGGTAAAGAGAATATATAAGTGAAGAGTGGAAGAGCTGAGGGAGGATGTTGGTGTGAAAGAAAGTTTCAAGAAGAAGTTAGTGAGAAGTCGGTTGAACTGGGCATGATAAGTGGAGCGAATGGGAGAAGAACGGATGGCAAAGAAAACAGATGCCCGGAGAGTGAAGGGAAAAAGAAGACGAGGGTGACCGAGACTGAGGTGGGGGGATTGGGTGAAGAGAGACTTGGAGGAATGGAAAGGGGAATGGACGAAAATAGCAAAAGACCGAGGAGAATGGAGAAGGGTGGTAGAGAAGGTATTGCAAGTGCAATGCCAGCCTCACCCCTGAAGACAGGGAACGACAAGAAAAACAATAATGGCTGCAGTTGTTTCTATCAGTGATATTTTTATTGCATTTGGTTTTGGTTGTGTGAAAGAAAAGCCACATCATCAGCAAAGTCTAGATCATCTAGTTTTCCCCATAAAGTCCACTGTATGCCATTGTGTCTTCCTTGCGAAGGTATTCTTATGATCCAGTCAATAGCCATCAGAAAGAGAAATGATGATAGGATGCATCCCTATCTTACACCTGACTTTACATCGAACTTGTCTGTGGTATTTCCTTCATGCAGGACTCTGCAGGTCATTTCCTTGTATGTGCTTTTGATAATGGAGAAACACTTCTCTGGAATTCCGTAATATCTCACCAACTTCCACATGACGTCACGGTTTAGGCTGTCGAAAACTTTTTCAATGTCTATAAAATGTATGTATACATTCTATAGACTGCTCAATTATGATGCGCATGGTTGCTATCTGGTCAGTGCACGATATTTCCTGTCGGACGCCTGCCTGGTGATCCCTCAGTTTTGAGTCAACTGCTGTTTTTAACATCTCTATGGTGATTCTGTTTAAAACATTCCCTGGTACAGATAGAAGCATAATTCCCATATAGTTTTTGAATTATCAAAGATCACCCTTTTTGGTAATGTTTACTAAATATCCTTCTTTCCACTCCTCCGGTATCTCCTCTTCATCCCAGATCTTCTCGATGATTCCATAGAGCACATTAGTTGACGTGTTTAAGACGGCTTTCATTGCTTCCGCAGGTACTTTGTCTGGCCCGGCAGATTTCTCAATATTCAATGTCATGATGGCTTTCCTGATTCCGTCCCTTGTTGGTGTGTCACTGTTCACCTCTAGTAATTCCTCTGCTGGTTTTATATCCGCAATGCTTAGTGGAGCTGGCCTGTTGAGTAATTCTTCAAAGTATTCTGCCCATCTTCTCATCTGCTCTTCTGTTGTTGTGGGTATGTTTCCATGTCTGTCTTTAAATTGGTTTGTTGACTTGTTCCAACATACTCCTCTTAGATGCTGCCTCTTCTCCTTGTCTAGCCAAATTCTCTGTGAATTTCCACGTGTCTCTCTTTACACTTGATCGGACTTCTTTGTTTGCTTACAAGTTCTCTTGCTGTGCTACGCCTTTTGCTGTTCTTGTAAAACAGTTGTTGAGTATCTCTTTCTTCCACTTCCTTGCTTTAACTTTCTGCAGTGTTTCAGTTGATATCCATGGTTTATAATGTATTTTCTTCCTTTCTAATGTTTCATCGCATGTTTTGGTCCACGTCTCTTTAACACGTTGCACTGCACATCAATAGTGCAGCTAACTTCTTCCTCAGTCATATCTTGTAGTATTTGGTATCGATTGGAGAGTACCAGTTGAAATGCTTGCGTTGTTCTTCTATCATTGAGAAGTTCTACATTGTACTTAATTCTTCCACTAGAAATGTTGGTACAGTTCTTTAGCTTGAGTTGTAGTTTTGCTATTACCAGATGGTGGTCTGATGCTGCATCTGCCCCTCATTTTACTGCACAGAAGTCCGCAAACATTTCTCCATTCTCGTTCATTTGCCCTAGTCCATGTTTGCCCATCATATGTTCGTATCATATGTTGACTGATCCTACCTTTGCATTCATGTCCCCATCACTATGGTGACTTTATTATTCTGTTTTTCTGTGACCTGCTGTAATGGTAATGAAAGTTGTTATTGACTTCTTCTTCAGCATCATCATTAGCATAGCACTGTATGATATTTAATTTTATTCTTCGGTGTTTTGTCTTCAGTTTGGCACTGATGATCCTCGCACTAACTGGCTCTCAGCTGATCAGTGCCTTCTGTGGCTGCTTGTTTAGCATAAGTGCCACTCCTTGCGTGTGTGGTGCGTTATCGTTGTCATGGCCTGAGTACAATACTGTTTCTCTAGATGCAAGCTAGGTCTGTCCTGACTGGATCCATCTCGTCTCTCACAGCCTTAGTATGGCTAGTTTGTATTTGTGCATTTGTGTGAACGTGAAATCAGCTTTTCCTGCTTCGAACATCATCCTGACATTTCATCGTTGTCGTCCTTGGAGTCAAAAGGCTCGACTGCCTAGCTTCCTTGCGGCTTTCACTATGCAGCAGCATCCTCCTTCGAACTGAAGGTCCTTCCTCCCCCAAGTAGTGTTGGCTTAAGATTGTCGTTGATAATTCTGTTATCCATTGATTCCACCAGGCAGGGGATTGGCCTACCTAGTTTCACCAGTGCCCTGTTGGCCGGCATTACCCGTTTCCACCTCCCGCAATGATTTGTAGGGATGAGCTATAAACAGACTCGGACAGATGTCAAGTATAACAAGTCAGGGTGAGTAAGTAACCGCTCCGCCCTGTCATCGTTATGGTCGCCGGGCATTTGCATGTGCTGGGCCGACATTGTGGAACTCTCTGCCTCTGGAATTACGCGCGATTGAGAACACTAGACAGTTTGGAAAATTATTGAAGACATTTCTGTTCTCAAACTAATATGGCCAGACATAATTTAACCTTTGCTTTATTCATGCATATAGTTTTAATACATTTTTAGTCTTATTTATCTCAGGGTCACATTTTAGTATCTAATCAAATTATTTAATGTAAATTAGGCTTTTATTTTATTTATTTTGTATTTATTTATATATATTTTTTTATTATATATATATTTTTTCCAGTAGGTTCAGCTGTTCAGCACTTTTGCTAATCGTTTATTTTATCATTGCATTTACCCGTAATTTTACTATACTTAGGCTTATATATATATGCATACACTATATACTAGGATATTGTTTGCTAATTTAATTTATTTTCTTATTTGTTCTCTTAAAAGTGTTTTTATGCTTCTTATATGATTGGCAATTTGTAAACACCCGTGAACGGGGGTCATTAGTCCCGGATTTGATGGTGTATAAATAAAGTTTATTATTATTATTATTATCATTTGTACACACCTGTCAAGAAGTCATTAAGGGTACGCCGTACGCAACTATCTGATCAACAGGAGGTGTCGAAGGCGAGCTTATTTTTTCAGTAGAACTCACAAGTCTTGAAGCATGCTCTAGTGATAAAATGTACAATAATTCAGAAAAAAAGTATTGTTTTACCAAAAAATAAATGTTGACAGACAGACCCTGGACATGATGACGTCAGCATCATCATCATCATTTACATAATCTATATTATTATTAATTTTATTCCACTAATTCACCGTTCTTTGTGGAAGTAGTTCAGGTGTATTTTAAAGTAGTTTAGTTCTTTGTATATATTGCCGATTGAGGGACATCTCAAAAATCCGTCAGTATTTTCACATTACCCGTGGAGGAATCAATTTAACTCGTCTTATTAACAATGATCCCATATGTTATTACGTTTACCATAACACACATCATTTGTTCCAGGCTGTCGACTATGTTTAGAAGCTAAGGTGGACCAATTAGCGTTAAGTGTTAAGTTGTAGTTCCGGGTCTTGTAATTGATGAGCACGCAGTTTGCATACATTACGGCCATTAATTACGACTGTACCAAGCTACGGCTGGGCGCCATTGCATGTTCACTTCCATCAACTAATACTGCGGGGGTCAGACCACGATTACATCCTCTATTAAAGGAAGGTGGTCAGTCCCACTTTTTACAATAATTAATAAGAATGTTCTTAAGATTAGAATAACCATGTTGAAGACAGGTCTATATTGCCTGCGTTTTCAAATTATAAACAATTCTATTGGCAGTATCACAACGAACGTCGGATGGTATAACAGCAAAACTTGTTGGTCTTCAACGCGATCGCGATGTTCACACATTCAAGACAACCAATTAAGCAAACTGCCTACCAATAGTTACCAAATTATTAGGCCCTGGTTGATCCCAGGTCACAGAACAAACTCCTTTTAATAAATTAATAATAATAATAAGTGTTATTTCCTACATTAACCAGAAAGTAAGTTTGTGTACTGGTATCAATCCAGGGAACGTATAGACCCTTCTATGTTTGAAATTACGTCAGCGTGATAATGCATTATGATGCGGATTTGACGACGTATTTGCAATTTGTTGGTTACGTTCTCAAAACACAGTTAGTCAAACCAGCCTAATAATTTGCCAACAAGTGCATTCTATGACGCTAAACCAGTTTTCAATTTGATTAAAATATTTTCGTGTATGTAATTTGGAGTAAATGTGAATAGCACCTGTTGGAAATTCGATGCGTGTAAATGTAATTAATTTTTATATTTTTGACGGAGCTGAAAGGTAGGCTCTAAAACTACTCAAAAGAGTTCTGACGTCACCGCGATAATGGTATTATTGCGTAATTGACCTATCCATCACGTGACCTAGATTACCTATAACAACAAGGTCCGTCAAACCATCAAAATGGATGCCGAACATAATATTATGCTGCTGTCGGGCATTCATTCGTATATTTGTGTTGAAATTCTGGCTCGAAATATTTTTATTTGCGATAAAAACATACAGGAACGTTTTTCAAAGCAAAAACTGCACACGGAAATGATTTATCAATCAATCAATCAATCACAATCACAATACTTTATTGTCCCTTGTGAGGGAAATTCATGTGGAGTGTAGCAGCATATTAAGACATATAAAACAAATGTACATGCAATATACACAATGTAAAAATAAAAAGACTAAAAGTAATAGCACAATTTAGCACATGTCACGACATCCTTGTAATGTAAGGGATCACTTCAGAACGTCGAAGTCCGATATCAAACGAAATTACTTTCGTTTGGGAGAGGGGAGGTCAGAGGCAGTTTCGTCTAGTTTCAATCATCGATATCTTAAGCTTCGGACCGACACTGTTAATATCTTGTTATCATCATATCAATGTTTACTAACTTCCGTCTGGTGTAGGGGGTTGAGGCCAGATGAAAGTAATTTCGTTTGACATCGAACATCGACGTTCTGAGATTATCCCTAATGCATATTATCAAACATAGATAAGCGAGCGAAAAATGAACAACTCGAAACACGTCCAAAACATGAAATTCTACTGTCGCTAGCACCCTCACGGCTCATCCGATCACGACGATCTTGACATCATTTGAAAGGATGCACTTTCTCTTATTCTAGCGTCACCTAGATTTCCAGGTAACCGTTTATAGAACTCCTATAAACGGATCTACAATCATGCCTGTTTCGGTGTTCTGTATGGTTCCGAACTATGTTGGCCGTGGGTACTCAGTACACTAATCTTCCGATTGCGGCGCTGTTTTCCTCGTTTGCATAGGTTCAGACATGCGCACTTCGCAATTTCTTGATTCCGTGTTACAAGCTTCACCCACTTTTAAACGGCGGCGATACTGACGTGCTTTTATGGCAGCGAAACCGATATACCTCTACGTCGGCGTGATGTCACAAGGCCAACCAACGGAAACTAAGGGTGAAAATTCGTTGCGTTGTTTGGCTGATATATATGATTGTGACGTCACGCCTATTTCGAATATGCCAGTTTAGCCGTCGTTTAAAAGTGGGTGGAACGTATAGCATGAAATCAGATACCGGTGCCTCAATCGGTAGATTGGTGAATTGTGTCGACGAACCAACATCGTTCGCAGTGTTTAAGACACCGGAAACGGCACGGTTGTAGGTCCGTTTATAGTTAATTTAGGAATGATAATCAGGATACCAGTTGCATGGCTGAATAGCATAACGCGTAAGCTTTCAAACGATATCAAGATCGCTGGGATCGTACGAACCGTAACGGTACTAGCAATCGTTCAAAAAAGCCTTTTTGGACGTGTTTTCAGCTGTTCATTTTCCGCTCGCTTATCTATTTTTGATATTGTGCAACATAAATTGATACACAAAACTTGACGGGTGTAATGCCCATGATGGTGACGTAGGCAAATTCGTCAACTGAACAAAACCGAACTACCTGACTTTGGAAATAACACAATGCCGTAATTGTGCCTTGACAACCTTTGAGTTTGACAGAAGGTAATGCTTCACTGCCGTTCGCACTACCAACGCCGATTCACAAGTACTCCATTACACAAATATCTGCTACTCATTTCGTGTTTTTATCTGTGCTATTTGCCTCCCGCAAGTCACCTGATAGGAAGTGGTGGAAAAAAGCAACGCAAGATCAGGATGCGTCCTTGTCTTATCTAGCTCAACCGCTAGGAGGATGTCTGCTTGCCAAAGGCCG
Source organism: Escarpia spicata (assembly GCA_963995525.1). Taxonomy (NCBI): domain Eukaryota; kingdom Metazoa; phylum Annelida; class Polychaeta; order Sabellida; family Siboglinidae; genus Escarpia; species Escarpia spicata. Next base: position 39,183,065 of record OZ023217.1, read on the forward strand.
CCATATTGTATGCTAACGTCTCGCCGTCTAACCTACGGCAGTTGAAAGTGTACATTCTGAGTAGTGCCGTCTATTGTGTGTTCCCATTGCACCTATATTGACACCAATCAATAAATCAATCAACCAACCAATCAATCAATCGATCGATCGATCAATCAGTCAGTCAGTCAAGCAATCAATCAAACAATCAGTCAATAAATCAATCAGACAATAAATAAATCAATACTTAAACCTGACGTTATGTGTGTATTCTTTTGCAAGTCATCAGCATACTGTCGTAACTTAACAGAAGACAATGTACTGTAACATTATAATAATTGATAGCCTGAACATTATTATTTTACTGTAATAATAATTATAATAATAATTATAATGTCCCGCGATGTTATGGATTTCATCTGACAAACGTCATAATTTTGTATTTATACATGGTTATCGCGAAGTCAGTTTGGTTATAATATGTCTATAAGAATTATTACAGATATGACGTGCGTACGTGTTTATTGAGTATGTGTGTGCATACCAATAATGTTCCAGGTTGCCTATAAAAAATAATGTTCTGCTTTTCCTAGAACTAAATCGCAATTGCCATTGACTCACTATCATTGAAATATAAACTAATATTTGTAGGCAATGCTGTTCTAAGGCGCGTGTAAACGGCTGTCTTCTATTTAGTCATCATTCATCACCAAGATGATCTAATGCAATCAGCCTCTCATCGCGCACCATTATACGTAACCTACAGAGAGTGATGGCAACGACGACTTGGGCCTATATATATTGTCTGTGTAGCACCAAAATTGTTTGGTAGCACTAGCAAACTGTATGATGTCAAATGTCAAGTTTATTCTCAAGACTTCACACTTCATCGCTGCCTGCTCCGACATGCGATGTCACTACTTTATAGAAAGTGTAAGCAGGCGAACTCAGAAGTACCTAAGCAGAGACATTAGTTCGCTATGCATGGTCACTGCTCCAGGGTCGTTACATGCAGCTGTCTCTCCCTTGAGAAACATCCCTCTTGGGACTTGTAGCACCGTTCATACCGCCTATGTCTATATTTACAGCACTGATAACGCTGCCTTCATTAATAACGCCGTTATTACTTATGCCACCCTAGACACGAACGGTACGTTGCTTTGCAGTTATCGCCTTTGAGTCACGTGTTGCAAACAACTCCCTACGTCACGACTGGGGATTGCATCCATGCAGTTATGCGACCCTGTCAAAGTTTATTTACACACTCCATTGCATGGTGAAAACGTCGTTACCAAAAAGTCAAAAAAACTTATCTTTAACTCAGACAACCGAGTCTTGACACGGATCGTGTATGATGTATTAACCGACTGTCACGTCATACTGCAATTGTACGAAGTTTCTTACGCGAATGGCATAACTTATAAGGAACACTACAGACACAGAAACTTAACGAACGACCCTTAAGGACCTACCCTGACAGGGGGCCAACGCAAGGCCGAGACACAGCAGCAGTCCGGGCAGAACAACCCGAGTTAGCGACGTCGACTCCATTGTGCGAGAACTCCGACACCTACAACGACTCGACTTGACTCGGCTACCACTGCCCGGCGCTCATGGCCGCCTAGAGAGAGAGAGACGTCAACTACCGTCGGAGACAGCGACGGTTACGGGTATAAACTGTCAACGATGCAACATAGGAAGCGGCCGCAGTATCTAGCCCAGGTCGGAGTTCGCTGCGCCCCGACACGGCGCCGTGAGGTGTGAGTTACAGCTGCACGCCTAGGTCGGCTCATGCAGCGCTCATCCCGCCAGGCTTACGGGGAACGGGTACTTCCGAGTCACGCCAGCTGACAACCATCAGTGGACCTGTCATCGGCGCGGGCGTCACGTAGAGGGGGCGTCACGTAAACGTGGTGTCACGTAGACTAGCGTCACGTAATACATATTAGCAGTTTATTTAATATTATAGACACGTTTGTCCTAATTATTAATATTGCTACTGTTACTATTATCGTTATTATTTTATAACAATATTTATTTACCGATCTTCTGCTAGCAGAGTCAGGTCAACCTTAACATGAACTCATTCTACTGTGTAGTGGTCTTTCCCTTCCAACTGCGTCGATCCCTACACTTATGAAAACACATTAATACATCTATAGATTTCTATATTCACTTATATATTTAAATACAAACCAACAGAACATAATAAAATGTTCGATGGAATACTATAGTGTACTATCTAATTCTACATAATTGTATAGAATTCTATAAAAAAAAAAATTATATAGTACAAACTATTCTATACGAAAACCATCCGTAAAAATCCTTTAGAAAATTCTAAAGGAATTTTTGCTAAAGGAATAACTTCTATAATATTGAGACGCCCCGTGCATTGGATGCGATTCCTAATAAAACTTGTCATGTAATGCTACACTAAAAAGTCGTTGGTATTTTTGCACATCAAATGACAGCATTGTGTTACCACAGCGCAGCTTGGCAATCGACGTACTTGTGAAAAAAAACAATCAAATTATCATTAAACTCGCTCAGTGGATATCGTTTACGTAGCGTGAAAAATGACAACTGACAAGTGATTTATTGTTTCCGTATCCGAATTCCCAACCGACACACCAAGGAACAAGGCCTACAATGACCTGGTCCGCAGAAGGAAATAGAAAAATAGGTTGACCAACAACGACATGGAGACGAACAATGGACGAAGAAATAAATTGAGATTTAAAAACCTAAAAATGAATAAACATCTAAAAATGATTGAAGTTCAATTCAATTCTTTATTTCCAATTGGACATAACATATAATACATTCAACATATTACACATTATAAATTAAAACAAAATTCAAGTGGAAATGGAGAAAGTAGAAGCGCATTGCTTATTTGGCACTTTCCCCCAATATCAATAATACAACACGTGCATTATAGTAAACACATTGTGGTACAACTTAAGTAATTACAGAATATGTTAACTAATATAAATGGTAACAGTGGTGAAGAAGCTATTGTGAATATGTGGATTCAACACTTTCGTGACTTGTTTAATTGTGTAAATAACAATAGTGCCAAAACCCTAGCATTTGACGTTAGTTATGAGAGCAGCATTAAAGTGTTACCTGAAGAAGTCAAAGATGCTACAAGAAACCTTGACTGTAACAAGAGTTGTGGCCTTGATGGTGTGTATGCAGAGCACCTGAAGTACTGCAGTGAACGCATACTGCCTTTACTGTCAATATGCCTCACAGGTCTGTTGGTGCATGGCGTACTGCCAAGTTCTATGATTTCTGTTGTATCAGTACCCATAATCAAGGATAAATCCGGCAAGATAAACAATAAAGACAACTATAGGTCAATGGCACTGGCAAGTGTTGTCTAAAGTTTTTGAAAAAAATTTGCTCAGCAGAATGGATGACTTTTTAACAACCAGTGACAACCAGTTTGGTTTTAAAAAGAAGCATGGCACTGACATGTGCATTTATGTACTAAAGAGGTTATTGCTAAATATCAAGCCTTAAATAGCTGTTTGTTTATGTGTTTTCTTGATGCATCTAAGGCTTTTGACCGTGTAAACCATACTGTACTTTTAAAAAAGCTAACTGACAGATGTTCCTGGTTACATTGTTAGAATTCTAGTGTTTTGGTATGCGAACCAACATATGTGTGTAAGATGGGGTAGGCATGTGTCTGACAGTATTTATGTAAATAATGGAGTTAGACAGGAGGTATTTTATCCCCCTATTTGTTCAGTGTTTACGTGGATGGTTTATCCACTGTACTTAATAGTTGCAATACAGGATGTTATGTAGGATATAATTGGGTAAATAATATTATGTATGCTGATGATCTTGTAGTATTTTGTCCATCCAGCGGGGGATTACAGACCCTTCTCACCGTCTGTGATCAATATGGAGTATCTCATGACATAAGTTACAATGCCAAAAAGAGTATGGTCATGATAATTAGAAACAAGAGTTGTAAGAATGTTAAATTTCCAAGTTTTATGCTTGGTAACGACAAACTGTGTGAGGTAGAATCTATAAAATACTTGCGTCATATAATTTCAAATAGTATGCTCGATGACAATGATATATCTAGACAATGTCAGTTGTATGCACAAGGCAACATGATCATAAGACAATTTCATATGTGTTCAAATGATGTAAAGAAGACATTGTTTACTACTTTTTGCTCACCTATGTATACTGCCCATCTATGGTGAAATTTTCATAACTATGCAATCAGGAAATTCCAGGTATGTTCTTATCAGTAACAATAAACAATTCAGTTATATAATTGGAACGCTTCAAGGAAGTAATTTGTGTATCGTTTTTTTAGGTTTCTGATAAAACTGATTTTTTTATATTATCTTCTAGACAGTTCCACAATTTAACACAATAGACATATATATACATTTGGTCTTTAAAGTAGTTCGTACATGTACATGTTTCAATATTCCCTCTGGCGTGTTACATACTGTGTAGTATATTTTACATTGACGCAAAACTTGAAGATTATCAGGCAACACTTTATTGTTAGCTTTAAACATTACGATAGAAACTCTTAATTGTATTAAGTCGTGAATGCCTAGTTTAAGAATGCCTTGATCACAAAATAGTGCGTTAGTATGACTTAATGAATTCTTATTACAAATTATTCTGACAACTTTTTTGTAATATATAAAGTTCGGAGCAGGCTGAGATGTAAAAGCAGTGTGGGGATTATGGGCGGAAATAAACACACAGGAAAAATTCATAGAAATGTAATCACAGGTTTGACTAGGAGCAGAAATTCTTTTGAGAAATTGTTAAACAAAATTCACATGTTCTGACATAAGTGCACTTGAGTAGGCAGATTTTTAGGTGTGATTGTAGAAGGTGTTGACTGTAAAATGGTGGATTCTAGATCAATTAAATATGCGGAAGGATATTTGGCAGCAATTTGCCTGTTTGACCTTTTGGCGGAGTAATGCTTGCCGGCATTCGTAAATATTGACGGGCGTCACACGTACAGGCATTTTACGAGAGCTAGAAATATGCATGTTGTTTAATCTATCAGCATGTCAGTGAGATGATGATAACAGCAGGTGAGAAGTTTAAGAAATTGTGTAGGTCACGTTTTCTTATAATCAGACAAAACGTTAACATGGTCGCTAATGGGAAAGCTAACTGTATATTGACCCCTATTAGAGAGCCTGGCAACGGAAGCAGGCTATAGTCATCGCACAATCATGGAGGACGCGTTTTACTTCAAATATCTTGAAACAATTACTGAAAATATGTGTATGGCAAAACTATAGTTGAATGGGACAAACCGTTTTTGGATATTACAGACTTCTCATCAGTCTGCAAATCCAACTCACAGTGCCGGAACACATGTCTTATAAGGGGTGGGATGCCTATGACACTAGTTAAGTCTCAATTTACAAATATGTATGAAAATGAACCAATGACATTGCAGCAGGGTGATTCATCATTTTTTTTAGTTCTGCTAATTAAACACACGTGAAGATCTTGTCATGGACCCTAATGAAGTCTGAGGACAGTGACTAGCTGGAGTCGGCCATAGCCCGAGCCTGTTTTCAGATACTCTCTACTGACTGGACCTTCTGGCCAATCAGGCAGTGGCATTGTTTGCTGAATGTCTGCCAATTAGGCTGTGTAATATTCTGTAACTGAACTGCTTGAGACGTCTGGTCTTTGAGGAATTCACATCCCAAGGTGACTTTTTGACCTTTGTAAATAGGGCACTACGTCAAAAAATCAATATAAATTTATGATAACAACTGGCTGAATTGAGAATTCTTATTAAACACATATTGGAAAACTGCATTAGGAGTTCATACGTGCCACCTGAGATTGTTGTGTTGGATTACAAATTGTCCAGCAGTGAAGTGCTGATTTTCGTGATGCCTTGCCAAGTTTGGTTTCACCTTTGAAATGTGCATAAAATACAAATACGTGGAGGGATTACCAAAAATTAAACTGCAGAGTGCTTGTAATATACACTGTAGGCGCCTATAACATTGGTTAGTTTCAACATTTTTCTCCAAAATTGACATGTCTATTTGAGGTCATGCTACACAGTGCAGATATTTTTAAAAGAAATTATTGTTTTTTAATAAAATTTACATGTTCTGACATAAGTGCGTTTGAGTTGACAGATTTTCAGGTGTGATTGTAGAAGGTGTTGACTGTAAAATGGTGGATTTCTAGATTATTTGAAAAAGCGGAAGGATATTTGGCAGCGATTTGCCTGTGTGACCCTTTGGCGGAGTAATGCTTGCCGGCAATCGTAAATATTGACGGGTGTCACACATACAGGCATTTTACGAGAGCTATAAATATGCAATTTGTTTTAAAATCTATCAGCATGTCAATTAGATGATGATAACAGCAGGTGAGAAGCTTAAGAAATGAAATGGTCGCCAATGGGAAAACTAACTGTATATTGACCCCGCCCGCCCGCCGGACCGCCCGCCCCAATGCTAGCCAATGATGGTAACGATAAGAATGGCTTAAATTGTCATGAAGATATTCAGCTAAGCATGTTGTCACGTAATAATAATAACAATAATAGTGACAATGAACACTCCATAAAGACTCCAGCCTGGGTTTCTTCCAACGTGAAGATTCTTAATGGTGTTCCGGGTCCAACTAAGGTCCAGATTTCACCTAAAATGGCGACAATGAACCGAGTGGTGCTGGCGATAATACGGCCTCTCGCCACTGCACACGAGATTCTCTAATAACAAATTTAACAATAAATCGACGGACACAATTAAGATATGATTTAGAATGACGGGGCGCATATATATATATAATATACAAAACAAATTAAAGTATATATGTACCTAGGAATTTATGCATATAGACAAAGATACAATAATTATGAAATGAGATAGGCATAATACCACCTATATATATATATTCTTATAAAGAAAATAACACAATTAGAACATTATTTGTAGATTCTAGAAGGACAAGGACACAGTTAGAAAATGAGGTCGAAGAACGTTGTCGCAATTAGGAGGTGAGGAAATAAAAACATAGGAAACTATGTTTTCTTTTGCGACTTTATCTTATTGTGAGAGTTGGTGTAAAAATGCATCCTACTACTTTTGCAAACAGCCAAAATGGTGAAACATGTATGATGCTTCAATCGGATCGCGTCCCCCAAACATTGCTTTTGTTTGGGTTTAAACACTTTACTAGGAAGCACAATTATCATAGTGCGATATTATGCAGAACATTGTTGGGTGGAGATAAAGCAAACACATGAGAAAGATTAGGAAGGCGTAGTGATTTAGTAGCGAGAAAATATCGAAAGAGAGCGAATGTAGGAGATGTCGGTATATTGGTTGGAAAGTGATTATATGGCGGATGATGGAGAAACTGATGAACTAAACCGGAAGGTAGATGTGAAGATAAGAAAATAGACCGACATAGTTCTTAGCTAACACAGCAACAAGTAATACCAACTGACAAATCAAATCAAATCAATTTATTTTGCAACAACAACATAGCAGTATACATACACAAAACAACCGTTTAAAAATAAAGTTGTGTTGCATGGTGGTCACATGGCATGTAATATGCCGTCTTCCTGTGACCCCATAAACATATATTTCGAATTCTATTTACGCATACGTATACGATGATTATCACGATGGTATGATATCTTTTATATGACAACGGACAACGGACATGAATCACGAGTAGTAAGGGAGACATACGTCACGTAATCGACATGACGCCAAGACGTTTACTTTACACCTTAGATCGAACTGTATGATAATAATAATAATAATAGAATACACATTAAAACGAGAAGATGATATAACAATTTAAGCAATTAACTACATTAGCTAAGTAGTGAGGTAAATGAAGCTCGTGTGCATTGGGGGTTGAAATCGGGGGACCACATACCATGGAGTTGAATCTGGATGTCTGGCTTATCGGGACTGTTCAATATTTTTACAGTAACTCGTGTATAGTACGATCGAAGTGCTGCTGGTTGCAGTGCGTGTGACTGGCCTTTGATTATATGGACAAATCATTTCAGTCAGATAACGTTGTGAAATATGTGAGTGAGTACAACACTTGAGATCGTGTCGGAAACCACGTATGCGGGAAGGACGGAGGGAGGGAGTGAGGGAGGGAGGGAGGGAGGGAGGGAGAGAGGGAGGGAGGGAGGGAGGGATGGAGGGAGGGAGGGGAGGAAGAGAGGAGAGATACGAAGGAGAGAAAAAAGACGGAATTAGGGATGAGGGAGTGAGTGGGGGAGGGAGGAGACAGTGGGAAAGAGAGAGGGGGGAGGAGAGAGGAAGGGTGGATCGGAGAGATGCTTTTTTGTCCTCAGCGAATTTCAGAATGCCACATGTCGCTACTAGATATGTCAATACCAGTGCAGTTTCATTCGTCAAATGACCAACGATAAATATTTTAAACCGCGATAACGGGGCATCCGGTTTCAAGGCGCGTTTACAGCTGTTACAAAGAGCACGAACGTTTTCAAATTGAGTCTGTCCGAGCAACTTTGCACATAGACTGCCGAGTTGTATTCTTTTTGGCATAATGAGGCCAAACCGCAAAGGTTCTTGGCAGCCTCGTGCTGACATTAATCAACAAACTGTTTTTCGCTGCAGATTTATATGTTGATCAAGTTTCATTTGATGCAGACCAAACTGCATTGCAGAATTATGTTCTCCAATTTACTTCCCTGTTGGTCGGAAGCTTTACAGTCATAGTTGCCTGCGTGACGTCTGACACCTCTTGGCGAACTTGGCGTAGCTAATTAACTGAGTCGACAACTGCTTACAACCGATTACTCGCACCGGTGGATTGTGTAAGCTAAACAGGCATAGATATACACCGGGATGTGGAATAAATTACAGGAGTCACTCTCAGAGAAATGACGCGTAAAGACTTTCACTTCGTGAACCTACGAGGGGTGTGGCAGAAAGTGTGAGGTGGTCATCATTTAGCAAAAATTAGAATCGGTCCTTACGCTAGGGGGTGCGATTCCTGACGATCGACGTTCTGTCATTTACATGAACTGTCTAGCGTCTCCCATTCTGGAAGCGGTCCAAGACGCCCGGGTGACTGACGCCAGCGATGTGTTTTGGTCTCACGCCGTTGAACTATGTGAACTGACTGCCCGATAAGCCGTGTCACCACCAGGCATCGGAGTGTCACCGCAGCCCTGCTAGGACGCCAAGCACTTCTGCGCAGTGTTTGTGGTCACAGCTGATATTGAAACAGCATCGAAACAACCGTCTCTGACTAGGGATGACGGGGAGGAATTTAGATTTTTATAACAAGATTTCGCCAAAGCTTCTTTCTGCGGAATGTTATGTTGGTTGTTTTATATAGTGTTTGATTACACTGCTCTGCTTCCCCCTCATTCGCTCCCTCCTTCCCCTCCCCCCATTCTATCTCACTCTCTCCCACTCTCACCTCCATCTTCTCCCCCTCTCCCTACCTATCTCCTCTCGTCTCTCGTTTCTCGTCTCTCGTCTCTCTATCTCTCCTCCACTCCATCACTTCCTTCTTCCTTGCCACTCCCTCCCCAATCCGTCCGTCCGTCCGTCCGTCCGTCCGTCCCTCTCTCCCTCCCTCTCTCCCTCCAACCCTCCCTCCCTCCCTCCCCCCTCCCTCCTTACTATCCCTCCCTCCCTCCCTTCCTCAATTCGTTCGTTCGTTCGTTCGTTCGTTCGTTCGTTCGTTCGTTCGACCGTCCGTCCGTCCGTCCGTCCGTCCGTCCGTCCGTCCGTCCGTCCGTAGGTCCGTCACTCCTCCTTCCGTCTGTCCGACCGTCCGTCCGTCCCTCCCTCCCTCCGTCCCTCCCTCCCTCCCTCCCTCCCTCCCTCCCTCCCTCCCTCCCTCCCTCCCTCCCTCCCTCCCTCCCTCCCTCCCTCCCTCCCTCACCCTCTCCCTCCCTCCCTCCCTCCCTCACCCCTCACTCCCTCCCTCCCTGCTTCCCTATCGACCTCCCTCCCTCCTTCGCTCCCTCCTTTCCTCCCTCCATTCCAACGTCTGTCCGTACGCCCGTCCCTTCCTTTCGTCCTCCCTACCTTCCTACCTTCCTCCCTCCGTCCCTCCCTCTCTTGCTCCCTCCGTCCCTCTGTCCCTCTGTCAGCTCTATGGCGCATCCATACTTTTGCCAATTTGTAAAAATCGTGTGGATAGTCTAGCAACCACACCCACATGCACCTACGCACGCACGCACGCACACGCGCCCGTGCAAATGCACATACGCACACACACGCGCACACGCACACGCACACGCACACACAAATTACTACACATACACTCGCACACGCACTCGCACACTCGCACACGCACTCGCACACGCACTCGCACAAACGCATACACACACACGCAACCAACATTGCACCAACGGTGGCAACTCAAGCTACTGCTGTGCAATGGATGCCTACACACACACACTTGCACACGCACACGCACACGTACACGCCCGCACGCATGCACGCACACGCGGCACCGTAACTTCGTCGTTCAGCTTCATCTAACCTAAACGTTTAGAAGAAGTTATATGTAGCCATACCCCTACCTTACGAGGATGTGTACATGTGCTGTCAGTGGTGGATTACCAAATAAGCACTACAGACACGTTTCTAGGGCGCACGTTGGCCAGGGGCCTACGAAAATGGCAGAACATATTTTAGTGGACTGAATATTCCCGAAACCCAGCTAGCAAGATATGATTTGGCGAAAGTGATGACTACTGCATAAGTTTCATTGGTACTTCATTGGCCCAATACGTTTTGTAAACAGGGAATAACCCCTGAATAACCCTATATCAGCGGTTCTTAACTTTTTTGTGCTGCGACCCAAATTTCTGTCGCAGGACATGTATGGCGATCCATGCCTTCAAACAGCTAACTTCCGATAACTGATAACATTATATACAATGATTAAATAAACTATAATTGGCATAACATAAATACAAACCAATTGTTTTGTATTTATGTTATGCCAATTATATTTTATTTTGTCAATATGTTCTCATTTAATTAAATTAGAACATATTGACAAAATGTACTTGCTGAACTCGCAAGCATCACCAAATCAATTCTGTTTAATTGTTTATTGACATATACTGTATAGAGGGGACACCTCTTGCCAACCAAAAGCAAAGTTGGGGGACGGAGTCGGGAAAAATCATACGATTTCGACTATATCTGAAGGATATTAGACCCTACTGATACTGAGGTGGCAGACAATCCGATAAAGTACATAATGTGCGTTTTGAGACTCCCAGACTACCCCCTCTGTCTCCTGACCCCTATTGTTTGCAATTGCATACCATGTTTATCATAAGTCTGTCGCAAGTACTATTTAAAATGATAACTTGACGTGGATGTATAATATATATTATTTGAAATGTCTGACAGGTCAAATAAAAGAAATTCTTCTTCCCTGGATCCACCGGCTTGGGTTCGCCTAGGGCCCACAAAAGTGTTGGCCCTAGGCGAATATCTTAATCCGCCACTGTGTGTTGTGGGTAGTTTATGTAATGATTAATTGATCGATCTATTGATTGGTTGATTATATGATTTGTGTGTACAAACTGCCTCTGTCCTGCCTCACGTTCAAGAGTCAGCGTGACAGCGTCCCAATAAAAGAGGTGTTGAGTTATGTCCTTTTCCTTTTTTCTGTTACGCTACTCAGCCTCATGAAGTAGGCAGTCAATGTCAAAGTGGGCCGTAGCGAGGTGGCTGTTGCGGCGCCAAAGTCGGCTATATCATTCAATTATTTTTATTATTACAGGTTTTATTTATTAGTGGCTGTCCAGGGATTTTATCTACACGCACCTGTCGCCCTAGTCAATACAGTGGCGCCAATGGGCGGACGCGGAAGCAACCAAAACACACAAAGTTGTGGCGACGCCAAACGTCTTTTATGTACAACAATAAATTAGTGTTCAAGATGTCGGCGTCCACGGATCTCGTTTCGTCGAAGAAGAAACTCGCAGAATCATTAGGGGATACCATGACTTTGTTAGTTGTTTTGAGTACCTTTGATTAGAAGTTATTATGTGGCTATCATTACAAATGTCATCACACGCGCTGTTACCGCGCGGCTTGCTTGAAATGAGCGATAAACAGAGGAGGCCCTTCACTGGCTTCAAACTCATTCAGCCAAGCCCAAGCCCTGGTCTTCTTCTTCCAGTAATCCACTACCGTCATTACTGACGACTTCGTGGATGGTGTGGTGTTTGTTGCGTGCGCCAGGTGTGCATGTGTGCAGTGCTAGTTGTAAATGTTTATAAAAGCAAGTGCAAGTTAAAAACAGACAGGGGTCACTCTTAGTTAAACTTTGTTTGCGGCAGTGTCGGCAAGGCACTGCTTGAAAGCATCTACTATCTAGGGAGGGAGATTGAACTGATTGGGCAGTTAGGTTATTCCAGGGTACTATTGTGGCTATAAAAAAGGAATGTTGGAAAGCCTGTGCTCGGGAACATTGAACCATTAATTGGAATGGATGCCCTCTGCGCCCCTCAGCTAAGAGTTCTGTTGCGCAGTGGGTACGGGCTGGCTTTGTGTAAAGGCTGGCATGGATGTCGACTAGGCCGTTTTGAATTTTGTACATCATGTTAAGCCTCGCAAGACATCTGTGCTGTTCTAGGGACTGCCATTGTAATTGGTGGAGCATGGAGGTTGGGCTACTGCGGCGCCGCCAGTCACCATAGACGTATCTGGCAGCACGCCTCTGTACCATCTCTAGTTTGTCGCTGTTTCGCTTGGTGGCAGGGTCCCAAACGGCAGAAGCGTACTCTATTGTTGGTCTGATGTATGTCTGGTAACAGTATGATTTAACTGGTCTAGGGCAGTTGCTGGTGTTTCGGTTAAGGAAGGCAAGGGTGCTATTGGCTTTCTTAGTGATGGCGTCCACATGGTGGTTCCAGGACAGTTTGCTATTGATGTTAACGCCTAGGTACTTTGCCGTGTTTTGTATGTGTTCTCTTGTAGATGCTGCCACTTGCCTAGCTTTCTGCTGTTTTGATTTGGGGATGTGTTCTATGGCTAAGGCTAATTTGTGGTCATGAATGAAGTATTCTGAGAGGATAGGTTTAGTTTTGTTGGTGATTCTTAGGATTTCACATTTGTCTGGGTGGAAGCTCATGAGCCAGGTCTTCTCCCATTCCTGGAGCCTATTGAGGTCCTCCTGCAGGCGCACTGAGTCTTCCACGCTGCTGATTCTGCGATACAGTAGGCTGTCATCTGCATACAGTTTGACGTCACGCAGTTTGGTATGTCGTTGATGTAAATTAGAAACAGCAGCAGTCCTAACACAGTGCCCTGCGGAACGCCTGATAGCACGGGGGTCTCTTTGGAAGAGCTTCCATTCACTAGTACTCTCTGTGACCGGTTATATAAGAATGATTCGATCCATTCTAGGATGTTGCCCCGGACCCCGTAGTGTTTTAGTATGAGTCTGTGATGAGGCACTTTGTCGAACGCCTTGCTGAAATCAAGGAGTATACAATCCATTTGGCCTCCCTCATCGAGTGTGTGTGCTAGATCGTGTAGGGTTCCTAAAAGCTGTGTCTCTGTGGATCGCTTCTTCCTGAAGCCATGCTGGGCATCTGTGAGGATGTTGTGGTTATCAAAATGTGTCATGATGTGGGAGCGGACTATGTGTTCAAGGAGTTTGCATAAGACAGAGGTTAGGGAGATGGAGACAGAGCTTTCCCTCTGTCGCCTTTTTTGAATGCTGGTACTACGTTTGCTTTTAGCCAATCAGATGGGGTGTGTTGTTGAATGGAGGCCTGGAATAGGAGGGTTATTGCGGGGGATAGCTCATCGGCAGTTTCTTTCAACACTCTGGTGGGGATCTCATCGGGTCCTGTAGCTTTATGTGGGTTTAATCCAGCCAGGAGCTTGTTCACTCCTTTGACGGTTATGTTTAGGTCTGGTAGTGTGGAAAATGGGCTGGGGCCTAGGCTGGGTAGGGGGCCTTCTGGTTCTTTAGTGAATACTGATGAGAACTGCTCATTTAGTATATCGGCTTGTGTTTTATTGTCACTATGTGTCTGACCATCTCTCTTTAAGGGGGATACTACAACGTTGTCACTGCGCTTTGATTTGACATAAGTCCAGAGCTTTTTCTTAGCACTGGAACCTCCATTTGTGATTAGGCCATTGACATAGCGGTCGTGTGCTTGTCTACAAGTGCGCTGCAACTCGTTTTTCAAGCTGCAGTATCTTTCCCATTTCTGGGTTTGTTTAGCTTGAGTGTATGCTCGCTGCTTACGTTTTGCTAGCCGCTTGATTTGTGCATTTACCCATGGTTGGTTACGTCTAGTTGAGGTCATCTTAGTTGGAACGTGTCTGTTTGTTAGGGATTTCAGGCCTGTTTTGAGAGACTCCCATATCTCTTCCACTGGTGATTCTGCTGAGAATTTGTTAAGGATTGATGATGACAGCCTGCCGGCTTCTGCCTTTATTTCTGTGATGTTTACTTTGGACCAGAGGAAGACTTTTCTTCTGGTTGGTTTGGTGCGTGTGACACTAGCTGTAGCGTCAAGAAGGATTGCTGCATGGTCACTCACGCTGACTATGTCCTCGATTCGGCTTACAAGGCATGGTCTGTTTGTGAAAATTAGATCTAAGCAGTTTTTTTCTAGAGTGTTTACGTGGACTATTTGGTCCAGACGTAGGTCGGCTTTCATATTCAGAAAGAGCTCATTGATGGGTTTGGGATACCGAAGTTTGTAAGGGGCTGGTTTGGTGGAGTCAGTTAGCCAGTCAATGTCGGGCAAGTTAAAATCGCCGCATACCCAGAATGTAGCTCTGGGGTTTGATTGCATGAGGGAGGCAATGGTCTCTCTTACATATGTGGCCATAGTGACGTCTCTGTTAGGGCCGGGGCCGATAGACGCCGACAACAATTACTGGTGGTTGGTTGTGTGGCATTTTGATTTTGCATGCTGATATTTCGCTTCCGGTGTGGTTTTCGTTTGTTATAGGGATGTCTTCTGCTACAATATCGTCTTTAGTTGCGATGAGGGTTCCACCGTACCCATCGTTAATGTTCTCATCTCTGTCTGTTCTAGATATTGTATGGTAGCCAGGTGGTAGGAATTCGGGGTCTGTTGTTGTGTTTGTGAGCTGGGTTTCTGTTGCTACAATAATGTCTGGGGAGATGGATTCTGTGGTGCTAGGGTGTGCCTTTAAAAAAATTGGATTGGGTGTTGGCTACTAGGATTCTTAGTGTGTTTTTGGTGGTAGGTGGTGGTTTGGGTGAGTTTGGTGTAGATTTAGGTGATGAGGTGTGGAGAAGGCTGCCAAGGTGGTCGTGGAGTTGGTCAGGTTCAGACAGGGCACTGTATCTATTAAATATTGACACATCTGGGTGGTAAAAAAGAGTTGAATCCGTGAAGTTGGGTATCCCGCATCTGTCGCATTGCCACGGGATTTCGGGTTTTAGACCAAGGAAGACTATAGTTGACATACCTAGGCATGATTTGTGATACCAGGTGTTGCAGTCGTCACAAGCAACTGATGGATTAGTTTTACACCACGTGACAGCACGTGGTGTAAAACGAGTCTAGCCTAAGGCTAAGGTTTGCTAGGCTCAGGACACTGCCAGAGCTGTTGAGCATATTATATACCGCTAAAATGACGTCACTACCGACGTCTACGGTTGTGGTAGTCCAATGGTAATGGCATAGCCAAAGTAATACCCCCCAAACAATCTAACCGGAGCATAACGTCTAATTCTAATTATCTATGTCGTAAGGAGCCACTGTTGGCTATGGTTTACGACGGGGTGAGTGCGTATGGTGTTATTGAGTGTTTGAGCCACAGGATAGGAGACTGAAATCGTTTATGGTCTCAGCCTGGACCTGCGACTCGTTTAGTTTATTCCAGTCTACTATTGTCTTTACAAAGTACAAGTTTTTGAATTGGTCGGTGTGGGATGCAGGTACTATATAGCACCTGGTGTTATTGGTTGTTAGGTGTTGTACAAAGTTTGAGGATACGTGATCTGGAAAATGTTTGGGTTGGATGCGTCTTTTATTTATTTTTTGGTGCCGAAAGTATGTTTCTGCGGGGATAGCTGGGATAAACATCATAACTCATAAGGTCTACATTTTCATTCTTGTATAAATGAATGTATTTAAAGTAGTTTTTAAGATTGTCTTACGTAATATATGTATTTATTTAAAAGTTTTTTTAATGATCTCTCTTTTTAAAATTGTTTTTTAGTAACTATATTTAAGGTTATGTTATATTTTTTATATATTTATTTCTTAGTTAGCATTTCTTTTTATATAAAATACTATTATATATGTGTTCATGTATGTAATGCACCCGGGAGCAATTTTAATTGATCGGGCACTATATACGTACTTTTATTTATTTATATTTTATTTACATTTAGTCACAGTTTCCGGACACCAAATCGAATGTTCAGTCAAAACATTTGGTACTTGTTTCTCATCCCAGGGAATTAGTTGTTAGTGGAGTGCCTACTACGCCGACGTGGACATAATTTAGGCCAGTTAGGTGTAACAGACATCAGACCCACAATTATAGGCAATCCAAGGTTTACTTAACTGGAATAACTTTAATTAAGCTATGGCAATGTATTATTGTCCGCATGCTAGACTTTTTCCTTGAGGTGACGGATATAGTAATGGTCGGTGCAAAGATTGCCCAGATGGTCAGTTATTGCATAAACTACCCACAATACATGTGCACAAACCACAAAAAAACTCCTATGGTAGCCCAATATTGAGCTGTTTCAAGTATATTTACTTGAGTCTAGCTTTGTAAAATCAGTGTGAATTTGTGTCAATGTGAAATGACGCATTTATCAACCATTTAGTGGTAATTGTTCCTTTGTGAAACTAGCCTGCTTCACTAAATGGTGCTGCCGTTCGAGCAGCCATGACATCTGGATTGAAGGGCATTAAGGAGATTGGGTATTTCCATTTCCATATTTATCAAATTTATGTTTTCTTATATTGATGTTGTTTCTTTGTTTTAGATACTTACAGATCTTGTCATCATGGTTCAAGAGGAAGGTTTGTCAAAGACTTCAACAAATGATGCACTTTTGACATGCACTTACATGCTGCATAATACATGAGATAGACTGGCTTTGGTCTGCGGCAAAAATGTGATATATGGTCTGCGTATGCAGTCGTTAGGAGTATATATACACATGCACGTACACACACACACACACACACACACACACACACACACACACACACACACACACACACACACACACACACACACACACACACACACACATGACTTTCTACATAATATTACTAACAAGTACAATAAATAACAACTGATGATTCTTCAGGAAAGCACTGGCTGGTTCTGTTGAATTAGCCCATCTTGTCTCTACTTCAGATATCAAGAGAAGACTTTGATCATGAGGCCAGGAAACTGCTCTCAAAAGATGCTGGTATGATATGTATTACTATTCACTGAGGACGATGATTAAAAATAAAAAATGGGTGAAAACTATGATCTGTTAGTGTGAATATGTTTAAAAACAAACAAATATATCTCTGAACGGTGAGTTACACATATATATATATATATATATATATATATGAAAACTGCGGGCCCTCAATAAACCAAAGATGGGGTTTTGTCTGGATGGCAGTCTTGATCAATTTGGTTACTGTAATGACAGTATTTACACAGCTAAAAATAATTAGTCTCAGTGTCCCAGTACATAGTCATTACAGTATATTCAGGCAGCCACTACTGAAAACTAATTATGTATCAGAGAACTTACATCAGGTTCTATGAAATTTGAAGGAGGTAGACACATTGTGGACAAGACGTTGGTGTAACTGTTTGTAGAATGATTCTCTTTCAGTTCATCTACACAACCAATTCTTGCTAGCGATCCTCACAAAGTGTCACGCTGTGGGAACTGGCTTAGGTAGGTCTTGTCACCTGTTATCATACTATGTAGACCTGTTGAAATTATTAATACAGAAGGCAGTCATTCTGTCATTTTAGTTTACACCAGAGATGGGGTAATCATACTCTGTAATCGTACTCATTGTAATCGTGGGCAACTTTTTGAGTAATCGTACTCGTATTCGATTACATTGATAAAAAAGCCAAGTAATCGTACTCGATTACATTGCCAAAGTAATCGTAATCATGATTACATATCATGATTACAATTTTTGTTCACACTTACAATGCAAGCAGATATATTAGACAGATAGAAATGGCTATACCAGAAGTGTTCTAATAAATGTAATAGTAATTGGGCTATTAATTTTCTATTACAATTGAGCACTTCAGTTGCATAAAAATTCAGTAAGATTTCACTAGTTAATACCTTCTCTACAGAGAAGCCACATCTCCTGCTTATTGTAATAGTACAAAGTTATTATAGTGACAGGCTCTGAGAAGCACTGCAGTAAATAAGCCTCCCCTACCACATTGCTTTGTAATACTAGAAGCCACACCATGCCACCTGTACTGTTTGCACTGTTAGTACAGTGTGAATGACTGGTCATGGTTCCTAGGTCCTGACTGGCTGGTTAGCTGCTAAATCCCTGTCTAATATATCTAAGGGTAAACCTGTCTAAGTTCACTATTGTATTCTGTGTTTGACCAATCTGATATATAGCATATTTGAATCTGACCCTCTGTATTTGAAGTTTTATTAGTGTAACGTAATTTATCATGTGTATTTGAAAATTTAAAAAGAGGATATTTGAAATTCTAAAATGCAAGATATTTGTATTTGATTATGAAACCGTATTTGTCCCCAACCCTGCTTCTCTAAGCACACAATTGTAATTGGCTTGCTTGCAGAGATCTGTAACTGGGTAAACTGTAATTGAGCCCTTTGTTTGTGTGTGTGTGTGGAAGCCAAAGTTGGCCTGCCAACACAACACAGTGAAGTAATTGGCTTACTAATTGGACATTCTTTCCATGAGCAGTTTTATCTGAAGCCATGAATTTATAATCCTATGATCCCACTGATCTTTTCACATTGTTTCACCAATGGCTCAGTCATTGTATGCACAGTACTTGGGACTGGAGCTAGGACCACTAAACCAGCAGTCCAACAGGGCAAATTTACGTTTCACTATAAATGCTTCAGACCTCCAGAAATGTTTATGATGTCAATAAATAATAACAAAACCTGATTAGCAATAATCAGTTCTGAATTCAAAGAAGGTCACATACATGGTAGAAACATGATTTGCATATTCTTTAAAGTAATCATGATTACATGCTAAAGTAATCATAATCGTAATCAATTACATTTGTTTTCTGAGTAATCGTACTCGTACATCTTCATAGTAATCGTAATTGATTACATTTTTATTATAATCACCCCATCTCTGGTTAACACATTGGTACTTCTGTAACTCTCCGCTTGCAGGGCAGATAAGTAATTATAAAATGAAATTGTACAGAAGTGTGTAAAACATATAAATCATTACTTACTCAGCTTATAAATGCAACCATTTTGTATAATTTTCATTGAGACCCTGAATTTCTGAAATATTACAGCGCCATCACACAGCAGTACAGGGCATTCGTCTCATAATGGATCCACTGGGAAACCATTCAAGAAAACAAAAGGCAAGAAATCGTCAATGCAACAACCAAAAGTCATTTATCAGGTGAGACGGTTAGAGTAATTTTTTTCCGAAGTTAAACATTTGTTTTTGTCAGTTATGCTGGATATTGATATACAGATATTCAAGCATTATATAATTACTAACAAAACTGCCCATCCTCCAGATGGCGCTAGGTACACACAAATGTAGAAGATAGTTTCCTGAAAGTATTCGTACTAATGTTTGTTATGACGTAAATTTAAGCAGTTTGTTGTAATGCAAGTTATGTAAAATATTCCAACTGATTGGCGGTCTTCGGAACAATGTGTAGCGTTGTGTATGATCAATTTACCAAAGGAATGACCATCTGTCATCTGGTAAAACCCTAAAACTGGCAAACACCCTAAACCCGGGGGAAGTTTTGAAAAAATTAAAGTGTTAGGTTTCTTCCGAGTGGCCATAAATAAACCTCCAAAAGTTTATTGCCCGAGATGCAAATCGTCCAGGACGTAAATGTTAACACACTCGCATGCATACTTATGCTAGCACGACTAAATTTAGATTTGAATGAAATTATGTTAATATTCAGCTGTAATCAGAATGAACAGATAACTGCAGATAGACTGTCATGCTTACAGTGACACATTAACATGGGAGTGTTTTGTTTTTGCAGCAAAGATTCCTTCCGGCCAACCCTCTTTCCCAGGCTCCAGAGATACAACCACACACCCCAGAGCCTGAGGAGAGGGGACTAGGTACGGTGCCTGCTCCATGTAGATTCCTCATGTGTCTTGTGCAACAGACAAATATGCTAATATTGTGGTGAATTTTGAAAACAACAGAACTAGGCAGAATCTAACTCCAAGAGAAATGTGAACACGCTGAATCAAAATGAAAATCAGACACCTTCCAATTCTTCCATACTACATTTCAGATTGCATGGTTCACCTGTCTCTGACCATTCAGGTAACTTTGTATGGTTCACTGGTTCACTAACCTCTCTTTGACAACTAACATAACTTTCTATGGTTCACCAGCAGGGACTAATGCAGGATAATTTTGTTGTCCGTCCTGACAGCGCCATGCATCATGTGCCCGTCCTGACAGCGCCATGCATCATGTGCCCGTCCTGACAGCGCCATGCATCATGTGCCAGCCATGACAGCGCCATGCTTCATGTGCCCGTCCTGACAGCGCCATGTATCATGTGCCCGTCCTGACAGCGCCATGCATCATGTGCCCGTCCTGACAGCGCCATGCATCATGTGCCAGCCATGACAGCGCCATGCATCATTTGCCCGTCCTGACAGCGCCATGCATCATGTGCCAGCCATGACAGCGCCATGCATCATGTGCCCGGAAATTTTACCAGTCCAAATATTTTGCCGTCGGCAGTTGCGCAAGAAAAACCTTTAACTCTTAGGCATGGTATTACAGTGGCATCATCTTAAACAAATCTTCAATTTCTTACCCAATCCCAGTTGATATATGTATATAGACAGAAAAAGTACATAAAATTACCCAACACTGAATAAACTTCAACATATAAATTAATAAACCATAATTATAACACAAATAAAATAAAAAGTTAATTCAGATATATAATTTATATATACTACTATTGGAATCTGTTCAGTTTCACAATCACATGCATGAGTTTGTATAGTCCTGTCAATCAAACATACATTCCGGTTCTTATGGGGCATGGAAATCCTATGTAGCATGGAATTTCATTTGTTAAAATTCCAGGCCTTGAAAGCTTTTTTAAAAGCTTGGAATTTTACGTTTTCAGAATTAACGTGGTCAGTCTAGTACATTGTAGCAGTTAGCGGTGGACTTTGAATTGGGTCATTGCTTGACGATTTGTTTATTGGTAATTCAAATGCGGGAACTTTCCCACAACAGTGCCGAAACAAGTCTTTGTAATGCCAGGTTTTAACTGACACCAGTAATTAACAATGTATCTACGCTGTTGCATTAAAACAGTACCCATTTGAATATTGCGGCAAACTGTACGTATGCCACGGGTGCATAGAGTATTTCTACAGTAGGAACTGCCCTGTGAAGGCTGTGCCAATGTCAGAGAGTGACTCTGCGCATGTGGCGCCAGACACACAGTCCGTCCTATAAAGCGTTATCGCGGGTCATTACACAGTTGACGGGTTTGTACCCGTCTGTCAAAATTCCGGCTGTCTAAGCACATCCAAATGTCGGGGTGACGGGTCTCTGCATTAGTGTATGTTCGTCAGCCTCTCTTTGGCCACTATCAAGGACTTGATCAAGAGAATCCTATCAGTCATGTGACTTGTTTGCAGACTATGCATCACGTGAGATGTGTCTGCCTGACATTGGCCTGGTTCATGGACGGATGGTCGTCACAGCCTGGGACTTTGGCTTGGATGATGTGGACGACACTGCAGTGAAACTTGTCATGGAGGGTGTACAGGTGAATGTTTGTTTACGTTTATGTTGTGGTCAGGTCTGGGGTAACATTAATTGTAATGTGCAACAGTAATGATTACAAATGTTCTAGTAATAGGTTGAACAAAACAGTCCAGTTGTAATAGGAGGCAATGTAATAGTAATTGACCTAATACTTTTCTTTGCTCTATTTGGTGCTCATATCTGGACTATTTGATCAAATTATACACACCAACTACAGTCCTCAACTAATCTACTAGAGGGCAGAGACGCAACACTGCATGACATTCCAGATCTCTAATGTCCTAACATATACGTACATACTCTTCCAAAGTGTTATATTGAAGCAAAATACATCCAATAACAAAATAACGGTAACAGCTTAAAATGTAATATTAATATATTACCATTGCATTCATCATGCAATATTAATGGAGCATACGTAACAGGAATAGAATACATTGTAACGTAATTGACCTCAGGCCTGGTTGGGTCATTATTCGGAAAGCTTGTTAAGTGAAATTATGTGAATTGGAATTGCTGAGCATTCAAGTAGCAAACAGTAGTGTATATTTAGCTTGCCTCAAGCACAGTACATCGTTGTGTTACTGTCTGAATTGTGACCACCAGATGGCACTGAAGAACATCCTGACGGTGATCTTCGCGAGGCGCAATGCGTACAAGTTGCGGGAACACCGGATGCGATATGCAGTAGGGGCACAGTTCACACCCTCACACCTGCGCAACCATGCCCTTCTCCGAGATGACTACGACAACAGGTGAGGTCAGGTCATTGCTGTCAGGTCAGGTCCTCAGTGAGTCGGGCTGTGAGTCGGGCACTCACTCATGCAGATAGTGGTAGTTGGTGTCTAACAGTGTCTTGTCTTGTCGGCAGTGAGTCGGGCTGTGAGTCAGGCACTCACTCATGCAGTCAGTGGCCGTCGGTGGAGTCGGGTGAACAAGATGCAGCTGTTCAACTCGCGTGTCCAGAGACGTCCACTCACTCATCAGTCACTCTCTTTGACCTGTTTGATGCACTACAGGTATGTACTCTACACATCTAGAGCTCATTTCATCAAGCCAGGTACTTAAAGTTGTGCAATTCCTTAACGTCACATGTTTGCATAAAGTCCTATGTTCACTTATCATCTACTAAGACAATCATAAGACATGTTAAGAATGTTCTTAGCTGCTTCATGAATCTGATGTATCCCAGAAAGATGTAGCTGTAGTTATAATGTACTGACTTACACCCGCTCATGGAGTTACAAACGAAGGGCAGAACTTACACCTGCTCATGGAGTTACAAACGAAGGGCAGAACTTACACCTGCTCATGGAGTAACAAATGAAGGGTAGAACTTACATCTGCTCATGGAGTAACAAATGAAGGGTGGAACTTACAACTACTCATGGAGTAACAAATGAAGGGTAGAACTTACATCTGCTCATGGAGTTACAAACGAAGGGCAGAACTTACATCTGCTCATGGAGTTACAAATGAAGGGCAGAACTTACACCTGCTCATGGAGTTACAAACGAAGGGCAGAACTTACATCTGCTCATGGAGTAACAAATGAAGGGTGGAACTTACATCTGCTCATGGAGTGACAAATGAAGGGTGGAACTTACATCTGCTCATGGAGTAACAGATGAAGGGTGGAACTTACATCTGCTCATGGAGTAACAAATGAAGGGTGGAACTTACATCTGCTCATGGAGTAACAAATGAAGGGTGGAACTTACATCTGCTCATGGAGTAACAAATGAAGGGTAGAACTTACATCTGCTCATGGAGTAACAAATGAAGGGTGGAACTTACATCTGCTCATGGAGTAACAAATGAAGGGTGGAACTTACATCTGCTCATGGAGTAACAAATGAAGGGTGAAACTTACATCTGCTCATGGAGTAACAAATGAAGGGTGGAACTTACATCTGCTCATGGAGTAACAAATGAAGGGTGAAACTTACATCTGCTCATGGAGTAACAAATGAAGGGTGAAACTTACATCTGCTCATGGAGTAACAAATGAAGGGTGGAACTTACATCTGCTCATGGAGTAACAAATGAAGGGTGGAACTTACACCTGCTCATGGAGTAACAAATGAAGGGTAGAACTTACATCTGCTCATGGAGTAACAAATGAAGGGTGGAACTTACATCTGCTCATGGAGTAACAAATGAAGGGTAGAACTTACATCTGCTCATGGAGTAACAAATGAAGGGTAGAACTTACATCTGCTCATGGAATTACAAATGAAGGGTGGAACTTACATCTGCTCATGGAGTTACAAACGAAGGGCAGAACTTACACCTGCTTATGGAGTAACAAATGAACGGTGGAACTTACATCTGCTCTTGGAGTAACAAATGAAGGGTGGAACTTACACCTGCTCATGGAGTAACAAATTAAGGGTGGAACTTACACCTGCTCATGGAGTGACAAACGAAGAGTAGAACTTGCACCTGCTCATGGAGTGACAAACGAAGGGTGGAACTTACACCTGCTCTCGAGTGACAAACGAAGGGTGGAACTTACATCTGTTCATGGAGTGACAAACGAAGGGTGGAACTTACACCTGCTCTTGAGTGACAAACGAAGGGTGGAACTTACACCCGCTCATGGAATGACAAACGAAAGGTGGAACTTATATCTGCTCATGTAGTGACAAACGAAGGGTCGAACTTACACCTGCACATGGAGTGACAAATGAAGGGCGGAACTTACACCTGCTCATGGAGTGACAAACAAAGGGTGGAACTTACACCTGCTCATGGAGTGATAAACGAAGGGCGAAACTTACACCTGCTCGAGTGACAAACGAAGGGTGGAACTTATCACCATCACAGTATTGTACCTTTTAAAACTCATTCACAAAGTGGCGTCTTCTGGTGGAGAATGGTTCACTACTTTATCACAGGTAGGAGAAAGGCCCTTTAGAAAAGCAGAGCATGTCAAAACCACAAAAGTAGGTAACTCTAAATAACTATCGTTGTGTTTTCTGAAATACATCACCAAATGGTAGATCAAGCCAAAGGTGCAAGGAAATGAATGAACATGGAAAAAGGCGGGTGGACTTTGGCACCTTGGAGGAGATGCACTTACAATGCTCCAAAGTTTGCGTATTAATATATACGTGTAGACTGTAATCATTTACATGTAATTTAATCATGATAATTTATATATATTTATATTTTATATGGAAATCTGCTTGTCTAAAATAAACCGATGTTATTATCATATAACTACTGTATTTTCAGTTATTTTTAACCTTGGTTCATTCAATGAAACAATAACGTGTTTCTATCATGACTAAGACACAGGCTGTACAACATTGGTTCTTTTTGTAAATGCACAATGCACATGTTATTATTTGTATTAATCATGTCATCAAGACCTTTGTGAATACCTAGTTACAAAAGCTTTACAAACAAGTTTCGTAAACCAATTACAGGAATATCAAATATAGTGTTCATGTCTCCAAGATTCCACTAGACAACAAGAAATAAACTTACTTTGGAGCAAATGTTTAAACATGCCACGGCTCGACCCATCTTTATTTCTTGCTGTCAAATTTACAGGAATATTTGTTAACATTTATTTCCCATTTGTAATTCTTAAAACTGTTTGAATAAACAGAATTTTTCATAATAAAAGGTTTGACACCCACTAGAACTATTAATCTTTGAGCATAACCGAGTACATTGTTCCAGGTTCATCGCAGTGCCATACCTTCACATACAGTATATGCCAAGAACATGGAGCGAATTTCAAACCATCTGTGGCATCCAAGTAACGAAGAACTTAAAAGTGACATGCGGAGGCAAGAACGGCTGGCCTATCATCTAGTGGCATGACCTCGCACTATAGGTGTGGCCGCAATGTCAGCAGCAGACCTGCCATCTGGTGGTATCACCTACTGTGTTGGTGCAGTCTCAGTGTCTGCAGCAGGCCTGCCATCTGGTGGCATCACCTAGTACTATTGTCAGTGCGGTCGCAGTGTTTGTAGCAGTCAGTGATTATCCTCCATGTGGAAGACTGTTGATGTGTTGTAAATAAAGTATCCATGTTGTATATTTAGATACTATGTTGATGCATTTACTGGTGTTGCCTTCTTCTCCATTCCATGCCGACATCTTTGTCTCAATGTTATCAAAAAGAATAGACAGAAAAAGGCACCACTCCTCTGTTTTCAGTGAAGCCGGCATGCAACAGCGCCCTCGGGCGGCTATCTAGGAGAACTACACGATGGCACCGAGACACGACAGCACCACTTGGTGCAGCGCACCAAACTGTTCCAATTCTAAAAGTAATTCTTTGGTTTCCAAAAGATGCTGAAAGGTACAAACAACTGAACATGGTTGTGTTATAGATCACTGTTAACATTCTTTGTTTTATAACTGATGAAATAAATCGAAAGAATTCACTTGCTCAACGTGCCCGACTACTCAACGCGCCCAACTACAGAAGAATTGAATGTTCAACTATATGTAACAATTGGTGGAGGAAGAGAGAGACTAGCAAGTTGTTTTTAGTTTATGTACAATATTTAGGGGGTTTGTAATAAACTATAATCTAGATAATTATGTACTTTGACTGGTGTTATGAGAATGTCAACAAACAGTGCCATTATTTGAAATGGATGAGAATCCGTTACGACTGAATTAGATGATTTTAAACTTGCATCCATGTAAATACGTTTTGTTCATATAGATATTTTATAATGACTCTTGTGGTAAGCTAACGTCTTGGAGATGTTTCTGTCTGCTCGTTCTTATATTCAAACAGGAGGATATTGACAATGGTGCCGCTGTTTCAGACGGACACAAAATCCGTTACAATTTGGAATCTAAAATAATCCAATAATATTTTCTGTGTACAGATGCTGAAAATGGGTGCAATTTAGCAGACGAGCAGATTTTCTTGGCAAGCCATCGGAATACCTGTACAAAAATTGCTTCATCTGCCAAGATCATTTTGAAGATTCACAATTCAAGAATATCCTGCTAAAGAAGTTATTAATCTGGTGTGCTGTCCCCACCCTCTTTGATGTGCCAAATAAGCCACCCAAGATTGCATCCACTAGAGACCGTCACCGAGCAAGCGATGGGGGCAACCACTTACACATTAGCCACACAAAGTTATG
Source organism: Escarpia spicata (assembly GCA_963995525.1). Taxonomy (NCBI): domain Eukaryota; kingdom Metazoa; phylum Annelida; class Polychaeta; order Sabellida; family Siboglinidae; genus Escarpia; species Escarpia spicata. The sequence goes on from OZ023217.1 coordinate 39,210,227, forward strand.
GCAGGTTCATTGTAAGATGCTTATATTGATTAGTGGATATGGCTTAATGTTTTAGTCAAGCACATAGAGGGGTGAGAAAGGAAAAGTGAGCTGGAGAGTGGGTGGGGACAAGGAGGGAGGAAGAGAGGGTGGGTGGGAGTGGGGGAGCAGGGAGAAAGAGGGTGTGAAAATAGAGAAGCTTGTGAGTCCAGAGAAGGAAGGGAAAGATAGACAAACGAAATAACTTTTGTATATTTGTCATTGCCCCGTAGGAACAGTACCCATCACATAATTTAGCTTAGCTTTGTTTGATGGTCTTATGTTTGTGTTTTATTAAATGCGTATTGTATATTCTTCTTTGTGCCTGTACTTTTAGATGTGACTGGATGTTGTTTGTCATCAAGTTCATCTTCAGCATCTGTTGATTTGGAAACGTCAGCTGGACACCCAGACTGCACGACTTCACACGGGAAAGCTGCACTACATGCAAAGATTAAGACATTGTGGAAGAAGTACTGTCATCTAAAAGCGCGAAAGGGCCCACAGATAAAGAACTCAAGCAAGAAAAGGAAACAAAATCGTGCATAAAAACAGCAGCATCCGATCGATGAAAAGTAAAAGTTTGCCATCTATTACAGTGCTCCTAAAAGCCATGCAAAACATCAAGATTTTCCCTGGCTTCAACAACAATATTCTGCAGGCGTTGAAGACAAAGATATTTCTCCTCCCCCCAAACAGCAATATTTCTTCCTTGGTTTTTGACGAGATGTGCATGAAAGAAAATTTCTCTTACAGTTGTGAGAAGGACTTCATGGAAGGATTGGAGGATTTTGGACATCTTGGAAGAAGTCGGTTTGTAGCAAACCCCGCAACGGTGTTTATGGTTCATGGTCAGTTCACACCTTGGAAACAAGCTGTTGGATACTTTTTATCCAGTGGACCAATCACTTCTAGAAATGTGTGTCAATTCCAGAAATGCTGTGCGTATGGCTCCTAAACTGACACACAACCACATTGACTTGCCCCCGTTTTGGGCCTTAAATATGCGACCCAAGTCTTCTCTCACTCTGTGGCTGCTGGCTTTTCTACAATAATAATGCAGAAAAACAGCACTGTTCTTGGAATGTATGGACCGTCTACAGATATGACATCAGCATACAGTGGGCGTCTACAGACGTGACATCAACATACAGCGGGCACCTACAGACGTGACATCAGCATACGGTGGGCACCTACAGACGTGACACTAGCATACGGCAGGCACCTACAGACGTGACATCAACATACAGCGGGCACCTACAGACGTGACATCAGCATAAGGCGGGCACCTGCGTCCAGTATATTATATTTTTTAATGATAAATACGAGTGCCCATTTGAAAAATTATAATTGCCGTCAAAATAATGTATGTTTGTGTACATCCGAACGCACAGATATAATGATTTGTGCGCTGTTTTAGATAAGTCGGTATGCTATAGCTTTGAAAAGATAGATCTGCTGCGTAGTTCTAGATAGCCATCGGGTGGCGCCACTAATTACCCTGGTTTCACTTTTCGATCGATATGTAGCATGAGTGATGCCTCTTTCCGTCTATTCTTTTTGATGTTATACAGAGCACTAGTGCACACACACATCTCCGTGTTACACAGAGCACTAGTGCACACACATCTCCGTGATACACAGAGCACTAGTGCACACACACATCTCTGTATTACACAGAGCACTACTGCACACACACATCTCCATGTTACACAGAGCACTAGTGCACACACACACATCTCTGTGTTACACAGAGCACTAATGCACACACACATCTCCATTTTCCACATAGCACTAGAGCCATACACATACCTCTGTGTAACACAGAGCACTATTGCACACATAAAGACACATCTTCGTCTAGTTCCACAGAGCACTGTGGAACCAAACAAACTTGGTACTGTCTGAAACAATGCAACATTACTCGGCTTATCAGCCACAAAGTTCCCACTAGAGTCATTTATACTGAAGCACTGTCTGATTAACACAACTATCTGAACTTTATTAGTCGCTGCATTATTACTGGAGCGACTACACAAACCACGACAACAAAGTACTTTAGGCTCCTCACTTTATCGTTTCACCATTGAAGTCCAATATTTTCTATAAAACGGGCCTCGCTGTGTTCCAAGTCTGTTCAGCGCAAACATTCCACTCAACCAACATTTTGCTGGAGGAAACAACACTGACGCGATAACATAAGACATTCAAACTGAACTGTTGGCAAACCAAGAAGTCATTCCCAAAAAAGTTTACCTGCTCATATTTGCTAGAAAGTGTTAAAGCACATTGGGATCTGGGGTTGGTAAAATGGACAGTTGTGGTTTTGACTGTTGTGAAACTGCTGTGGTGAAACATTCCATCCGCTAGGCACTTTGAAACATGTAATAATACTAATTTACCATGTCTTCACTGTTGAAAGCTACACTGCCTGGATGCATAAGGCTGTCCTACATCTATTGGGCTCCAGCAACAGGCTAGGATACGTGGACAATGGAGAGTGATTAAAATAACAAACGCTATTTAGGTAATTTAAGTAATAAATCAGAAGAAGCAGGTTGAAGAAAACTTGTTTGCTCACAAGTGAATAGTATGAGGTAATAAGGTACAATCGGAATCCTGTTGAGTTGTCACAGCTTTAGTGTGATCACACTTCAGATTACTATGGTACCGAGTAGTTGAATTATGCTGATCAACAAATCATTCACTACATTTAACTAGTAGTTGACCTACACGACCACCAAATGGTTGTGGATATGTCTACAAAAACAAAATACACAAGTAAACTGGTTGTCTACTTACAGTCAAGTGCAGTGTCTTTGCCTGTATTGCTGCTTTGAGATCAAAATAAAAAGGAAAAACCACTTTAAATCGCAAAAAATACATCCTACTCATATTCTGTTTAGATGGTAACTGTTCACAGTGTGTCTTCTCTAGAGTAATGCCAGTCTAACATAACAATTTAGAGATCGTTTCACAAGTTCACAAAGTCCAAACAAATTATGAGTTTGCAGTTTATTCCCGTGATACGTGGCATCTCCAAATCCCTCAGGTAATGCATAACTTATGTTGGGACTGCAAATTTATACAACCATCCATTACTTTTAGATGGGAGACAACATTCCACATGACACACCAACGTGGTGGGGTCACATAATTCGCAGTGGCACCCAGGTCAACTTGTATTGTTCGTATACTATAGACGTCCAGCAGGAGCCTCAATGTGAGTTGCTCTAGACGCTGGTCAGATTTTCTGTGAAACTTTTACAGCGTTACAGTCTAGTCTAATACTAAGAGACAGTGGTAGTCCACTGAGGGTTCACTGCTGCCAACATGTACACGCAAAACTGTTCAACTTGAAGCAGTTAACGTTGAAGGTTTGACAAATATGTGCGGTACCCAGACGTGTTTCCCGTGAGTGCCAATAGCCGGGTCTATCGGCGTTGTGCATTGCAACCGACTATCGTATCACTGACGCACGTGATGACTTGACAGAAACACATGTCATTGTTTACTAGGTATCACCATGGTAACACAGACATTGGGCCACTGGCTATGCGTAGTCATCTCGGCCTGATGACTGCTGCTGCATGTGCTGCCGTACAGTACTGTCATTCATCACTGCTTGTGATCCAGCACACTGGACATTATACATCACTTCTCCATAACTTGATAGTCTTGTCATTCTCCAGTGCTGCTGAAGCAATGATGTTGTCTGTCGGGTGGCACGTGCAACATAGCACGACGTCTGCAACAGGAAGGACCTTTAATTCCATGATCAATGCATGCGTGTGTATACGCACACCTCGCACCACCCATGATATCCAAAAGACAAAGAACCTTTCACTCCATGCTCGCATGCACACTGAACAATCTCTGAAACTTTTCTATGGACATCTGTATACATCTCGTGCCTAACACCATGATGCCCGCACACACACACACACACCCGCACACATATATGTATATATATATTCCTAACAGCAGCACACAGAGATCACATAGGCATAGTGCTATGTTAGGCAGACCGCCAAGGTAGGAGTGAGAAAAGATTGGCAAAGACAGGATGGAAAACAGACGGGTGCTAGAAGTAGAAGACAAAATTAATATGGAGAAACAGTCTCAAGAGATCTCAAAAGGACAGAGTAGAGCAGCTGTGACTAGAGATAATGGCATAAGATTGAAATAGGTGGAGAAGAATCATCGAGAGTGGAATAGACCGAGTGATGTAGCCCCACTTCACAAGAGAGCAAGAGGGAGAATGGTCAATCTACCTGTGACTGTGGACGTACCTGTGTGTCCTGCCAACTTCTGGACGACTTCCTTTGTCTGTAGGTTCCAGATGTACACCATGTTGTCTTCAGACCCGGACACGATCCACTGCCAACAAAACACAACCTCATTCACAACTGTGAGCATGGCAGCGGAGTGGCTGGAGTTTCCGACTCTCAATCAAGAGATTCAAAGTTCAAATCCTCCTGCTCCTGTTTCAAACATTGGCCAAGTTCTTTCACTCCACGTTGCTCCAGTTCACTTGGCTGTATGAATGGCTACAGACAGTGGTAGATATTTGTGTACGAATAATAGAAGGCCCAATAACGACAACAATCAATATGCTGCTGTCATCATGTAATGTAATATATATGTATATAATTATATATATATAGTTATATGTACTGTATATATAATTATATATATTTATTACATGATGACAGCAGCATATTGAATGCTGCTGTCATCATGTAATGTCATATATATAATTATATATATATATATATATACATATATATATATAGTTATGTGTAACTGTATATATAATTATATATTACATGATGACAGCAGCATATTGATTGTCATTATTGGGCCCTCAAATCCACTGCCGGGCCCGCATCATGTTTAGGTTATAGGCCAGTTTTATAGGTTTTTTATATTGACCACACCAATTTAACCCCCACTCTTTATTGGTATTAACAATCCTAAACTAGAAAATTTACCTTTTCTGATAACATACTCCTTTGACATCCATTTCATGTGTTAACAGGCCCGTTGGGGGGGGGGTCATATTATCATGACCATTCACATAGACGCGATTTGTGTGGGCATGTCTGACTGGCCAGCCGCGAACCTCACGTGCAATTAACCGGTCTCAATGTCCACCTAAGTATTGAGGTGGCCCGTTGAAATGAGTGTAAATAGGTCCAAGCCAATGCCTAATAGTAAATTAAGGTAAGGCGTACATGCCAATGTCAGAGCACTCAACAGAAATCAAATCTCCCTAGTATCTGCTGACAGGCTACCTTGTTTGTAGAAATTAATATCATGTCAATTATTAACATCAAATAGAGAACTCACCTTGCCCCCTGTCACAGAGAAGTTGGCAAATATACAATATTTCTCATTCTTGTGGCCTGTGTACGTCTTGAGACACTGAAATAATAAATACTTGTCTTGTTTGTGGAGGTCTTAAATGGAGAAAAAAAACATGTAATACCATATCCCAATTTGGACATGTCAATTTCTTTGATAGAAATTAAATTTAATTTATCAGTCAAATTCTATAATTTATCAGTCTCATCCTGCTTGAAAATTCAATGAAAGTTTGATAGCCAGCGTTGTCTATATAAGCAAAGTAATGTTTGGAGAAGCTGCGGTCACTGAAATATAGACTGGTGCACAAAGTTGTTAATCTGGCTGACTTTCACTATGACCACATACCTTTCCCTTGCTGTAGTCCCACAGTTTTAGCGTGCTGAAACATACAAGCAATTAGTAGAGGTGACTGACAACATCACCACAAGACATATTTGTGAGGCAATTCACAGTTCACTGGACACATGAACACAAGACATATTTGTGAGGCAATTCACAGTTCACTGGACACATGAACACAAGACATATTTGTGAGGCAATTCACAATTCATTGGACACATGAACACACGACATATTTATGAGACAATTCACAGTTAAGTGGATACATGAACACAAAACATATCTGTGAGGCAATTCACAGTTCACTGGACACATGAACACAAGACCTATTTATGAGACAATTCACAGTTCACTGGATACATCAACACAAGACATATTTGTATGGCAATTCACAGTTCACTGGACACATGAACACAAGACCTATTTATGAGACAAATCACAGTTCACTGGATATATCAACACAAGACATATTTGTAAGGCAATTCACAGTTCACTGGACACATGAACACAAGACATATTTGTGAGGCAATTCACAGTTCAGTGGACACATGAACACACGACATATTTGTGAGGCAATTCACAATTCATTGGACACATCAACACAAGACATATTTGTGACACAACTCACAGTTCATTGGACACATCAACACAAGACATATTTTTAGACAATTCACAGTTCAATGGATAAATCAACACAGACATATTTATGAGACAATTCACTGGACACATTAATACATCATAAGTTTACTCCCAGCTTATAATGCAGCCAAGTAATGCGAACTGAGACGTAAGTATCTCACATAATCAACACACTTTCATAGGTTCATTAGAAGTGTTTTTAAATTACACAGTTCAAATGCTCATGGCTCAATTTGAATGTAGGCTGCTATTATATGTCTCTGAAGCACACACTGTTGGCGAGACAGTGACACAAAGCCGCAGTTCAATCTTTGCATATGTGTGGTTATTATTTTCTTTACTGTTTAACATCATGATATCTTTGCACATTCTGAGCACAACATACTTACTTGTCTAATGTTGCTGCGAGGATGTATTTGCCATTGGGAGAAAACTTCACAAATGATACAGGTGGATTGTCATCATCTGAACAAAGATTATGCAGCGATGGTAGTTAGTTCAAGAAACACAGTTCAACAAACACATGCAATAAATCAGTAAACTTCAACAAACACTCAAAGACACAACCTGTCAGTTAATCAGACTCATGACATAAACACACATTTCTTTGTGAATTGTTTCTTTCCAGAAACTGATAAATGACCTGGTCACAATAAAAGATTATAGCTTGGGGTTGAGTATAACTTTTTGATTCATTAGTTCAATGACTAACTGGTGTAACTGAACTGGAGTACTTTGTTAATATCGGACTGTTATCCAATGAGGTCTTATGGGGTCAGGGCTGGGATTAGAATAACAAGGGAACAATAACTCTAAATCAGTCCTATATAATCTCAGGTGCCTCATACTGGCAGTTACTGCCCTGCTATTATTGCCACAAACACTTCAGAGATTGGTGTAATCCACACAGTAAACAAGCAACTCACCAATTAATGTCTTCAAGCACTGGCCTGATGCTGTGTCCCAGATACGACTGAAACAGAGAAGTCAAGTCACCCTTGACAGTCAATTAACTATAAAATGTAAAGTCACCCTTGACAGTCAACTAACTATAACATGTAAAGTCACCCTTGACAGTCAACTAACTATGAAGTGTAAAGTCACCATTGACAGTCAACTAACTATGAAGTGTAAAGTCACCATTGACAGTCAACTAACTATAAAATGTCAAGTCACCCGCAACAGTCACCTACTTCTATAAGGTGTCATGTCACTATCAACAATCAGCTACCTCCCTAGTGTCATGTCACAGTGGCACCACGACACCCCTAATAATCAGCTACAGCACCACTACTGACATATGCCCTTTTACAGTAACCAAATTCATCTGTTAAACTATTCCAGCATCTTACCCACTTAATTAACAACAATGCATTTTTTACAACATGCAAACTGAGGAGTAATTTTGTTGTATTGAATTTCATGAATTATAAATACATAATGCATTCTTATTAAATATATTTAGAGTCAGTGTATGTGGTGACATCATTGAGCAGTTGTACCTACCAGAGTCCATCATAACTACTGGAAACTATGAGTGAACCATCTCGGTTGAAATGGACCTGTCACAGAAAACATGTTTATGTTATTATGTGTTATGAAGAATTTAGTGGAAAAAGATGTTTATTATCAGTGATAAAACATCTTTCTATAACTATGTAATATGATTATATGAAGGATAGTACCAGTAATTAAACAATTTTTTTTTATAAATATGTGATAAGAAGTATGCTAGCAGTAGGGTCAGAACGATATACTGGCAATCCATATAATACTGCAATACATTTTTGCATTGCACGGTATACAGTGTACATTGCACAGGGTCATTATTGTGGCACACTATGGGTTAGATCATGGTTAACAAAAAGTGATTTGGAATTGTGAATTTATGTATACAAAGGACTGTCGTGTTCACATGCAAATGTGGTTCACCTAATTTTATATAATGAAATTCGACCTTATTGAGTGGTGAATAACTGCTACCAACGTAGTTTACACTTACCGCAGTGACAGGGTCTGAATGGGCAGGAAGTGTTTTAAGACATTTTCCCGTTTTCACGTCCCATATCCTGACACTCTCGTCAAACTACAAGAGACAATAACACTTGTAGACAGACACACAACATCCCAGATCATGACACTCTCGTCAAACTACAAGAGACAATTACACTTGTAGACAGACACACAACATCCCAGATCATGACACTCTCGTCAAACTACAAGAGACAATTACACTTGTAGACAGACACACAACATCCCAGATCATGACACTCTCGTCAAACTACAAGAGACAATTACACTTGTAGACAGACACACAACATCCCAGATCATGACACTCTCGTCAAACTACAAGAGACAATTACACCTGTACAGTTACACAGCAAGTATGCCACAAACAGCAGTACTTTCATCAAACTACAAGAGACAATGTCACTTGTACAGTTATACAGCAAGTATGTCCCAAACAGCAGTACTTTCATAAAACTACAAGAGACAATGTCACTTGTACAGTTATACAGCAAGTATGTCCCAAACAGCAGTACTTTCATCAAACTACAAGAGACAATGACACTTGTACCTGTACAGTTACACAGCAAGTATGTCCCAAACAGCAGTACTTTCATCAAACTACAAGAGACAATGACACTTGTACCTGTACAGTTACACAGCAAGTATGTCCCAAACAGCAGTACTTTCATCAAACTACAAGAGACAATGTCACTTGTACAGTTATACAGCAAGTATGTCCCAAACAGCAGTACTTTCATCAAACTACAAGAGACAATGACACTTGTACAGTTACACAGCAAGTATGCCACAAACAGCAGTACTGTCATCAAACTACAAGAGACAATGACACATGTACAGTTACACAGCAAGTATGTCCCAAACAGCAGTACTTTCATCAAACTACAAGAGACAATGACACTTGTACAGTTACACAGCAAGTATGTCCCAAACAGCAGTACTTTCATCAAACTACAAGAGACAATGACACATGTACAGTTACACAGCAAGTATGTCCCAAACAGCAGTACTTTCATCAAACTACAAGAGACAATGACAACTGTACAGTTACACAGCAAGTATGCCACAAACAGCAGTACTTTCATCAAACTACAAGATACAATGACACTTGTACAGTTATACAGCAAGTATGTCCCAAACAGCAGTACTTTCATCAAACTACAAGAGACAATGACACTTGTACAGTTACACAGCAAGTATGTCCCAAACAGCAGTACTGTCATCAAACTACAAGAGACAATGACACTTGTACAGTTACACAGCAAGTATGTCCCAAACAGCAGTACTGTCATCAAACTACAAGACACAATGACACTTGTACAGTTACACAGCAAGTATGTCCCAAACAACAGTACTTTCATCAAACTACAAGAGACAATGACACCTGTACAGTTACACAGCAAGTATGTCCCAAACAGCAGTACTTTCATCAAACTACAAGAGACAATGACACCTGTACAGTTATACAGCAAGTATGCCACAAACAGCAGTACTTTCATCAAACTACAAGAGACAATGACACCTGTACAGTTACACAGCAAGTATGTCCCAAACAGCAGTACTGTCATCAAACTACAAGAGACAATGACACTTGTACAGTTACACAGCAAGTATGCCGCAAACAGCAGTACTTTCATCAAACTACAAGAGACAATGTCATTTGTACAGTTATACAGCAAGTATGTCCCAAACAGCAGTACTTTCATCAAACTACAAGAGACAATGACACTTGTACAGTTATACAGCAAGTATGTCCCAAACAGCAGTAATTTCATCAAACTACAAGAAACAATGACACTTGTACAGTTATACAGCAAGTATGTCCCAAACAGCAGTACTTTCATCAAACTACAAGACACAATGACACTTGTACAGTTACACAGCAAGTATGTCCCAAACAGCAGTACTGTCATCAAACTACAAGAGACAATGACACTTGTACAGTTATACAGCAAGTATGTCCCAAACAGCAGTACTGTCATCAAACTACAAGAGACAATGACACTTGTACAGTTATACAGCAAGTATGTCCCAAACAGCAGTACTTTCATCAAACTACAAGAAACAATGACACTTGTACTGTTATACAGCAAGTATGTCCCAAACAGCAGTACTTTCATCAAACTACAAGACACAATGACACTTGTACAGTTACACAGCAAGTATGTCCCAAACAGCAGTACTGTCATCAAACTACAAGAGACAATGACACTTGTACAGTTATACAGCAAGTATGTCCCAAACAGCAGTACTGTCATCAAACTACAAGAGACAATGACACTTGTACAGTTATACAGCAAGTATGTCCCAAACAGCAGTACTGTCATTAAACTACAAGAGACAATGACACTTGTACAGTTATACAGCAAGTATGTCCCAAACAGCAGTACTGTCATCAAACTACAAGAGACAATGACACTTGTATACACAGTGTTACACACACAAAGTACGTCCCAGACATTGAAACTATTGTCAAACTACTAAAATACACTTGTAGATGGACATAAAGACCTCTACATCAAAACCAACCATATGAGGTTGGTTTGGCAGTTTATATGTTACAAGTAAATCAGACTAGTTAGTAAAGAAATAACAAATCATGAAATAGGGAAGTAAATGTTGCACAATTTGGAGTGCAGTCAATAATGAACCAATAAAATAGTAATCTTGTACTGACAACAACAAATAACACAATAATTGTGTGCTCACACTAAGACTTAATTTTGTATTTTTTAACCAAAAAGGGTATTATAAAACGTTTCCAGCGTATTAGACTATCTGTGCACATTTTGTACAGAGGATCCTCATATTGTATGTCTTTGTGTCATGTACAGAACACTTGGGCTAGCAATGGTTAATCCTGCTTCAGTTTCCAGGAACTACACTAGATGAAGATTATGATAATCTGTTGGTTGTTAGCATTGTGTTTGGTTTATTGAGGTTACAACTCATTGCTGATAAGAGAAAGAGGGAGGGAAGACCAATAATACTCACTGATCCTGACACAATCAGGTTCGACTGTGGGTTGAAGTTGCAACAGAATACATAGTTGCTGTGACCTTTCAGTGTCTTCAAGCACTTGCCCTGCAACGGGATAATCTCCAGACTAGCACAAGCACCGGAAACAAACACATCCATACCTTCACCTGAAGTCTCACACTTCCTTCAATCATGTATGGGTACAGCACTTACAACAATTCTTTGTCAACAGAAATAAAAAACGCAGAATGCTAAATGAAAGATAAAGAGATATGAAACTGCATTAACAGTGCTTTCAATATGTCAAGTTGTTTTATTCGAGCAGTATATTGTTACAGCCATAACTGCTATTCATTCTAACTACATAATTATTTAAATTACTTTTTGGCATGATTATCTCCCAGTCTCATCGTGAAATGTTTTTGTACTGAATATTTCAGCCAATTCACTCAGCCCACATCTGTTCTGTGTGTGTTCACTGTATGTTCACTAGTAGTCTGTGTTGTGTTTGTGTTCACTAATGGTCTGTGTTCATTAATGGTCTGTGTTCTGTGTGTTCACTTATTATCTGTTTGTGTTCACTGAGGGTCTTATGTCCCGTGTGTTCACTGATGTCCACACAGTCTGTATTCTGTTTGTCTTTACTGATGGTCTGTTTTCTCTGTGTATTCACTAATGGTCTGCATTGTGTTTGTCTTTACTGATAGTCTGTGTTCTGTGTGTGTTCACTAATGGTTTGCATTCACTTTGTGTTTACAAGTGTTCTGTCTGTATCAACTGATGGCTTGTGTTCTCATTGTGTGCACTGATGATCTATGTTCCATGTATTTTCTAATGGTCAGTGTTCTGTTTGTGTTCACTGAGAGTCTGTGTTGTGTGTCTTCACTGATGACTGATAGGGGTTGATGACAAGATTCCTTGTGTTCACTGAGAGTCTGTGTTGTGTGTCTTCACTGATGACTGATAGGGGTTGATGACAAGATTCCTTGTGTTTACTGAGAGTCTGAGTTGTGTGTCTTCCCCGATGACTGATAGGGGTCGATGACAAGATTCCTTGTGTTTATTGAGAGTCTGAGTTGTGTGTCTTCACCGATGACTGATAGGGGTCGATGACAAGATTCCTTGTGTTCACCGAGAGTCTGCATTCTGTGCCTTCACTGATGACTGATAGGGGTTGATGACAAGATTCCTTGTGTTCACCGAGAGTCTGCATTCTGTGCCTTCACTGATGACTGATAGGGGTTGATGACAAGATTCCTTGTGTTCACTGAGATTCTGTGTTGTGTGTCTTCACTGATGACTGATAGGGGTTGATGACAAGATTCCTTGTGTTCACTGAGAGTCTGTGTTCTGTGTCTTCACTGATGACTGATAGGGGTTGATGACAAGATTCCTTGTGTTCACTGAGAGTCTGTGTTGTCTGCCTTCACTGATGACTGATAGGGGTTGATGACAAGATTCCTTGTGTTCACTGAGAGTCTGCGTTCTGTGTCTTCACTGATGACTGATAGGGGTTGATGACAAGATTCCTTGTGTTCACAGAGAGTCTGCGTTCTGTGCCTTCACTGATGACTGATAGGGGTTGATGACAAGATTCCTTGTGTTCACTGAGAGTCTGTGTTGTCTGTCTTCACTGATGACTGATAGGGGTTGATGACAAGATTCCTTGTGTTCACTGAGAGACTGTGTTCTGTGTCTTCACTGATGACTGATAGGGGTTGATGACAAGATTCCTTGTGTTCACTGAGAGACTGTGTTCTGTGTCTTCACTGATGACTGATAGGGGTCGATGACAAGATTCCTTGTGTTCACTGAGAGTCTGTGTTGTCTGTCTTCACTGATGACTGATAGGGGTTCATGACAAGATTCCTTGTGTTCACTGAGAGACTGTGTTCTGTGTCTTCACTGATGACTGATAGGGGTTGATGACAAGATTCCTTGTGTTCACTGAGAGTCTGTGTTGTCTGTCTTCACTGATGACTGATAGGGGTTGATGACAAGATTCCTTGTGTTCACTGAGAGACTGTGTTCTGTGCCTTCACTGATGACTGATAGGGGTTGATGACAAGATTCCTTGTGTTCACTGAGAGTCTGTGTTCTGTGCCTTCATTGATGACTGATAGGGGTTGATGACAAGATTCCTTGTGTTCACTGAGAGTCTGTGTTCTGTGTCTTCACTGATGACTGATAGAGGTTGATGACTGATAGGGGTTGATGACAAGATTCCTTTTGTTCACTGAGAGTCTGTGTTGTCTGCCTTCACTGATGACTGATAGGGGTTGATGACAAGATTCCTTGTGTTCACTGAGAGTCTGTGTTCTGTGTCTTCACTGATGACTGATAGGGGTTGATGACAAGATTCCTTGTGTTCACTGAGAGTCTGTGTTCTGTGTCTTCACTGATGACTGATAGGGGTTGATGACAAGATTCCTTGTGTTCACTGAGAGTCTGTGTTGTGTGTCTTCACTGATGACTGATAGGGGTCGATGACAAGATTCCTTGTGTTCACTGAGAGTCTGTGTTGTCTGTCTTCACTGATGACTGATAGGGGTTGATGACAAGATTCCTTGTGTTCAATGAGAGACTGTGTTCTGTGTCTTCACTGATGACTGATAGGGGTCGATGACAAGATTCCTTGTGTTCACCGAGAGTCTGTGTTGTCTGTCTTCACTGATGACTGATAGGGGTTGATGACAATATTCCTTGTGTTCACTGAGAGTTTGTGTTCTGTGTCTTCACTGATGACTGATAGGGGTTGATGACAAGATTCCTTGTGTTCACTGAGAGTCTGTGTTCTGTGTCTTCACTGATGACTGATAGGGGTTGATGACAAGATTCCTTGTGTTCACTGAGAGTCTGTGTTCTGTGCCTTCATTGATGACTGATAGGGGTTGATGACAAGATTTCTTGTGTTCACTGAGAGTCTGTGTTCTGTGTCTTCACTGATGACTCATAGATGTTGATGACTGATAGGGGTTGATGACAAGATTCCTTGTGCTCACTGAGAGTCTGTGTTGTCTGCCTTCACTGATGACTGATAGGGGTTGATGACAAGATTCCTTGTGTTCACTGAGAGTCTGTGTTCTGTGTCTTCACTGATGACTGATAGGGGTTGATGACAAGATTCCTTGTGTTCACAGAGAGTCTGCGTTCTGTGCCTTCACTGATGACTGATAGGGGTTGATGACAAGATTCCTTGTGTTCACTGAGAGTCTGTGTTGTCTGTCTTCACTGATGACTGATAGGGGTTGATGACAAGATTCCTTGTGTTCACTGAGAGACTGTGTTCTGTGTCTTCACTGATGACTGATAGGGGTTGATGACAAGATTCCTTGTGTTCACTGAGAGTCTGTGTTCTGTGTCTTCACTGATGACTGATAGGGGTTGATGACAAGATTCCTTGTGTTCACTGAGAGTCTGTGTTGTGTGTCTTCACTGATGACTGATAGGGGTCGATGACAAGATTCCTTGTGTTCACTGAGAGTCTGTGTTGTCTGTCTTCACTGATGACTGATAGGGGTTGATGACAAGATTCCTTGTGTTCACTGAGAGACTGTGTTCTGTGTCTTCACTGATGACTGATAGGGGTCGATGACAAGATTCCTTGTGTTCACTGAGAGTCTGTGTTGTCTGTCTTCACTGATGACTGATAGGGGTTGATGACAAGATTCCTTGTGTTCACTGAGAGACTGTGTTCTGTGTCTTCACTGATGACTGATAGGGGTCGATGACAAGATTCCTTGTGTTCACTGAGAGTCTGTGTTGTCTGTCTTCACTGATGACTGATAGGGGTTGATGACAAGATTCCTTGTGTTCACTGAGAGTTTGTGTTCTGTGTCTTCACTGATGACTGATAGGGGTTGATGACAAGATTCCTTGTGTTCACTGAGAGTCTGTGTTCTGTGCCTTCACTGATGACTGATAGGGGTTGATGACAAGATTCCTTGTGTTCACTGAGAGTCTGTGTTCTGTGCCTTCACTGATGACTGATAGGGGTTGATGACAAGATTCCTTGTGTTCACTGAGAGTCTGTGTTCTGTGCCTTCATTGATGACTGATAGGGGTTGATGACAAGATTCCTTGTGTTCACTGAGAGTCTGTGTTCTGTGCCTTCACTGATGACTGATAGGGGTTGATGACAAGATTCCTTGTGTTCACTGAGAGTTTGTGTTGTGTGTCTTCTGATGACTGATAGGGGTTGATGACAAGATTCCTTGTGTTCACTGAGAGTCTGTGTTTTGTGCCTTCACTGATGACTGATAGGGGTTGATGACAAGATTCCTTGTGTTCACTGAGAGTTTGTGTTCTGTGTCTTCTGATGACTGATAGGGGTTGATGACTGATAGGGGTTGATGACAAGATTTCTTGTGCTACTGTTTTTGTTGTCTCAAAATACCAAGCTGTTCACATTCTACGCAATGAATGTCATAGTTTTTTCTACACTACACCCATCCTATTTGTTTAGTCTCCTTCATTTCTCCGATATCTCCAGGAATCTCAGGTCATCTGTTTCACAACTTTTTGTTCCAAAAAAACAAGCTTAATTTTTGCAAATGTGCTTTTTCTGTAGCTGCACCCAAAATCTGGTGTCAACTCCCTATCGCTTTAAAAAACTATAGATACATTTTGTAAAAACTGAAGACTTATGTATTTGAAATTACATTCCCACCCTAACCTTTGGCGGTCTCTTGCTCCAATGATTGCTTGTCCATGTTAACGATTTTACCCAATGACTTATGTTGCGCCTCTGAGCTCAGATTCCTGGGGATTTCGATGCTATAGAAGTTTATCATTAATTCATTATTATTATAGACTGCACCACAAATGGAATCCATTGATGTCTTGTGTATGGACCAACGGTGATCTCAACATGTTCACTAGTATATATCATAGCACTTGAATATCGTTGCTAGCTGCCCATATTGTCACCAGTCCACAGACAGTCTGAGTGAGTTAACCAAAATATAGAACACAAATTTACAAATAGTTTTTATAGGGGTAATCATATCAAACTGACACTCCATGAACACTGAACTTTGATCCGTTGAAGATAAATGAAAGCTGTGCAATAAGGGAACTGTTAGTTACTTACGCTGGTGACGTCCCAGATCTTGAGTGTCTTGTCATCGGACGCACTAACCAGGAGACGACTGTCGGTTGACCACGCTACGTCTGATATACCCTATGACACATTGAACACATCTGTTATACCCTGTAACCTGTTACACAATGAACACATCTGGCATACCTCGTAACCTGTTACATAATAAATATGTCTGGTATACCCATGATACATTGGCCACATCAGATATACCGTCACATATTGAACAAGTCAGATACATCCTGTCACAGACTGAATAAGTCTGACATGTATCGTTTCGATATAATAATATATGTATTAAATAAGAATACAACATACTTTTAGTACGTAATCAAGAAGTCTATATGAAACATCATAAAGCAGATTTCTTAACAGAGGTAACACTCGATTAATATTGCCTAAAGTAAACATTTAAAACTAGAACTGCACTTACCAATTTATGTCCACTGATCGTTTTCTCAAACTTGCCGTCATAAGCACCCCATATTTTTATCAATTTGTCGGCAGCTGTAAAACCAAACATCAACAAAATGCTTACAGTGATTTCTTTGCAACAGTATGCTGTCAATACAGCTATAATCAACTTTACTGTTGCTTACAAAATACCATACTTAACATATAAAAACATGGGCATGAACTTGTACATGGTTTGTCACCGTTGCTATGATACGCACATAAACTTTCACATTTAGGATTTTATTGTCACTGTTGCTATGATATGCACATGAACTTTCACATTTAGGATTTTTTTGTCACTGTTGCTATGATACGTACATGAACTTACACATTTATGATTTTGTTTGTTACTGTTGCTACGATACGCACATGAATTTTCACATTTAGGATTTTTTTGTCACTGTTGCTATGATACGTACATGAACTTACACATTTAGGATTTTGTTTGTCACCGTTGCTATGATACGCACATGAACTTTCACATTTAGGATTTTGTTGTCACTGTTGCTATGATACGTACATGAACTTTCACATTTATGATTTTGTTGTCACTGTTGCTATGATACGTACATGAACTTATACATTTATGATTTTGTTTGTCACTGTTGCTATGATACGTACATGAACTTATACATTGATGATTTTGTTTGTCACTGTTGCTATGATACGCACATGAACTTACACATTTATGATTTTGTTTGTCACTGTTGCTGATATGTACACAAACTTACACATTTATGATTTTGTTTGTTACTGTGGCTATGATACGTACATGAACTGGCGAGCCACTCGCCATTCTGGCTAAACTTGACGGAGGAGACGGCCTTCGTGTGACCAGCGAGTGTGAATTTTAGGGAATACGCTGGCTTCTGAAAGTGAAACATATGACAGTCCATGAAGCAGGGTCGAGGAATTAACAAGTTTACAATAAGATATTAGTGTAAAGATTGCACTATGTTCATGGCTAATGGATTATGTAACTGACAGTATCAGTATGAACGTATTTAATTGGAACTACACAAAACCTAAATGTAATTAGGCCTATCACAGATAATATAACCCTGGATAGCAGTTCCTAACTTGCCCGTTTCTTTGACCACAAAAGACATGATGCTATGATAGTAAACAATGTTTTACTAGACATGGTACCTGAACAAGACCTAACAGTAGTTAGTGACTCACCAAACATAAACCTGGATGCCAGGAGGAATTAGAAAGAGGCAGACCAAAAACAACTTGGTGAACTGAACTGAAGACTGCTGGGTTGACCCAGGACACAGCAGCAAGGAGAGCCCAAGACAGAGGGGTCTGGCGAGATCTTGTGCGAGCCTTGTGTGCCACACGGCATGAAGAGGATAAGTAAAGTAAGTAATTCTCACCAGTGGTTGTGATGGCTTACTCGTGGTGACAGACACACTGCCACTGTTAGTAGTCGCCGTTGTTGTTGTGGTGAGTGTGTTGGCTGCTGGCAATGACTCAGTCGTTGTTGATGATGACTCTGGGTTGGTGACAGCTGTCTTTGACACCTCCGACAGCACAGAATCTCCTGGCTTGTCTTCAGTCGACATTATCTCGGCCCTACTGCACACGAATTATCAAGTGAAGTTGTGTTTAATAAACCCAATGCATTTGTTACAATTTGAATATTTCACATATAAAACATTCATATTATAACTACCGGTACCAGCCATAGTGGAGGCAAAGATCAGTGCATTCCAATGGTAATAAAAACATATATTGCTTGAATTCATATTATATTACATCCTGGTATCTATTTCTATGTCCACCAAGCCAAAAATAAAAAATAAATTCAATGAATTACAAATTCCACCTTTTATGCTGTGCAGCAGGACATTTTCGAATATGCATATTTTTGGTGCGCTTTTTGGGATGCTGTGATGTGACGTCACATATGACCCATACTCGCATCTGGTCGACCTTTTCCATGCATTCAGAGCATGTTTACAAGTATAGCTTTCGTGTCGAAACGAGCATCAGAATGAGTTATTGTGCGATATTCCGATGTAATACAAACACTAGTCATCATAGAGGAACAAGCAGTTATCTTACGGTTCCACATGAATCAAATTTGATTCAAAACAATGAATGCGAATGGGCCTACAAGTCGACTAGGTTTCGCCAAGCTTGGGCTCATTTTCAGAATAATTATATCAAATGCAACCAGCGGAAGATAATCTACACCAATAAACATACATAGCAAACATATTGTATCCAGCTACAGAAAGTAACGTGTATACTCTCATATCACTAGAATATCGATGTATGAAGGAGGAGTTGTACAATTTATCATAACAATTGAAATCAGTCAGTGAAATTCTGTCGGTGCCGCTAGCTCAATTGGTAAACGCGTTGGTTTCTTGTCATTTATTTTACAATCGGGCATCGCTGGTTCAATCCTGACACCAAGCCATTGATTTTCTTTACACTTTTTTGTTTATGTTTTCACGAAGTAATATAAACCAAATCATTTTTATACTATGATGCACTGTTTGTAAATATTTCTTTATTTTTGTAGTAATTATTTATTTGCCACAAAAATGAAAATATGGGAATTATGTAACGATATGTTTCTAAATTGTATTTATCCAAACAAATATAATGGATATATAATTTATTACTTGTATATATATTGTACGGTAATATATTGTAATTATAAATGTGAAAACGAATTGTGATCTGTCTGGATAAATAAAATTGAGAAACATCATTATATATAATTACCATATTTTCATTTTTTGTGGCAAATAAATAATTACTACAAAAACAAAACAAAAATTACAAACAGTGCATCAGAGTATACAAAATCATTTGGTTTATATTACTTCGTGAAAACATAAATAAAAAATGGGCCAAGTGGCCCTGAAGTCCTTTGGACTAATACGTATATATGTGACCCCGGCTGACCAAATGAGTGATAAGTCAGAAAAATTGTAACATTGTTTTCTTACATCCTTGTAAAGGTTTGGTAGGGTGCTTTACACGGTTTCAAAAAAATATGACTGCTACAAAAATTGGCAAAGTTATGGAGCATTGAACATGGTAGGGATCAAAAAGTGAAAATGAAGAAAACGGCTGTTGAAGTTTTTCATTATATATGCAAATGGATTGCATGGAAATATTACATGCACAACATTCAAATGTGGCACACAGTATGTAATATGTATGTTATGTTGCAATGATAAACTGGAAGTACAAATGTGCTGCTACAAAGACTTATCAAGTTATGCCAGATTATGTCTTTGTGTAAAACTAAGAGGACATATTATTTGAGAGCAAAAGGTAGACTCACTGTTTGACACAGTTTAAAACCTACAGGCAACTGTCCAGTTTAACAGAGGTCTAGTGGCTTAATGCTGTCTGTTGACACAAGTTACTGCCAGTGACCAATTACACATTAGTCACAGTTTCCATAAAACAATAGCAGGCAGAGAATCTTAGCTCCACAGTTGGGTCTAATACACAACCAGAGCCACCACTGATTCATGGTCAAGTAGATTAGCTCAATGCACCAACTAAGACAATACACAACACTGTGAGTGACAGTGTCCAGAGTGAGCCCTAAGCAGTGTCCTCATTGCTGAATAGATCAAGTAAACCTGCCAAATGGGTGACATTCTGCACAAGTGTTCATTAATCCTTAGTGATTGTTCAGAACACCAGACTGACCACATACCTAAACAAAGCGAATGTAATAGGTGAAGAACAGGCAGTGTTCAAATAGGGATATTGGTTGAATTGTATTTGTCTCGACGCAAAAGGCTTTATTGTGCCTTCATCGATTATAAGAAAGCATTTGATTTAGTAGACCAGTCCTCCCTGTGGTCTAAGATAATTTCATGCGGTATTAATGGTATTGTGTTGAAAGTTGTATATAACATGTACAAAAATGCTAAATCATGTATAAATCAGGCCAGGCTGTGTCAGGTATGGCAAGGAGAAAACTTGTGTCCTTTGTTATTTGCTATTTACCTGAATCATTTTGAACACTGTTAGTCACAATTATAACGGACTTGACATGGCAGCTGGTGAAATTTACAACAACCTTAGTGATGATTATGTAGAAAATGTATGTTCTACTATATGCTAATGACACTAGAATGATTCAATCAAATACAGATTTCTTGCTTGTGTATAGCGGAACTATGTCAACTCTTCTAATGGTTGACATTTGGTTGTTTCAGGTGTCAACTATATTGTGAATCTGTAATTATTAGTCTATATTGATACAATTGATTTACACAGTACCATGTCTACACAAGGCATGGCAAGCATAAACAGAACAGTAGAATGCATTTGATATCAATAAAGTGTAGGATATTTCACTCTATAGTTGTCCAGAATATTAATTTTTTATGTTTGTCACCTACAGGTGACAGAATATTCATGTTCTATGTTTGTCACCTACAGGTTTCTACAGACAATACATTTTTAACCAATAGACACCACAGTCACACCATTTTATAATAATTAAATGAACATCAAAATAAACACAAATTGCAATTACAGAAAATCAATAGTTTTGAAGATAAAAAGTGTTAGGCAACTGTTCAGTCTAACAGGGGTCAAGTGTGTCTACTCTGCCTGGGACCTGTGACCAATTAAAGATTAGTCAAGGTCTCAATGGAACAGTAGCACTAGGCTGCAGAGTTTAGTCATGGTGTTGACTTTGTGGCACATTAAACAACATCTACTGTTGGGGGTGGTCTCAAGGGCCCTTCTCAAAACTACATCACTAGATAATGTAAAACTTTTGCACTTTGGGGGCCCCTTAGAATGATTCAATCAAATACAGATTTCTTGTATATAGTGGCAGCACCCTAAGATACATCTATGCAAAATTAGAAAAAAAGTTGCTTAAGGCCAGGTGAAATGGTGTTTTTTTACAAAAAATACTGAAAATGGTTTTCTGCCAGATTATTATACCTTTGTAGGCATACTATCAATAAAGTTAACTTCTATGACAATTACATACCTCTAAGTGAGTTTTAATCATGGATCAAGCATGTCAATATCATGTAATGAAATCCATTATGCAATCTTTGACTGCCATTTTCTCAAAAACATTTTTCTTCAAATTTCTGCATTGGAAACGGGATATCTCTTGGAATAATTATGCTATGTAAATAATAGCCATGCTATGTAAAATATAGCCATATTTGTTACAAAAAAAGATTTTTTTTCGTATTTTACCAAAAAATTATTTACAAAATAAAAACACATTAAAAAAAATGCTCTGATCATTGCACAATAGACTCTATAGAGAACATGGATTTGCAAGAATTATACCTATATATGGATTCAATAAAAAGTGGCAGCTTTTCAAAATTTGTCAATATTTGCTCAAAATGGCGGCCATTTTGTTTGTTACCATGGAAACGGGGGGTCTGGCTGAAAAAAGTTCAATATATATTTTACTCAGTAGGACCCATTTCATGCATTGGGCAGAAAAAATTTAACTGTTTGCACAAATTACAAAATAATCCTTTCTACCTGCTGTGTCTGGCCTTCACAGTTTTTGAAAAAATAGGCCAAATGTTACATTTTTACCAGTTTTGGGGTCCTTGGAGGCCCTAGGGAGCCCTTAAAATGATTCAACGGTTTCTGAGATACGGCAGCTAACGGCGGACGGAGGACGGCGGATGCAGAGTGATGGCAATAGTCCCTTGGACCTTTGACCAAAGGACTAAAAAGTGTAAAGAAAATCAATGGTTTGGTGTCGGCATTGAACCGGCGTCACCCGATTGCAAAATAAATTACAAAAAACCAACGCGTTTACCAACTGAGCTAGCAGCACCGACAGAAATTCACTGACTGATTTAAGTTGTTACGATAAATTATACAACTCTTCTTTCATACATCGATATTGTAGTGATATATGCGTTACTTTCTGTTTAATTCGATATAATTATTCTTCTATTGTAGGCTCATTTGCATTTATTGTTTTGAATCAAATTTGATTCATGTGGAACCGTCAGATAACTGCTTGTTCCTCTATGATGACTAGTGCTTGTATTACATCGGAATATTGCACAATAACTGATTCTGACGCTCATTTCGACCCAAAAGCTATCCATGTAAACATGCTCTGAATACATGGAAAGGGTCGGCCTGCTGCGAGTTATATGCGGGAATCGTTACACAGACGGGTTTATAATTTAATGTATGCTACAAATGTATTTTTCTGTATTTTTGTAATGTTCTCGAATGTTACACGCAATGTTAAATTTTGTGTACACATGGAAAACGGATTTTAGCTAATGCCTTGTTTTTATTTCCTTTAAGTGCAAACTATTTATTATAAAAGTTGTTTTTTGTTATGAACAATGAAAAGATGCTCAAAACTGCTATTCTATCATGTTTGGATGTCTTGATTCAGACTTGAACATTGTATCTTACTGTGACAAAATGCAAGGGCACTGTATAGATTACGCTATTCCACTGCAGAAGTATTTTGACGGCCGATGCTTGGCATCTGCGGCTATTTATAGAACAGTGTGGTGCAGGCGATATGTTTGCCGTCATTAGTTCTCAGGAACACAAGACAAGCGTGGGCTGCATCTAATGATTGTGTTGTTGATAAGAATTTATTTATTTAGTGTTGTTAGTTTCCAATGGTATATATCATGCCAAGTGTCGGCCGACAAAATACTTCTGCCGTGGAATAGCGCAATCTATACAGGGTCCCTTTAACGTCACAGGGCCTTTGTTGTATATACACAATTTTGCTGATGTGTTTATTACGAATAGGAGCGTACAATGTTCTCATAAACGTGAAATGTGTGTTTTACCGTTTACATCAACACAACAACACACAAACAGTCATCTAGTCTACTCGAGTCTAGTGGAGTTGTGACTTGTGTAATTGCTAGATGAACCAAGATTTCGATATGTAACAATGTGGTGCAGCTGGTGAATTTGATTCAGTTAATAATAGGAATAAATATTTATAGCATAGTCTATAGTATAAATGATCGTAGTCTGCCGACTCGAGGGATGTCGAGTGCTCGTGGTCGCAGCCGGCGCCGCAGGGAAGCATTTGATTTTGGTTGATCGAAACGCAATAATCAGATATAATTACTCTTAGCATTGGCGATACATGACAGTTTATATACTACATACTTACAACGTGACCATGCAATTATTCAGGAAATAAATAGGGTATGTCACGATAGTGAATATCGTCGTATATGCGCACACAAAAATGAGTTTCGAGCAGCAGGAAGCAAATGGTGGAGCGCCTATTTACGCGTGCGCGGGAATAACGAAGGATGTTACGTGAGATGAGGGTAGGCTTTGTTTGGTCCTGAATTTCAGCTACGCATTTATCGGGCTTCTGGACGTTGTTTGGATTACTCGCACCGTTCTGTTGACGTTACCCACAAGAAGAAGACATCTAAGTTTCATATGTTGTAAATTTGTGTTTTCTTCTTGTTTATGGACACGTAGTCAGCTGACATACATTGACCAATCATGTCGCCAGAAAGGAACGCTGACGTTACGTCGAGCGGATGGTTGCCGTTTGTGTCAGTCGTGTTTTCTGACTGAAGATACAAGTTGGATTTGTTTAATCGCACGACACGTTGCATAAACGTGTAACATATGATCTTTAGATCTGCTATGTAATAGTTCCACATTACAGCTACTGAAATATTAAGAGAAAATTGGGGGTATTTGTAAAGCGCAGCGTCATGTGTTACGATTTGGCCAATCACGATGCTAGATTTTGAAAGGCCGGTATAAAAGCGTAATATTTCCTGCAAGCCGAAGCCATTGCTGATGACGGAGGGCAGTGTTCTAGAAATCTGAGAGGAATCATGGACACCAAGACCCATCCGGCACTGCAAGGCTTTCAGCCGAATGCTCTCGCCTTTCACACGGGGTATATGTCTATATTTATATTTTTAGTACGAGCTTAACATCGAAAATAAGTACAAGAAAGTCAAGGGGCATTGTGTAAACCCGCCATTGTGGATTACTGGTTTGCTCATGACCTGCATACGTACGTTTATACCCAAATACACGGATATAAAGCGTCGCAGACCCAGCTTATATGTCTGGAATAACGACGAATTCTTCTAGACCGTTCTGGTGAAATCCAGAAAGGTTTGGTTAACATAGTGGACGAAAATACCAGTAAAAGAAGTTTGGATACGTTCGGTTGGCATGACCGTTGAAGCAGCGTAGGTACAACATTCTTTGTAGTGCAATGATAAGCATAAGACCGGAATAAAACTGCATCTGAAAGTTAGTTTTGTGTCAAGTGGTTAATTTGTTTGCATGAAGATCATATCATACAGTTTATTTGGCATCTTTCTGGCATATTTCCACCCCTTTTATTTGTCAGAAATAAATATGTACCTTTTGTTTGCTGATTGAAGTACGCAATTCTATTTAGCAAGTATTTTTGGTTTGGGGAATGTGTTTGTGTTGTTGTCGTTCTAACTATTGTAATGTAAGCCTAATTAAAATGTTATGGTTTATGTGGTAATAGCCAGTATCGTTATTATGGCCTAGACTAATGCGATACCTTAACGTCAATAACGAGTTGGGTTCTCGGCCAATTCGGAACTGGATGGTTCAAGTTTTATCCAGCCAACCCAGTAATTAAAAAAATTAAGTACAAGTTGCCAGTGTATTTAATGCATGGGGAAAAGGTAATGTGTGTCTTTTTATGTCGATTCAATACATGCTACTCTTCACTGTGTCTGTGAGTATTTATGTGTTCTGTTTGTCACACTCACTTGCTTACATTTACAATAAAACTCAGTTGTGAGTTGTGCACAGATCGACATTACATAATTAATAATTTATGCATGCACAACAAAAACTGCAGAATTGTGACATATCAGTCTTATAAATACCCATGTTGCATTGAATTATGTAATTATATTTGCTATAACTAGTGCCATGTTAACCCAAACAAAGCAGGTAAAGGTTATATTTTGACCAATCTGTAATAACCAAAACTGTATGTTCATCACAAACTGATGGACACACAGTTCAATGAAATGGGTCTGTATGTTCAACAAGAAGTTCTCCCGTATATCATTATGAGGACTTGAAAGAACTTTGCGTTATAGAGTATGGCCTCAGCAGCTACTCATATTCTTATCTTCAACTTGCCTGATAATTAAATCGGTTTATTTATGTTAGTTACTTCCTTAAGGCAAAATGCTTGCAACCAAGGATATTCTGATCACCGTGATATTTGAACCATTGGTTTGACCCAGGATGAATTCAGATGGAACCTTCTCATTACAAAGCTTAAAATAAAAAATTTCAAACCATGAGACCTAAATGTAATATTGTGAAGCTCAATACACTAAAAACCGGCATGCTCTGAGAGCGTTCTCATCTAATGCAGAATATGTCATTACTAATGATTTTCCACTCATTAATTTTCTTGTACAGTTTGTCCTGTCATCCTTCCATTTTTGCACCTTCATTTGCCTTCTGCTTGGTTGACTGGAAAACTAATTTTGTGCACAAGCCACTTAATTTTGGCTTTACGGTCGGTCCATCCACAGTTGGTTTAAACCCATGACTTGTCACAGTTGTGCATCTCGCTTTCATTTTTGGAAAACGGGAGCAGTTGTTGCCCCATAATGGTCTTGGGACACCTATAACATGGTGGCTGACATTGTAAGCTCTGTTGGTATTCCATTTACATTCCATGGAAATGTATGTTTCACTACAGGTGAGTTTTCTTTTAAAATGCCACCACTATTCAGGTTTGGTTAGCTAATTTCTTTACAACAGAAGGGAATCTAGGAGTGTTGTCTTACAACTTTCACACACAACCAATAGAATTTTGTATCAGATCACAAACGGCTTCATTATGGCAATGTTTTCAGCACAAGTTATGTGGTACAGAGTTGAAAATTGATTATAGTCTAACCTCAGTAATACAGTCACTTCAATTATGGTCACCTTAGGACAAAATTTAATGCAAATTATATATGTAATGGTAAAGTATAGCAAATTAGTCCTGATAATACAGTCACCACAATATTCAGGTCATTGACCCGATCACGAGGATGACCTTAATATTGTTTATTATATTTACCTCTCAAGAATCTTGGTTTTTCTTCTGTATAATTCCGGCTGCATCTTGCGGCCTTCTTCAGCAGACTAAATTTATGGTTGTGTCACATGATACAGGTCATGTGACACAAGCTAAAAACCAAAAGTTTCTTGAGAGGTAAGTATACTAAACATGAATAACCAAGAAACCGGGTCATCACTACATTCAATGACCTTAATATTGATGTTCAACTCTAAAATTTCACCATATATACTGGGTTCTTTTTGTTGCTCTGCACTCTAGCAGCTTGGTTGCCTTCAGTTCTTCCAGGTTTTGTGTCTAATTATGTAAACTGTGTTTGGTTTGTATCTTTCCCTTTTGTGGAATAGTGGTCCACATCAAAGCTGTTTTCAGTGGTAGGTTATTGGTCAGTTCTATTTAGATAAGTGCTGAATGTTCCGTGCGTATCTTGGGTGAAGTTTGGTTTATACAAATGATTTGTACCTCCAATGTTTGGCAGACACCGTGCCACTTGTCGCTCCTGATTTTAGCTTTGATGAAAGGTCACTAGTGGCACCTGCTATGATCGGTCAATGACTAGTTCCAATTCCATTAACAGTCTTAGCCATAATTTGGTATCGCCACTTGTCAGAAAGGTGTTTATATGACCAATTCTTGTATGCAATATTGCATACCATACTGCCCAGGATAGGACAACTAATCAATCACTTATGTGAAATGTCCTTTAGTATCTTGGTGTCATTAGTTCGAGTCCCTGAAGAGCACACAGAACATCACTGTAATAACTTATGAATAAAATCTTGGTAGGGTTTGCTAATGTAGACCTGCTTTTATTGAGTTATTGTTATTTATTAGCTAAACATTACAAGTTCATGGCACTCAGTTTTATAAAGTAAAATGGGCCACCTTTCAGTAATTGTCTATTACAATCACCCGATTACTTGTCCAATGAATTGGCTGAAATGGTGTGCGATATTGCAGTGCAAGAATTGGGTCATGTAAAACACCTTTATGAGAAAACTAGTGAAACCAAATTGTGTTGTCAGCAAAGAAGCAACAAGACCTGGCTGTCTAGCAAATGAAACAAGACGACTATTACGTTACTTGGTCACTCGTACTTAGAGCCAAGTTTTTGTGTGTAATATGTGTAAAGGTTTATATTGTTTTGATTGGGAGAATAATGTCCATGGTGTTGTTTCCAGGAGTAGTGATGATTCCCAGGTATCACCACCAGCAATAAATGGAAAGGTGGGCATCAAAAACATAGGCATGGTAAGTTTTTGAAACATTTCGCATCTTAGGTATTTTTATTGATCTAGTGTTGACCCTTTCAAACTTGATCAGCGTTTCTGCCCCCAAAAAATAAATTTGTTACAGAATTGGCAGGCTTTGCCTGCCACGGGTGCCATAGGCACCCCGATGGGTGGGGGGTCCTCACCCAGAAACAAATTTGATTTATAGATGTTTGGAGAAGCAATTTCCTGGCATTTGGAGTGGGAAATCCCGCTGGGCTCATAGTGATCATTTCTATGGTTCATAGGAGAATTAATTACAAATGTAACAGTCTGCAGGATAATTGTAAACTTTCCTTCACATTTTAGAATAAACAGTCCGATTCATGATGTAGTATGGTATCTTGTTAAAATTAAAAACGTCCTCAAGTATGAATTTCTTTGCACAGAATGTTAAACAAAATTAAAAAATCTGGATTTATTTAGAAATACTTTTTCGGTACGTAATTTTACCCTGCTGGCAGAAACACTGTTGATCATTGAAACTAATTTTCAGGTATCCCTATATTTTACATAGATCCACTATTCCATTACCATGTGTAGGCGAGAAGCAGAATAATGTAATGCATAGTATTTGTAACATGTGCAAAATCTGTTGGCTAAGAATAGTAATCATGGTTGTGGGTTGCAGAGAAAGCACCCACAACTGACTGGTTTACAGTCCAAAACAAGAAGTCATGCTGCCGATCAACAGGTGTAAATGTTCTTTGCACAAATGAACGGTTCTCATGTCCCATGAGTCCTTGTTAAATCCACTGTATTGCCTGGTGGGAATTGACTGATTATGATGTTTTGTTTTGCAGCCGGAATTCAAGTCATGTAAGCCTGGTGGGGAACAAAATGGCATGAACAACATGCAAACAGACAGTGACAGTCAGGATGCTGGTGGTGGCAGCGGTGGTGCCAGTCATACAGACAGAACAGCAAGTGATACTAAATGTGTTGGTGAACCAAAGGGCCCAATCTCCGTCAGTGATACTCAGGGTGTAACTAAGAAAGCTACAATAAACAGTAACAATATTGCCTCAAATGTGAAACATGAGGAGGACAGTGATACTAGTCGGCAACAGAAGACTCACCTGCCAGGTCGGCAGACAAACCAGCTACAGTACTTGGTAAAAGTCGTCATGAAGTTAGTTTGGAAACACCAGTTTGCGTGGCCCTTCCATTATCCGGTGGATGCAGAAAAACTCAACCTTCCTGTGAGTACTGAATTACAACTATTTATATTTGAAATAATAAATTAAGATTTGTGAATATGTGAACATTGCATGTGGACATAGTTATCACCAACCTCCTACCTGTATATTATAGAAACGGCCAACTATGCATCACAGTATTCCAGATAAACACAGGCTTAGGCCCCATAATTTATATAAAAAGATGATCCTATTGGCCCAAAAAAAAATTTTCTTTATGTGTAGCCACTACCCGATAACGACCATATGCAAAATCTCTTAGTACTGAACATATTTAAACCAAATTTGGATGCCTTGAAAAATGCTCAAATGTAAAGTCTCATCTCACAACAATCATTTAAATCAAATGTCCTTGCTCATAAGCATTTTATCTGACAAAAGAGCATTCTAGATAATGATTCTTGACTATTGTATGATCACGCTCAGAATAATTTTCAAAGACGCATGCCCTCCATCTCATTAGACACATTCATTGCCATGGTAATACACAAGCAAATGAGCCCACATATCGTATACTATTCATTTAGCTAATTAGTACTCCAAATGTCTTCAGTAATAACAGAAATGCTCTATTGGTTATAATTGTGCCCGTTTTGAAAGTGTGAGTAGTGGCTACGCCAAAGGCAAAAACATAAGGCAGCTTTTAATGCAACAACTGATGTGCAAATGTTTGATTTAGCAGATGTCATGCCCCACCCAATAATGTAATTCACATATGTTATGGATCATCTCGGAACATCAGTGTCCAATATCGGACGAAGAAAGTAAGGGGGGTGGGGTCAGGCAGTTTTGTCTGGCATCAGACATAAATATTTTACGCTTCAGACCGATACTGTTAATACATCGATAAAATGTTTGCAAACTTTCGTCTGAGGGGTGGGGGCTGAGGCAAGATGTAAATAATTTTGTGTGATGTCATACATCAATGTTTTGAGATGATCCCTTACTGTTATCAGCGTTTATCAACATTGTTGCTAAGGCAAAGTTTGACGTAGGTGTTGTGCCTGATCAGTTATTAAATGATAGTTGATTTCACATGATGTTATTCATGGTAAGTCGGTAACACAAGTCAATGATTATATAATATTTTTGTATTTCATTAGTAGTATTAATTTATGAGGTCTTTGCAAAACCATACTTAAAGGGACGTAGTCTGTTTGTCTATCTAGAATTAGCAGGCTTAGTAATTTCTAACTGGAAGTCTGCTGTGTTGACCGTGGGAAAGTGAGCATCGTTGAAAATCAAAAGGTATAGCATTTACCATAGCCCGACTCTGCCATATTGCCAGTAATGTTTGTTTTGAAACTGGATCTTTAGTTTACTATTTGAACATGCACCCGTATGTATCAAAAAATTTTGTGTATTCTTTTCACTGTAATGCGAGTCATGATGCCATTAACCCTCTCATGTACAGAACATCTGATTATGGGGGCACATGTAAACTGCGTATCAGGAAGCAGAGTTGCTCAGTAACAGAAATTACATTTGGAAGTTAGCAGATAATATTCTGACTAGCTGTCAAGTTCTGTTGCAAAATAGTACCAAATCCCTTGCAGTTCAGTCAATGTTCAACAATAGCCGATGTCATAGAATATTGACTTGGGGCTTGACATTAAAGGGGCCCTGTATAGGTTGCGCTCTTCCAAGGCAGAAATATTTTGTCGGCCAATGCTTGGCGTATGCGACTATTTATAGAACAGTCTCACGCAGGTGATTTGTTTCATTAGTTTTCGGGAATCTAGTGATTGCGTTGTTGAAAAGGATTTATTTATGATATATAGTGTTGCAAACTAACAACACTAAATAAATAAATATTGATCAACAACACAATCACTAGATGCAGCCCACCCTTGTCTTGTGTTCCTGAAAACTAATGATGGCAAACATATCGCCTGCACCACACTGTTCTATAAATAGCCACAGCCGCCAAACGCCGGCCGACAAAATACTTATGCCATGGACTAGTGCAATCTATACATTGCTCCTTCCACTCCCAGACAGACTAATGCAGGATAATATTTTTGCCCGTCCTGACTGTACCATGTGCCCGAAAATGTTTACCTGTCCAAATAGTTTACAGTGCAGTCTGGAGAGCAAAAAAAAACAAATTTCTCACCCGTCCACATGATGGGTTGATCACATATATAACATATATATATATAGGCAATTCTACGGTGTCGAACGTATATTTCGGACATTTTAGTTATGCACTGCATCTTGGGACAGAAAGTGCCACAACTTTTTACTGTCATATATTGTAAGAACCGACTATGACATCATTATCACAAAGTTATATAGACTTTGTTCTCTCCTGTAGTAATTTTGGGCATACAATAAAAACATGCATGTTGGACGTATTCACACGGACCTAAAATTTTACCCCACGTACTTATATCCAAATCTCTGTGATGTGTAAGGGTATATTACAAACCTAATAAAATGTTTACATAATATTTAGAAAACATAGACACGAATAAGTTTGGTGTTAGACGTGCATTTGTTTGGTGTCAGACGTATACCTGTGAAATACAAACTAGCAAGTAGATCAAATTATATTTTATAAATAAGGTTCTAGGGATGACATAAATACTATTGATTCATGAACACAAAAGGCAAAAGATTGATGTTCCACTATCTAGACACTGTGTTGTATAAAAGGGCAGTTCCATGATGCCAGATGTACATTTCGGACACCAGTCATGCACTGCATCCTGGGATACAAAGTGCTACATTTTACTGTCATATATTATTTAAATACCAACTGTGACATGTGCAGACTTTGTTCTCACCTGTAGGCATTCTGCATGGTGTTGGACGTAATCACATGGACCTCAAATTGTCATTGGTGTAACTGTGTTGGACGTCCATTTGTTTGGTATTGGACATATGCGTGTTGAATACAACATAACAAGTACTTGATCTAGAAACAGTTATCATTATATTTTCTTTGTAAGAGAGTAACAGTGACAAACATTATTGGAGCTAAGCTTGGTTGATTCACAGCCATTTTCTTTATTTTCACTTTTTGATCCCTACCATGTTCAATGCTCCATAACTTTGCCAATTTTTGTAGCAGTCATATTTTTTTGAAACCGTGTAAAGCACCCTACCAAACCTTTACAAGGATGTAAGAAAACAATGTTACAATTTTTCCGACTTATCACTCATTTGGTCAGCTGGAGTCACATATAGACGTATTAGTCCAAAGGACTTCAGGGCCACTTGACCCATTTTTTATTTATGCATCTGTATTGGGGAAAAAACGAGGGTACTCGCTCATCAGAAATACGAATAATTAGTACATCTGAATACATAGATACACAAATAATTATTTTTACAGCGGTGTCTCAAAACACGGCATAGGAAAAATTTCAGATTTTACTGTGTTTAAAAACATAGTCATTATGGTAATACTTATTTACAAGAAAATTGAACCCTCAAAAGGCAGCAATTATACACTAACGGCATAAGCAAAAAACTAGTGAACATGTTGAATGACAATATGTAAATGTAAATACAAGACATGGTATGGGTAAAACCATAGAACATTTAATCCAAGAACATTTCACGTTTTCAATAAGCAATACATTAAAGGCAGATTAAATGTCTCCCAAACACACCCAACCATGTAGTAGGGAAAAAAGGTAGCTAGTCTCCGCTCATGGAGGAAAAAAACGCATCAGGAAATTAAGGACCAGTGACCTGTACTACATGTGTCCCTAGTGTAGCTGCTAAGTGTTTGTGCATAGACCATGACGGGTTCAAATATCGTTCGTATGTGTTGCTAGCCCAGTCCCCTTGTGCTTTGATTACGTCTACTGGAAGGCCACATCCTAGTGCAAAGGTCGCCCCTCCCCGTCTAAAACTGCCCAGAGTACTCGGCAGAATTAAAATTGAGCTTTCTGCCGGACTTGATAACGATTTGTTTGCCCTCGTGCGCCCCAGCAACAACCTCCTCCTCGATAATGTCACGCGACAGAAAGTTGGTCACATCTAAGTAACCGAGCGGAGGCTTACCAGCGGTCGCCGACATTAGATGGATCCGTGGGTCTTGTCACGTGCCAGGGATGGTCATGCAGCTGTAGTCGGACGCACGTTCCCCTGAATGGCGATGGGTCGAACGAGGGTCCTGGATTGAACCGATGTCCTCATTGCCGTTGTTTGTTTCCCGTCTGCGCCGTTCCAGCTGCCTGCATCCTCCGCAAGTCAGTGAGTAGGTTGACATACGCGTCTTCTCCAGCATCGTGCCCGTCTTGTCGGTCTGTGGTCAGCTGGGTGGTGTTGCAGTGCTGCCGGTCGGATTACGGCTCGCGTCCACGTGCGTGTCCGGCTTGGATGTCTTCGGCAGTTTGCGGCATCGAACGCAGTGCTTCAAGTAACCGCTTTTGTTGCCCATGAGGCATCTTCGATTGCCTCAGGTCATCTGCGTCGATGAGGACCACCGCTTCCATGGAATTGAAGCCTTCCTTAATCAGGATGTCGACGGCTTTTGTTCTGTGGCCCATGTGCGCAGCTCAGTCTCATTGGCAAGCTCTGCCGCGTGGTAGTTGTTTGCTTCCATTGTGATAAATGTAGGCAGGGCGTGCTACGCCCGCGGCTGCCAAGTCTGAACCTCGCGGGTGAAGGCGCGAAGTCGCCTATATAGGTGCCGGAGCGGGTGCTGATGGGTAATTAAATAAAGAATTATCGAAACGTGCTAAACTGCAGATCTGCCTATGTGAATAATAATATATTAAAACTAATTAATATACACTTTAAACGAAGAAATCACCAGCAATTGCATGGTTTGGACACATTTCCACAGGTCCTTCCATGTTTCTGTCCTGTAGCAAATATAACTTCGGTCTCATTGGCTGCGAATAGAATAAAATATTCATTGCGTGGTGCTAAAGAAAAACCGGTCATTGTTTGATGACAAAACTGTGAAGCGTTTGGCATGTTTAGCCACGGAAATCATCAATGTTTCTAAGTTTTGACATCTGCTAGTGAAACATCAGTATTATTATCTGTACCTGCTAAAAGAAATTGCCATTATTTTATTACACTGTTTCGCAGTATGTAGTTTAAATATGATTCAATATTCGGGCATATTCAGGTGTTCTGGCCATGATTTGGGGTCAGGCTGATCCAGGCATTCTGAACATGAGAGGGTTAATTTCTGCCAAAAAAATGGTGGTGTACAGTTGTATGTGTGTGATGGGTATGAAGTTTGTACATTTATCCACCCACAATGGTGCTGTACTTATATCTTATGATAGGCACCCCCAAGCCTTTGTCACACTATTGGATTCCACTATATGGTATATTACCATGCTAAAAGTATCAAGAATAGATTACGTTATTGTTTATTAAAACATGGTGACTTTCTTGAATCCTCTGTTAATAATTGTTTTCTATTGACAGGATTACTACAAGATAATTAAACGTCCAATGGACCTGTGCACAATCAAGAAGAGGTTAGAGAGCAACTACTACCACTCGGCAAAAGAATGTACAGAAGAGTTTGACTTGATGTTCCGCAACTGTTATGCATACAATAAATCCGGAGAGGTAAGGGGGATGTGTAGGCAACAGTGTTTCCCTTGGGTGAAATGTTGGGCGAGGTGGTAGGGGTGGGGTGCGTGAGGCGAAATGTTGCTAGGGGGGTCCGAGGGCATGCTCGCCCAGATATTTTTTTAAACTAGGTTTAAAATGGTGCATTCTGAGGTATGTTTTAACCTTTACTCTTGAATATAGAGGGGAAGATATAAAATAACAAGACACTACTTGTAAATGTAGTAATCATGATTGATAAAAGTCAGTAATCATGATTGTTTCATCATGTTGAGGTGTGGTTTCCATTTTACCACTGCTACTTGGTAGAGGTGTGGTTTCCACTTGACCACTGGTACTTGGTTATGGTTATGTTTTATTGCACTAACCCTAGGCCTTGTTATCTCGCTGACAGAGTCAATAAAAAAGTAAACGGTGAGTTCTTATATAGCGCAGGACTGCTCAAAGCGCTTTACACTTTACTCCCTGGCAGACCTGTTCACTCGACTTCTCTGGGAAGCATCCAGTGGTATCATCTGAAGACTCTCTCATCATCACCTTTAAATTATTTTAATATCATAATATGGTAAATTTGTGGTTTATGTTCAAAAGATTATATTTTATTTGTTTGCTAGAATGTTATACAATTAATTAAACAGTCATTTATGGAATGCCATAAAAGTATGTTTCTATTAATCGCAAGACTGTTTCTCAAATTGTGTCCTTTTTATAAAACAGTATAAGTTGTTTAGTACATCCAATTGCTGTGCAAACATATTGTCTAACCCAAGTTATTGATAACCCATTTATGAGATGTGAATTTCGTTGGTTTATATTCGTAAGTATTTCACTCAAATCATCTTTCCCAAAAGTTTGTTTGCA
This sequence comes from Escarpia spicata, assembly GCA_963995525.1. Classification (NCBI taxonomy): domain Eukaryota; kingdom Metazoa; phylum Annelida; class Polychaeta; order Sabellida; family Siboglinidae; genus Escarpia; species Escarpia spicata. The sequence goes on from OZ023217.1 coordinate 39,246,128, forward strand.
CAACTTTGTCGGAATATGTATTATATATTTAGCACAAAGATATCTTACGAATCGCATTCCTTATTTTGCTAAAACAAAACTGCATAGAATATTAGTTGAATAGACTTATGGGCATTTGCATCGAATCCGGACCCACTTTGTCATTAATTTTGCCGCTTGAGTTTTGCTTAAGTTTGATACCTCGGTGAGATACGCTGTAGTTCCATCATTCAACATTATCATAGGCATAGTTACCTTTAAGAATATTGCGTCCATTTGAGGCGTAAATAGCGCCCCGATTTGTATCAACATACGCTGCTATATATCTCTTTTTACCCGCGCTGTGCAGTAACGCACAGGCCGCAGCGGCACAGACTAGCGCAAACCGGGTCGCTATTTGAACTTCAACAGGGTCCGGATTCGATACAAATGGCGACTAGTGAATAGGATTAGGATGTACGATTTTTATTTGGGCTTCAAAAGTGTCCGGATTCGACACGATTGTCGACAAGTGACGTAATGCCATCAGCCTGCAAGGTTTTCACTCCCACCACCGTCATAAACCAAAACGCAAGTTACCGTTTGGGTGCCATTTTACATGAATTTCTAGTATGTCGAAACTCCGCAAGGTGTCACCATTGGAGACAATGGGGATCCAGCAGGAATATTCAGTGATTGGACATCTGACAAGTGATATCTTTCACGTCCAATGACGGCTAAACGATGTTGCTACAAATCTGCGATTTTGCAGGAATATAAGTGACTTTGTGGTATCATTACGCGCCGCTCGCCGACGCTGAATATACCGTGAAAGAACGAAAAAAAATGGGCGTATGAAATAGCTACGAGGTGGCAATTTCGGCATATTTTGGGCGAAGCGGCATAGAAAAACGGCGAGGCGGCCCGCCTCGCTTGTTATATACCAGGGGAAACACTGGGCAATAAGTGTGTCTGTTTTAAATTACTGGGTAATATTGATGTTCATCTAAATGTTGACTAAAGTAATTTTGATGTGGATGACAACTCTGTAAGTGTAAGTACAGCAGTGTCCACAGTGTAATTTCTTATTACTATCAAAGCCTTCTGATAGATCACATGTATCATAAAATTGTAGATTTGTCATTGATTTGATATGTTGAGCAGTATACAATTGTTTTATATTAGTGTGCAGTATATAAGTTTGCCACTGAAAGTTTGTTGTTTTTCCTTTTCAGGACATTGTTATCATGTGCCAGAGTTTGGAGAAATTCTTCCGACAGAAACTTACCTCAATGCCTTCTGAGGTAAGCTATCATTAGCTGCATTTTTTTAATGAAAAATATGTTTGGTTTTGTGTCATACTTGGTGTGTTGAAAATATTGCCTTTCTTGCTTCTTTGTTTCATATACTTCAGCGACTACAACCCATGTGCAGCATATTCTTAGTGTTATTATCAACTCTTAGCAGTGACCATTAAGGGTAACCACTCGTCCTAAATTTGATTTTGTTGTTGCCATTTTGAGTCCTTTGGCCGAAGGTCCAAGGGACTATTGCCATTACTCTGCATCCACCGTTAGCTGCCGTATCTCGGAAACCGTTCAGCAACTTGTTATCAAATTTTGCATAGACATATCTTAGGGCACTGCCACTACGCACAAGAAATCTGTATTTGATTGAATCATTTTAAGGGCTCCCTAGGGCCTCCAAGGACCCAAAAACTGGTAAAAATTATTATTTCAAAAACTGTTCGGTAACTTTTTTCGAATTTAGCTTAAATGTATCTTAGGGTGCTGCCACTATATACAAGAAATCTGTATTTTATTGAATCATTCTAAGGGGCCCCCAAAGTGCAAAAGTTTTATATTATCTAGTGATGTGGTTTTGAGAAGGGCCCTTAAGACCACCCCCAACAGTAGATTGTGTTTATTGTGCCACAAAGTCAACACCAAGACTAATCTCTGCAGCTTAGTGCTACTGTTCCATTGAGACATTACTAATCTTTAATTGGTCACAGCTCCCAGGCAGAGTAGACACACTTGACCCCTGTTAGACTGAACAGTTGCCTAACACTTTTTATCTTCAAAACTATTGATTTTCTATAATTGAAAGTTGTGTTTATTTTGATGTTCATTTAATTATTATAAAATGGTGTGACTGTGGTGTCTGTTGGTTAAAGATGTATTGTCTGTAGAAACCTGTAGGTGACAAACATAGAAAATTTATATTCTGGACAACTATAGAGTGACATATATCCTACACTTTGTTGATATCAAATGCAATCTACTGTTCTGTTTACACTTGCCGTGCCTTGTGTAGACATGGTACTGTGTAAATCAGTTGTATCAATATAGACTAATAATTACAGATTCACAATATAGTTGAAATGAAACAACCAAATGTCAACCATTAGAAGAGTTGACATAGTTCCGCTATACACAAGCAAGAAATCTGTATTTGATTGAATCGTTCTAGTGTCATCAGCATATAGTAGAACATACATTTTCTACATCATCATCACTAAGGTTGTTGTAAATTTCACCAGCTGCCAAGTCAAGTCCGTTATAATTGTGACTAACAGTGTTCAAAATAACTCAGGTAAATAGCAAGTAACAAAGGACACAAGTTTTCTCCTTGCCATACTTGCTATACATGACATGAGAAGAAGGCTGACACAGCCTGGCTCTGATTTATACATGATTTAGCATTTTTGCACATGTTGTATACAACTTTCAACACAATACCATTAATACCGCATGAAATTATCTTAGACCACAGGGAGGACCGGTTTACTAAATAAAATGCTTTCTTATAATAATAAAGCCTTTTGCATCGAGGCAAATACAATTCAACCATTACCCCTATTTGAACATTGCCTGTTCTTCACCTATTACATTCGCTTTGTTTACGTATGTGGTCAGTCTGGTGTTCTGAACAATCACTAAGGATTAATGAACACTTGTGCAGAATGTCACCCACTTGGCAGGTTTAATTGATCTATTCAGCAATGAGGACACTGTCACTCACAGTGTTGTGTATTGTTTTAGTTGGTGCATTGAGCTAATCTACTTGACCATGAATCAGTGGTGGATCTGGTTGTGTATTACACCCAGCTGTGGAGCTAAGATTCTCTGCCTGCTATTGTTTGATGGAAACTGTGACTAATGTGTAATTGGTCACTGGCAGTAGCTTGTGTCAACAGACAGCATTAAGGCCAGACACCCCAGGTGAAATGGTGTTTTTTGACAAAAAATGGTTTTCTGCCAGATTATTATACCTTTGTATGCATACTATCAATAAAGTTAACTTCTATGACAATTACATACCTCTAAGTGAGTTTTAATAATGGATCAAGCATTTCGATATCGTGTAACAAAATCCATTATGCAATCTTTGACAGCCATTTTCTCAAAAACATTTTTCTTCAAATTTCTGCATTTGGAAACAGGATATCTCTTGGAATAATTATGCTATGAAAATAAAGTTTTTAGTGTTGCATTCAGCATATTCTACTGTGTGCAATGATCAGACACTTTTTAAAAATCATGAATAGTTTGAAAGATATAGCCATATTTGTTGCCAAAAAACTATTTATTTGTATTTTACCATAAAATTATTTGAAAAATAAAAACAACATTTCAAAAAAGGCTTTGATCATTGCACAATAGACTATAGAGAACATGGATTTGCAAGAATTATACCTATACATGGATTAAATAAAAAGTGGCAGCTTTTCCAAATTTGCCAATATTTGCTCAAAATGGTGGCCATTTTGTTTGTTACCATGGAAACGGGGTCTGGCTGAAAAAAGTTCATTATATATTTTATTCAGTAGGACCCATTTCATGCATTGGGCAGAAAAAATTGAACTGTGCACAAATTACAAAATAATCCTATCTACCTGCCATGTCTGGCCGTAAGCCACTAGACCCCTGTTAAATGTCCTCTTAGTTTTACACATAAAGACATAATCTGGCATAACTTGATAAGTCTTTGTAGCAGCACATTTGTACTTCCAGTGCAGCGTTCACGCTAGGGCTTCGCCATTCGCCATGCACTAATTGTATGGTTTGGCGAAAAGAAAAATGCACGTCATCGCCAAATTTGCGAAAACATGAACTACTGATGCAAAATGATGGTTTTATATCTTTATTTGATTAAGGCCTGGTACGGGTGCTAATTTACGCTTTTTTAACAAAATATGTCTATTTAATTATCCTGCGCCATATAGTAGATTTGTATGTTTACTATAAACAAACTTCACTTTTAGACCAACAACATACCTCTAAACGACTTTTATTCATGTATAAAGTCCACACCTATCACGATGATATATCCATTTTTATTTGGAAGACGCGAAATGCGCTGAAAGTTGTCGATGTTTACGCCATGACAACGCGGTCCTTCCTTCGACATACGCCATCTTGTTTGATATTTTTGGAACCGCCAAAACGTCGTCTGTCAATCACCGTAGTCAGTAATCCCGCCCTTGTGAAAGCATTCGGCCAACATCGTTATTTATGCAAGCTATAGTTTGCTGAGAATGACCTTATTTGGCATTCGGTAACCGTTGTGTCGTCATCCGCTTAGTTCCGTGACGCGCCTCGTGTCTATGACCAACTCTGATTGGTTTACAAAGTTGCGCGAGCGCAAGACTCTCCCAGCATGCCACTTGTTGCTTCTTCCCATTGTTTATAAAATATAGCGGTTTTCTCGAGCGATGTGAGTTTTGTCTCCGACGATGTTGATATGAGTTGCGGAAAGGGAAGGTGTGGCTGAATTTCATTTGTGAAGAAAATGCGGCAGTTATTGGCGGCTTCTGCGTGGGAAAAACGCAAGTTAATTTCGTCGCCTGTCAGAAACGCTGGCGAAGACGCTGCAATGCCAGTCGGAGCTGTCACTTCGACTTCACTGCCCGTTGCCATGGCTGAGTGTGGGGTTGTGCTAATGTTACTGTCGGCACCAGTGACGGTACGATAGTTAAAAAGAGACCACAGCTTTGCCAAGTAGTGCGTCCTGTAGTCGGTGAAAGCTAGCACTGATGCGTGATAACAGCAGCCTATTAACTGGCCTTCGACTTGACATGTTAACTGTTTTGTGTGTCTAAGACTAAGTTATTGCTTTGTTAACTTATGTTTTCATATCTGTTGCAATTTATATATGGACGTATGTTCTTTTCAGTAAAACATGCAACTTGCTGTTGCCCCAGATTTGTTGGCATATAAATACTGTTATTAAATTTACTATTATCATGTTGTGAATATATTTCATCATAAACATTGCTTGTTATGCATAATTTATGTTGTGAGAAAACAAACACCTTTAATTGGATTGTTTTGGCTGTATACAACCATTACTATTCACATCATGACAATTCAGTGTCAGATGGACGTTTACAGAAAATCAGATGATGACGCACATGACTTTTATATTTAAAAAAAATGCTAAATTGTGTAAATTCTGTGGGTGTATTTCATCTCAAATATTATTTATTGTACATAATTAATGTCTGGGAGATAAACAAACACAATTTATCGAATGCATTACTTGTTTACAATAATATTATTCATATTATCATTAGGTAAACTTTGACGGCCGTTAACAGAAAATCGCGTTTTTGGCCATATAAACTTGCAACACTCTGGAAGTAAAAATGATATGATAATCTGGTTTGGATTGTTGTGTTCTCCTGGATATTCTGCACAATCTGTATAAAAAACATTTTGAATTTGTGTTTTATCTTTGTAGTTATTTTAAAAAATGTTGCATTTTCAATAAATCGGTTTTGAAAATTCAAAATAAAATATAAATATATAAAAACATTGAAATGTTTTTATACAGATACATTTTTTACTCGGTAATAGCTTTTCTACAGCATGGATGGAAAACGATTATATTAATTATGCCATGAAAACGGTCGCCAAACTTCACATCATATATCTACTATACCTATTCTACACATGTACACTCATCACGTAATTAAACAAATAAATTTACTGTCTTATCGATCAAAATATACAAGAAATTCACTCGCTCTACGTTAGTTCCACCGGAAAATCCGGTAGGTGGCGCAACTTTATCGGTAATTTCAGCCGTGGGATAGATTTCATATTTAAAAAAAATTGGCTAAAGAATATTTTTAGTCAAATTTGCCCAAGAGAATTTAGGTCTAGCGCTAACCAAGCAGTGTATCATTGCAACATAACATACATATTACATACTGTGTGCCACATTTGAATGTTGTGCATGTAATATTTCTATGCAATCCATTTGCATATATAATGTAAAACTTAAACAGCTGTTTTCTTCATTTTCACTTTTTGATCCCTACCATGTTCAATGCTCCATAACTTTGCCAATTTTTGTAGCAGTCATATTTTGTGAAACCGTGTAAACCACCCTACCAAACTTTTATAAGGATGTAAAAAAAACAATGTTACAATTTTTCCGACTTATAACTCATTTGGTCAGCCGGGGTCACATATAGACGTATTAGTCGAAAGGACTTCAGGGCCACTTGGCCCATTTTTGGATTTCATAATTTCCCGCAGATGTTATGCATTCACAATATATTGTGTTTTTGTTACATAACAATGACTTGGCCTGTTCATGTCCATAAATGGGTTATGCGCACGCATAGTTCGAGAGGTCCGCAATATAGTAATTTAGTATCCTAAATAAGAGTTCCTCCAAGATTTGAGAAGACCCCCCACTACCACTAGAGACCCCTATCCCAGAACACAATGCAGTAGGGCAGGGTTGCACTCTAGCCGGTCAAAACAGGTTTTGACCGCTTAGGGTCAAAACCTATTAAATATACTATTGAAAAGCCTAAAACTAACGCAACACGCCAAACTTCTAGCTTATATTTAGCTCATATACTAATTTTATTTAATGATAGAATGTAAATATCTACTTGCTTAACCCTTTAGACCTCAGAGTGTTTCGGTGTAAAGCCCCTGGTTCCTCAGAGAATTAGGTCACATTCTGAAAATGTTCGGGGGTGTCCGTTTTTGTGGCGTAGCTCTTTTATTATTGAATTTCCATTATTGCAAGTTGTAACTATTTTAAAGGACTTAGAATGCTCTTCACATTGGGTGTAAATATGCTTTTGTATGAATAACAATAGTTGTCCATATCTCGGTAGGCGAGCCAGTATTTAGGTATTTCACTACAACATGTCATATTATGAGTCATAACTTTTTTATACTTCATTTCTTACTGCTACAAGTTGTGTTTATTTGAAAGATCATTTAATTACTTACATTTTGGTATAAAAATTGTTATTATATCTAAAATAGATGTTGCACACGCTGGAATACAATGGAAGCATACTTGACAATTTTGCAAAGCTGAAATTAAATATGGGGTACATCACTGTATGGAGTCTACCTTCAATGCACACCATGCTGTAATTTATATGATACTAAAATGTAATTAAAACATCTTTTTGTACAACATATGTTATTGTATCATACGTATTTTGCCCAAACAAGATGTGGTAAAATAAAACCCTGCTGGACAATAATTTATACACCGAACATAATGATTGACTGCTGTATAACTTTTTTATGATCATTATTGTACTGCTACAACTTGATTTTATTATAAAGAGCAGATAAATGCCTACACAATGATACCTGCATTGTTAAATTCTGATGGCTAGAATGATATATACTTCATTACTGTGGAATGGGAGTGCCTGGTCACATGTAGCTGTCAAGTGTCAGCACTACCACCCCGGACAGCCTCGGTCAAAACAACAAGTGAACAACAGGACAGTCCCGCAAGTTACAACACTTAGAAATCCCGAAATAATACAACTACAACATCGTCATACAGTTTCCTAATCGAAATATAAATAGCGTATTAACATATTGTGCAAAAATAAGGAATACAGAATGCGGGACTGGTCTCGTAGCGTGTTTACAAAATGGGCGTGAACGACCAGCTTCCCTGACAACAACAACAACGATCGTCCATCCGAAGTATCGAACAAAGTCGCATATAATTACATGAACATCGATGTCTAAATCACTTTCTTCGATATCACTGTCATCACAGACACACGACTTCTGCAGACAAACGACTAGGACCAACAGACGCCATTTTGTTCTCTCAAAAACTGGAGCAACTTGGAAAAACGCATGAAACTTCGATAAGTCGAATAACAACATACACCAGAAATACCCACAATTCATTGCCAATATGTTAATGAGACATTTTGAATGTGTTTCAAAAGTATCCTCCAGAGTGCGCCTCTGGAATAGATGAAATTATGACGCTCATCTTTTCGGGCGGGTTTGGCCGACTTGAGGAGTCGGAACTCGGGCGGGTTTGGCCGACTTGAGGTCTAATGGGTTAACCCTACAGGTGACTACTGGTCCGAATTCGGCCCACACGATCACTGGTCCCGGCCGAATTTTTGCCCGATTCCGTCACAGGTATCATTGCAGACCTGCCTACCATTCCGGATTGTCCGGAATCATTCCGGAAAGTCACCTCAAATTACGGCGAGGGATGAAAATATTACGGACTGTCACCATGTTCGCCAATCACTCAAATTTAGCTTCCACTATATTCAACAGGTGGCAGCATATGTATGCAGCATGTTGTGACATGGTTTTTCATTCGCTGAGTCTGGTCATAATCTAACCAATAGGAAACAGCGTTATGACAAATTCGCATTTCCGCGATCAAACAAAACGAAGTTATGCTGCACGAAATGATGGCTGACAACGAAACGACGCCACCACCAACCAAAAAGAAATGTGTAATGCAAAAATTTAGTGAGTGTTGTAGTGTTAGGCCAACTGACTGTACTAAGACTAGAGTCTAGGTGATGTCGATGACAGTGTAACGTAATGGTTTTGCCGTCGCTATTATTACCGGACATCACTGTCTCACACCCGGACTTGGGTCGATTCGGCCGGCCTACTCGGTCCGCCTGTGAAGAATACAATGCATTCAGAGTTCAAATACGACATGTCCTATAACCAGATGACATATATATATGTAATTAGGAACTGTAGGTATTACTTACTTTATTGATATGTAAGGAAATTTATAATAGACACATCATATTATTGGACAGGTGCGCCACGACACGTAGCAGTTGGCCTACGAGGCCTATTGCCGTATCGGTTGTATTTGAACATTCTACAATAAAAAAAAGTTCTGAATATGTTTGAGTCTAGTTTTCATTATCATGCAACTGAAATGTATAGCTACATTTATCACACTGCATGCATGAACATACAACCGCTCAATAATTATTTTGTCACTGGGCAAACTTGGGTTTCTACTTTACCCTCGTTCTGACGTTCATGAAGAATAGTGTAAATTTTATATAGGTCTACCAAAAAAATTAATATAAAAACTAAGTATATTTTATAAATTTTTCTGTAATCATTAGCTTATATACATGGCTACATTTCTCTAATTGGATATTGACAGATACAGCCACTCAGAAATTAGCTAGTAGGGTGAACAATATAGTTTTTTGCATTTATTTTATATAAACTTTAAACAGTTTTATCGTCATGATTATTTGATGTTATGCAAATATCATCACTGCATAATAATAAAGGGTCTTTTTGCCATAAAAATGATAGCTCAATCATATTGTTGCGATACATATTAGCGAAGTTGTGATTTTTTAAAAGCACCCCTACAAATAGCTCCAAATTGTGTACACCGTGGAAGTTTACTATTGGTCACCTGTAGGATTAAAACAAGCATAGCTGGAGATTATGAAACATCGATGCTGAATTGTCGTGCAATTACTCTGAAGCAGAGTAACTGAAACTGAATTGACACGCATTAACATATGTATAACACTTATTAATTATTGTAAAGCATTCACCAGTTACAAAGTTCTTTATATGCACAAATATTCTGGAAACTATTTTGGCAGAAAAAAAGGTGGCCGTGTTCTTGAATAATTCAAATAGACCGCTGCGGCTCCGTTCCCAAATTGTGTGTTATATTAGCAAAACAAAAACTTTTATATATTCAGATCCAAAATCCAATTGTTTTCATTAGCATGACACTGAAAATTGACACCAGACAACGTATTCAAATTCGGCAAAGCCAGGCCATTTCCATAGAGTAGATTTAAGGTCAGGCTGAGGTAGTGTTATACACATGCTTTTATTTATGTTAGTTTCAGTTGTGCAAGAACAAGGACTGCTTCAGAGTAATTTCACGACAATTCAGCATTGATGTTTCTCAATCTCCAGCTATGCTTGTTTTAAGCAAGTAGATATTTACATTCTACAGACCTGCCTACCATTCCGGATTGTCCGGAATCATTCCGGAAAGTCACCTCAAATTACGGTATTACGGCGGGGGATGAAAATATTACGGACTGTCACCATGTTTGTCAATCACTAAAATTTTGTTTCCACTATATTCAACAGGTGGCAGCATATGTATGCAGCATGTTGTGACATGGCTTTTCATTCGCTGAGTCTGGTCGTAATCTAACCAATAGGAAACAACGTTATGAAAAATTGCCATTTCCGCGATCAAACAAAACAAAGTCACACTGCACGAAATGATGGATGACAGCGAAACGATGCGACCGCCAACCGAAAAGAAACGTGTAATGCAAAAATTGAGTTAGTGTTGTACTTGTAGTGTTAGGCCAACTGACTGTACTAAGACTAAGTTAGTGTATTTATTGAGGAGTTTAGTCTATCATTGACAGTCACTAGAGTGTAGGCGATGTCGATGACAGTGTGATGTAATGGTTTTGGTTGGTCGCTACCCCTCCCCCCTCGTCTATCATTTATCATTCTAGAGTTGAGTAGGTTAGATAGAGTGTTGGCTGATGTTGGTGACAGCGTAAGTATAATGGTTTTGACCTGTCGCTACCCCCCCCCCCCCCCCCCCCCATGGCTGATGTTGATGACAGCGGCGTAACTAATGGTTTTGGTCCAGTGTAATGTAATGGTTTTGCTCCATGCTACCCCCCCTGTCTATCATTGATCTTACTTGAGTTGATTAGGCTAGAGTGTAGGTGATGTTGGTGACAGCATAACTAATGGTTTTGAATTACTGACAGGAAGCCTATATTCCTGAAAACCAGTGTAAATGGGAAGATGGATTACTGAGAGGAAGTTTTTGGGGTAGGCAGGTCTGCATTCTATCACTAGGTAAAATTACTATATATGAGCTAAATATAAGCTAGGAGAAGTTTGGTGTATGTTGGGTTAGTGTTAGGCTTTTTAATAGGTTTTGGCCGGGTTTTGACCGGTTTTAACCACTAAGCGGTCAAAACAGGTTTTGACCGGCTAGAGTGCAACCCTGTTTTAAATTGCTTAACTCCTAAAGTATTCAAATACGCACGATCAAACTTTCACTGATTATTGCAAAATATGTATGCTTCAACATATACAAAATCGGAGGTTACATGTTTTTTGCTAGGTCGGGTCAAAGATCAAAACAATTTCAAGTGTGATTCATTGTCTACACAGACAATTGTAAGCCAGACAACCCAGGTGAAATGGTGTTTTTTAACAAAAAATACTTTAAATGGTTTTCTGCCAGATTATTATACCTTTGTATGCATACTATCAATAAAGTTTGTTTCCAAATTTGCCAATATTTGCTCAAAATGGTAGCCAATTTGTTTGTTTGGGAACTGGGGGGGTCTGGCAGAAAAAAGTTCAATATATATTTTACTCAGTAAGACCCATTTCATGTATTGGGCAGAAAAAAATTGAATTATTTGCACAAATAAAAAATCATCTACATGCCGTGTCTGGCCTTAAAATGACACCAACATGTCTGTAGGTCCCCTGGGTGAGGAGTTATGACACTTGGAAGGTCGTCAGGTATCAAGGTCGAGTCAAACTTTGATGACCTCTATCTCTGGAAAGGAAGGTTAGATTGACCTATAATTTAGTTTTTAACATAAACTCAAATGAACACACCAAGTTTCATCAAAATCAATGTTCAACAACCTTCACCCAACTAATATAATCTTCAAATTTTATGAAGATACGATGAGTTTTCACCAAAATATAGCCCATAGTTATTTTAGGACCAGCGGCTACCCTTAAAAAATCAAATATCAGGTAAACACATACCCTTTCAGATAAATTTTTGTTTATAAATATTAACAAATAGCATCACAAATAAAGAAAATTGTTTTGGTTAACCCATTTTATCCGGGATACGATTCTAGTCGTAGTTACCCTTTGTATCCGGGATACGATTCTAGTCGTAGTCTTCACTTGGCATGGAAACCCCGCACCGTAGTGTTATGGATCCCTATTGGTTGATTAACATTGAATGACGTCAGTATCTTGCCATCATTGGGAAACCTGTAGGAATCACCAAATCAGCGCTGTTGATTGGTTATTCGACGTAGAGGTCCGCTACCCCCACGTAAATCGAAACCAAAGATGGTGGACAAGTCGCAAATATAATTAAATTTCGAACGTTTTTGAAGGATAACTGCTAATTTACTTCATAGTGGTGATAACAAGGAGGCAGACAAGCGGATAGACGATATAATATGCACGGGCATGCTAATTGATGCGATATTTGTCCGTGAAAATGTACTTTGAAGGCTTCGAATTGGAGTGAACCGACAACGACAGATATTTTCGCCCACTTCGCGCCACGACGAATTTTCGGCGGCAACAAACTTTAATGTTACTTTCAACGACAGTAACTGCTTCACATATAAATTTACATTGAAATGTTGACCAAATTCGTTACTTTAGTTTCTTGGTTTATTTGTTATAAGAAAAAAACACAAAAATAGATAGCGTTGTCAGAAGATATTAAAAAAATGTACGTAAATCCTCTCAGTAACACCACATGCTGCCACTCTGTTCTTTCGTGTAGGGGTGTTATTACAGAATTGTACATAATGAGATGATTATCCAAGATACGTGAACAAGTTTTATACCATTGTTTTCAGAAGAGAATGATGTATAAAATTAAATCAACTTGTTCATTGAGATGTTGCCTCCTTCATGGAGAAAATGTCTTGTGAAAAGTAAAGTGACAAAACGGAACACAAATTTGAATTTGTTGGGAAATGTTTTGCCATATGCCACATATAGTAAATGTTATCAAACAACTAATTTGTCAATGTAACTTCATAGTTTATTGTATCTGCTTTCTAATAGTAGAACACATTTCAAAATTCGTTGAGAAATAATAAAGTTATGTCAATTTTAAATGAAGGCCTGTTATTTTTTTATGCTGACAAAATGATTTCTTGGATATGGTCAGGAACTTGCTGCAATTCGTCTGCACTAGCTTCAGGATAAAATGGGTTAATGGGACAATTTGTAATCCTGTGCTGGATTAGAATTGCATATTGGTTGTTAGCTTTTGTAAGTGGAACCTCATGGATGGATGTTGTTTTATATACTGACATGATAATAAGGTTTGTTGCTGGATTAGGTGAAGTTCATAAAATGAAAGAAACTAATGATGTTTGTGAAAATAAATAGTTTTTGAGTATAAAAGTGTAGTTGCACTTGCAGGAGGTTGAGTTGGCGATGCCTGCAAAGAAGAGCAAGAGCGTTGGACGACCGGTCAGTGGTGCTCCTGCTGCGCGCAACATTGTCGGCCTCCACTCAAAGACACCGGTCGCAATTGGTGGCAGCGGCAAAACCAAAAACACAATGGCGGCTATAAGCACAATAACGACAGCTCACACAACGACGGAATCGACACCAACAGTGCTGCCTCCAGCACCCGTGGCGGCACCGGTCACAGTGCCAGTTGTCACACAACCTCCACCAGTACCAAGTCCAGTCGTTCCTCCTTCACAACCATCCAAGGTACACGTTGGCTCGACTCACACCAGTTTTCTTCCAGGTGTTTCTTAGGGAATTATTCTATGATATATAGCCGTAACTACTTGTTTAAACATTGCACAAGATTGAATCAAAGTGTGTATCCTGTATTACTATTCAAATTGGTTACACGGGATTGGTGAAGTAAATAGTTGACTTTATAGCTATTGTCCCCTGTGTAAAATTTTAAATGTTCTAATTTTCATGAATTTTTGTAAAGCTGTTTTTGTGTCTTATGAAAAGTGTGTGCATTCTACAAAGGTGACAAGTGTCCATTGTATGCTTTAACTTTGGTTAGTTGACTGATTCGTATATTCACATTTTTTGCTGTTAGACAAAAAAAGGAGTGAAAAGGAAAGCAGACACAACGACACCAAGCACGGTGTTGACAGTGTCCCAGATTGATCCCATCTATGAGTCCATGGGCCCTGCTCGGGTGCCTTCGGGACACCAGCCAAACAGGCGGGAGAGTGCGCGACAAATCAAACGGCCAAAGAAAGATCTGCCTGAAGATGAGGCGCAACACAGCCAAAAAAATAAGAGGGGCAAACTGCCTGAACAGCTCAAATACTGCAACCAGATCCTGAAGGATTTATACTCCAAAAAACATGCGGTATGTGTCACTGCGTGTGTATCCTCTGTAAGTTCACTGATAGTTATTGGATCTATGTATTAATACGCTGACTTTGGCGCATTGTAACAGTATCTCCTCCAAGGTACCAAGGTTTACGTGTGTCTCTTTGTTCATTCGCTTTATTCTCCCATTGGCCTCTTATCTGCCAATTGGCAGTGTATTTAAAAAACGCAATAGTTATTTAGAGTACTTGTGATATGCTGTGCTTTTCTGGAGGGTCTTTGAATTGAGTAGCAGTCATCTCTCTAGGAGGTGCCATTGTAATCAAGTTTAAGATCAAAATACTCTAATGGTGATAACTGCTCCCCTTGGTGTCTTGTTCCACGAGTGGTATGTAAGCTAGTATTAGTATAGTCTAGTGGACGGAGATATTTGTCTACTCTGAAGTAACTTAAAAAAAATATTCGATTGAAGGAGCTTATTAACTTCAAATCTCATCTGTAGATATTACTTAGTGTGTTTTATCTTAACATTTCTGCAGATTACAGCAGTGCAAACACACTGGTGTGTAGATGGCACCACACAGTACATAGACATCTAAATCTCCATGGCCATGTATTCCTAGGAGGACTAACATTTATCAATCTTGTTTTTAGGCTTACGCATGGCCATTCTACAAGCCAGTTGATGCCAGTTTGTTGGGTCTGAAGGACTACCATGAAATTGTGAAGAAACCTATGGACCTTGGCACTGTGAAGGTACTTGTCCTTTCTCTAATCCATATTCTTTGAAAGACTACTAATTAGCAGAACATCGTGAATTCCCTTGTTTTATTAGCAGCAAACTTGTCAAAGTAATTATTTTAATATACAATGTTTATAAATAATTTTATTCATTTTGTGAGAGGTCACTTGTGGTAATTATTTGTTTATGGAACAAGGTTACAACAAATTATATCTGTTGAATTCCCTTATTGTTTTATAGCATGTTTCTTTTTTATCATAAGTTTTTTAAATATTTGATTGCACAGTTTAAATTATAATTTTTTTTAATACTCTGGTAACACATGGTGGAGTTTATAGTGTCACTGTTCATATAAATGTTGGTAGTTTTGCCAGTGTGCATAAAGAATGTTTTAACCCTACACGTGGCCACTGAATTTGGCCCACGTGATCAGTGCAAAACTGCTCCCGGCCGATTTTTTGCCCGATTCAGTATCACTCTTTAAAAAAAAAATTTTTTTACGTCACTAGCAACTGACAGGGGGACGCGAGGTATCATTGGAAAACTTAATTATTCTTCTCCCTGTGGCATTTTTATCAATGAGTTGTATCGCGTCATGATTCAGTAATAGCAAATCACAACCAAGCTTTAAAACGTAGTAGATGCCCAAATATGGCCGATTTTACTACGCTCTGCGTCAGGATTTTACATTCCATTCATATGGTCTAAACAGGGAAATGGAAGTACCGATGGAAAGCCCAACGATTGGTCTATCCAAATAAATTTACGACAAGGGTCAACCAATCAGCACATGGCTCTAAAACGTCTTCTTGTTGACGCTGGTTTAATTCCATCATGACGAAAGTCCGCAGTGTTTTTTGTCTCGCTTTGATTATATAAGTTGAATTATTTCAAATGTCTGCGTCAATATATCGGCAAAATACATGACAGTATTTGTGGATCAAGTTATTGTACTACTTCAGACAGTTACACAGACTTTGGGGGCTGTTTTGAAGTGAAAAGTTCTGAATATAGTTGAGTCTAGTTTTCATTATCACGCAGCTGAAATGTATAGCTACATTTGTCACACTGCATGCCTGAACATACAACCGCTCAATAATTATTTTGTCACTAGACAAACTTGGGTTTCTACTTTACCCTCGTTCTGATGTTCGTGAAGAATAGTCTAAATTTTACATCGATCTACCTAAAAAAATCATAAAAAAACTTCTGGGTATATGATTAATTTTTTCTGTACTCGGCTTATATACATGGCTACATTTCTCTAATTGGACATTGACACATACAATCACTCGGAAATTAGCTAGTAGTAGGGCGAAAAAATAATGTTTTGCATTTATTTTATATAAACTTTAAACAGTTTTATCTTTGTGATTGTTTGATGTTATGGAAATATCATCACTGCATAATAATAAAGGGTCTTTTTGCCAACAAAATGATATCTCAATCATATTTTTGCGATACGTATTAGCGAAGTTGTGATTTTTTAAAAGCACCCCTACAAATAGCTCCAAATTGTGTACACCGTGGAAGTTTACTATTGGTCACCTGCAGGGTTAACAATGATTGATCCCAAATTCTTTCATGATTCATGATTATGCTCTTTATAACATCTTGTAAGTAGCCAGTTGACTGAGAACTGCAATTCTATAAACTAACACAGTTTTGTATTGATTTCAGCGAACGTTAGAAACGCAAGACTACAGGACTGCAGCAGATTTTGCTGAAGATATCAGGTTGATCTTCACAAATTGCTACCGGTATAATTCCCAAGACAGTGATGTGGTCATGATGGCAAAGAAGTTACAGGTTTGTAAAGACTTTGTTTTCTAAAGGCAATTCTTGTAACGTGGTAACAGTGAGCCATCAAACAGTCACATGTTGCAATATTGTTCTCTAGCAACATGATGGAGAACACCATATCACCAAGTATTGATATGTCACAAGAGTACAATAGGCTGAAATGTCCCCTAGCAATTTGAATAGGCCAAAATATCGCCACCTATTTAGTATTGGCTGAAATGTAATTTAGAATAGTTTGAAATCTCACCAGATGTTTTAAGGGATCACAGGACACAGAATTTTTTTTAAAATTTAAAGCTGATAAATTTCACCAACTATGTATTGTATGAAGTTACTGTACTAAAACTAAGGATATTTCATGATTTTTATTTTTGTTTTCTAATATTTCAGTGCGCTAGGGGGTTTTAATCGAAAAAATAAGGCATAAAACAGCAAAAGTTTAAATGAATAGAACACTGAAACCCCTATCCTAATTTATGCAATTCAAATGTTTTTATTTAGATAATGAACTATTCTAACTTTCTGTGCATAGCCATTTGTATATGTCATTCAGATTTTTTTGGACAATTTTTTGTTTTATTTTAATTTTCTTCAATATTTTCACATTCAAACCCCTATGGGATATAATCCAAATGACTGATCATAATTTCAATGCACAGGAATGTAGATAGTTATGTCATTATTACTGTGTAAAAAGTTGGTATGAATTGCTTTGTCAGTTTTGGAGTTCTATTCATTTTTCCTACAAAAAAGTGATAACTGAGAAAACGGCACTCAAAGTATGAACAAAGTAATTTTAATGTCTTACACATACTAGATGTTACAAATAAGCATAAATATGGTAGGCTTACCATGTATATACAATATGTGAGTGTTTCTAAGTGAAACATTTCATTAACAGTGACACAATTATGTCATTGTTTACCCCTACCCCCCTAATTCATAATGCGAGTAATCATGGTCGACGCACCAATTAAGACAGTTTTCACACATAAATCACATTGCATACATTGTGACTTGTGTCCAACATAAAACATGCATACTGATAGCATGTAACAGTCCATATGCATTGGTTATGCAAAGAAACCTGATTATGAGATCAGATAGGTATTTTCCTAAGTAAGCATCACTTCACTTTTACAAATGCTTGTATGTATCCACAACAGTCGTGACATGTCAGCCTGTTTTCTTCAACTCTGAAATGCATGTTAGATAACGAAGATGTAATATACATAAATGTTTATAGGATTAATAGTCCATTAAAAGTGACATCATTATAACATTTTCACCCTCACCCCTCCCACCCACCCCACTGCCACCCCACACATTATAATGCCAGGAATCATAGCTGAAGCAAGAATTCGGACAGTTTCCCACTCTGCACAGGTTGTGACTTGTCAACCTAAGCACCACTTCACTGAGGCATTTTACAAATGCAACAGCAGTGTGTCCATACAATCATCACATGTTTGACATGTCAGTCAATCATCACTAACTCTGATACATTTGGTATATATAACACAACATTCATGTACACCATATGGCACAGTGTGGAGCATAACAAGTCACTTCTGATCAACATGTTTCAACAGTATAATGCAATAGCATTAGAGGTGTTCAGTGCAGGGCAGAAGACATCAGCGACCACTTCGTTGAGTGGTCGCTGCATCGACAATACACCAATCTCGACTCAGTTCCCTCTGTTCGTCAGGGTTGTCACATTTAACAGCGTTCATGGTGACAATTTTGCGTGACGAGACGACTGTAGTGCGACACGGTGTTGCCTGGGCCGTCCCTTGTAGCTGTGCAGTCGCTCCGGCGTCATCTGTTGCGATCTTCCCGGCGCTGTCAGTGTCAGTCGCAGTGTCGTCTGCTTCAAATCAATTCGCTTTCGCCGTCGATTACGGCTGCTAAGTCGGCTTCCTCGGACGACCAACGACGTGCAGCATTGCACTCACTCAGGCGCTTGCGTATAACTTTTGATTTCTTCGGCGGCATCTCATTTAAACTCTCTTTTTAACAAAATATATCGTCCGTTTATCGAGTGTCAAACTGTTCTCCGTAGCAACAATATAAACAGGAAAGCAGATAACGCAAAGCATCGTGGGATTGATTTGCCTCGTTTTGAACGAAGACGCGTCATAAAACCGGTTGAATGATCCTTGAACTTGCTTTCGGCTGGTTGCGTGCCTCATTTTGGAAAAAAACGCGTCATAAAACCACGAATGCGAGGCTTTCGGCCAGTTCCGTGTCTCATTTGCATAATTATGTGCTAAATAAGGAGATCATCGGAAATTTGGACACGGTTTCAACGCGGGAAAACGCAACTTTGGAGAAAAGGGGCGTGACTATCAACATAACTGACAGATAGCCAAGAAGAAGGCCGTTCTTTTGATACCAAACAAAATGGCGTATCATGAACAAACGTTGTCGTTGTCAAGGCATAAACTTGGATTACTTTTGGCGTGTTTCATCGATTCAAATATTTATTGTCATTTCACATTTGATGGGCCATCTAAGTTAGTGCTAATATAATGACTTAGCGGTGAGTAACTGTTAAAAAACGATCTTTATTGTGAAGTAGATATGTCAATCTGTCAAAAACTGAAAGAAACACAAAATTTCATAAAAATAATTATTGACGTATTTCAGACTGCCGTGTCTCCCCTTAACCCATTTCATTCGGGATACGCCTGCGGGCGTAGTTGACCTTTTCATTCGGGATACGCCTGGAGGCGTAGTCAGCGAACGTCACGACCATATCTGGTATTTATAGAAACTGTGCATCACGTCAAGCTTTTACCATTTTCCCCATGATGCAGTAGGACCACACTACCGGTTGGAAGCCATTTGCAATTTTTCAACCGCATGTTTTGTCAGAGTTTACAGTGAAGTTCGAGTCGTATATTTTCAAGATTTTGGGCATTTAAAAATGGCGGAAGATGGCACAGTTAGCGATGGCAGTGACATTGATTATGCAGACAGCGAAATCGGGAGCAATACGGGGAGTTCTTCGGGCAGTGGTTCATCAGAAAGTGACTTTGATGACCGACGTGCTGTGGGAGAACAGTGGGTCCGAAATCTGTTCGCCTCGGACGACTCAGACTTCGGCGGCTTCCAAGGCAACTGGAAGGAGCGCGATTTCGCCCAACGTGTCTCGATGGCCTTTCGCGGAATCGGTGGGGCATCGGTCCTACATCCAGAAGCGAACCCGGGAATGTACTTCGACCAGTTCTGGACCGGCGAAATGTGGACACAACTGGTGAACGAGACCAACCGGTACGCCGACCAGGAGAGGCAACGAAACCTACCACCCCCGTCAGCTCCCATCTGGACGCCAGTCACTACCGACGAGATGAGGGCGTTCGTTGGCCTGTGCTTCGCGATGGGTGTGTTGCGACTGCCATCCAGGAACGACTATTGGCGGGTGAGCAACTGGCTGCTAAAAACGAACTTTGGCAGGGTGATGGCCAGGGATAAGTTCAACCTGATTTGGCGCTACCTCCACCTGGCCAACAACGACGTCCCAGGTGCTGAAGGAGACAGGCTCGTGAAGATACGGTGGTTTGTTGACTTCATGAACGACCAGTTTCAGTCCGTATACGTGCCGTACGGAAAGTACACAGTCGACGAAAGCATGATTCGTTTCAAGGGCCGGCTGGAATTTCGCCAATACCTCCCAGCAAAGCCAATCAAGTGGGGCGTGAAGGTGTGGGTCCTGGCAGAAAGCGACACTGGCTACCTGTCCAAGTTCCAGGTCTACACCAGTAGGGCACCTGGAGGACAGGAACGTGGCCTCACACACCGTGTTGTGACTGATCTGGTTGACCACCTCTACGGACAGTACACGCAGGTGTACTTTGATAACTTTTACACGAGCACCGACCTGCTGACATACCTGCATGTTCGGCAGGTGTATGCGTGTGGCACCGTCCGGAGCAATCGCAAGAACCTACCGACTGCCCTACTGCCAAAGAACGTGCGGCTTGCGAAGCATCAGTATAAGGTGGCGCAGAAGGACGAGTTGTCCTTTGTGGTGTGGCAGGACACAAAGCCAGTGTGTGTCCTGTCCAACTTCCACGATCCGACAGCAGTGGGTGCTGTGTCGCGACGCATGCGAGTGGGCGGTGGGTCCCAGCAGGTGGTAGTCCCCGCAGCCGTGGCTGACTACCAGAAATACATGAAGGGTGTTGACCTCATGGACCAGATGGTGGGTTATTACATCATCCAGCACCGATCGAAGAAGTGGTGGAGACGTATCTTTCACTACCTGATGATGGCCTCGGCACACAATGCTTACGTTGTGGCACGAGACACAAACCCGGAGATGGTTGAGACCGAGTGGCCAAACTTCCAGGATTTCCTGGAGGAGATCATCCTTTGGCTGGTTGGGGATGTTCGATCCCGACGGGACCCTGCTGCCAACCCCCGTCCTGCCCCCGGTGCAGGCAGACACGACATTATCAAAATGTACGAGAAGAAGAGGACGTGCATCGAATGTTCCTTGGGAGCAGCAGCAGGTGAACGACGTGGCACAACCACTAGGTAAAACTAGCCCAAAGTCTGTGTACACATTTAGTTTTTATTTTATTTCTTTCATTCTTCTTCTTCTCCATGAGATAACTTCTTCCATGTTCACTCTACAGAAACAGTTTCAACACCATCATGTAGGCAATTCTCTTCTGATTCCAGAAATGTATGGGTTTATACACTTTTCTTCAACAGTTGCCTGAAAAAAAATTATAATTGAAGCGTTGGTGAATCCCTGTTGGGAAAGATATCTTTTCACATACTCGACAACATTCATTCAGAAATGTGTAACTTCCGACTGAGACAAGATATTTACATGACATTTTTACCACTGTTTGAAGAAATGAATTTGGGAGGTTTCTCTCACTGGATATATGATCAGTCTAAGTGGCTATATATAGGTAAAACTAGCCCAAAGTCTGTGTACACATTTTGATTTTATTTCTTTCATTCTTCTTCTTCTCCATGAGATCACTTCTTCCATGTTCACTCTACAGAAACAGTTTCAACACAATCATGTAGGCAATTCTCTTCTGATTCCAGAAATGTATGGGTTTATACACTTTTCTTCAACAGTTGCCTGAAAAAAAATTATAATTGAAGTGTTGGTGAATCCCTGTCGGGAAAGATATATTTTCACATACTCGACAACATTCATTCAGAAATGTGTAACTTCCGACTGAGACAAGATATTTACATGAAATTGTTACCACTGTTTGAAGAAATGAATTTGGCAGATTTCTCTCATTGGATGTATGACCATCCTGAGTGGTTGTATACAGGTAAAACAAGTCCAAAGTTGATGTACAATCTGTTTTTATTATTATTGCTTTCAGTCTTCTTCTTCACCTTGAGATAACTTCTTCTATGCTCACTCTATACAAACAATTTTAAGACCATCATGTAGGCAATTCTCTTCTGATTCCAGAAATGTAAGGGTTTATACACTTTTCTTCAACCAAAACCTGGCAAAAAAATAATATGTGACCCACCCGTCGAAATAATTTATTACAACTGTAAATTGGTAATTTTGTCCAGATCTGAGCAATGTGGCCAGCTAACTAGCTGTCAGAATGAAATGGGTTAAGGGGAGGTATGGCAGCTAGATAGGACACTTTTTAAAATGCATAATTAATATATTTTTTTGGCATCCAAGCTGTAGAAAAGCTATTACTGAGTAAAAAATGTATGACATTTTTTTCTGCCAGACCCCCCGTTTCCATGGTAATAAACAAAATGGCCGCCAAATGGTGGTATTCATAGCACATCTAGAAAATTGCAACACTCTGGAAGTAAAAATGATATGGTAATCTAACTTAGCCTGTTGTATTCTCCTGGATATTCTCCACAATCCGTATAAAAAACATTTCAATTTTTTTTTTAATTTATATTTTATTTTGAATTTTCAAAACCGATTTATTGAAAATGCAACTTTTTTTGACTTTTTTTTTAGATAACTACAAAGATTAAACACAAATCCAAAATGTTTTTTATACAGATTGTGCAGAATACTCAGGAGAACACAACAATCAAAACCAGATTATCATATCATTTTTACTTCCAGAGTGTTGCAAGTTTATATGGCCAAAAACGTGATTTTCTGTAAATGGCCGTCAAAGTTTACACAGTGATAATATGAATAATATTATTGTAAACAAGTAAAACATTCAATCAATTGTGTTTGTTTATCTCCCAGACATTAATTATGCACAATAAATAATATCAGATGAAATACACCCACAGAATTTATACAATTTAGCTTTTTTTTAAATAAATATAAAGGTCATTTGCATCATCATCTGATTTTCTGTAAACGTCCATCTGACACTGAAATGTCAAGATGTGAATAGTAATGGCTGTAAACAGCCAAAACAATTCAATTAAAGGTGTTTGATTTCTCACAACATTAATTATGCATAACAAGCAATGTTTATGATGAAATATATCCACATGATAATAATACAATTTTATTTATATGCCAACAAATGAAATATATCCACATGATAATAATACAATTTTATTTATATGCCAACAAATCTGGGGCAACAGCAAGTTACAGGTTTTACTGAAAAGAACAAACGCCCATATATAAGTTGCACAGTTCTGTAAATATAAGTTAACAAAGCAATAACTTAGTCTTATATACCAAACAGTTAACAAACATGTCAAGGGCAAGGCCTGTTAACAGGCCTGCTGTCATCACACATCAGTACTAGCTTTGTCCGGCTACAGGACGCACTATTTGGCAAAGCTGCAGTCTCTTTAACTATCGTACCGTCACTGGTGCCGATAGTAACATTAGCACAAGCCCCAAACTCAGCCATGGCAACGGGCAGCGAAGTCGAAGTGACAGCTCCGACTGGCATTGCCGCGTCTTCGCCAGCGTTTCTGACACGCGACGAAATTAACTTGCGTTTTCCCCACGCAGAAGCCGCCAATAACTGCTGCCTTTTCTTCACAAATGACATTTAGCCACAACGTCCTTTTCCGCAAATTTTCTCTATACTAACTAACTCTAAACTATCTCTTATCAACATCGTCAGAGACAAAACTCACATCGCTCGAGAAAACCGCCATATTTTATAAACAATGGGAAGTAGCAACAAGTGGCATGCTGGGAGAGTTTTGCGCTCGCGCAACTTCGTAAACCAATCGGAGTGTTCGTAGACACGAGGCGCGTCACGGAACTTAGCGGATGACGACACGACGGTTACCGAATGCCAAATAAGGTCATTCTCGGCAAAATATAGCTTGCATAAATAACGATGTTGGCCGAATGCTTTCACAAGGGCGGGATTACCGACTACGGCGATTGACAGACGACGTTTTGGCGGTTCCAAAAATATCAAACAAGATGGCGTAAGTTGAAGGAAGGACCGCGTTGTCATGGCGTAAACATTGGCAACTTTCAGCGCATTTCGCGTCTTCCCAATAAAAATGGATATATCAGTATGATAAGGGTGGACTTTATACACGAATAAAAGTCGTTTAGAGGTATGTTGTTGGTCTAAAAGTGAAGTTTATTTATAGTAAACATACAAATCTACTATCTGGCGCTGGAAAATTAAATGGACATATTTTGTCAAAAAAGCGTAAATTAGCACCCGTACCAGGCCTTAATATGAAGAACAGGACTGTAGCATTCATGTGCTGGTCCTTCCTACTCCTCCTTGGGAACACTCCACCGTCTGAAGAAGGCCACTTATGCCAGCCAAGTCAATCATGCACCAGTGAAGAGATGAAGCTGAAATGAAATATATCATGTGTCAATAACAAAATGCCTACTGGAAATGTACTGTGCATGCATGCATGTGTTCTCGTACATGTATACAAATAAATATATATATTTATGAGTGCGTGTGCACACATGTGTGCGTAATGTGCAACAACATAATTAGCATATGAGTATGAGGTAAAGTTTATTAATAAGTGTTTTTGTTAATAAAGTAAAGATATCAAAATATTCTCAGACCATAACTGTAAGGCTGAAATCTAAAGCTAAGTAGTAACTGACATAAAAACTTAGTCATGACATGACATATATATAGTTAAATTGTCTAACTTGTTTACACGGAAATATGACATCTAAACAAATAATTATGTAAGACTTACCATATCTGACTGTCGCATCCATGCCTTTCTGGCTTTTGGACTGCATAACTTTCATTTTAATCTCACTGCGCGATGCAGATCTCTGCCACTGTTCAACCGCCGGCTTCCCCGCCGTCTCCGGGCATCGCAGTCGGCGCTAAGGCCTAAGCCGGCGTCTGCGTTTCCGTCGAAATACGCTGTTTTGTCACCAATAAATCATGTTACGCGCGTACATCCTACAGTTACCGAGCCTTCCATTTCTTTTTCTGCCCAAACGCATGCTTTGCGGCAAATTTATAACGTTTGCAATCAACAAGATTCATGCTGATTTCGTCAAAACTTTTGCTGGACGCCATCATTGTTTACACCCGGAAATAGCAACAAGGTGAATTGTGGGAGAAACGCCACGCGTCTCACGCCATATATGGAATTATCCGGGTCACCGCAGGTCACGAGCATGGCGGAACATCCCGATGCTGACGTGTCACAATGACGAACGCCAAATAAGGAGATAGTCGGTTGAATTGTGCTTCCATATATTAGGATTTCCCAGAAATACGGGTCAAAGGGCGGGAATGCCGTCTAGACAAGCAGTTAGAGGATGGATTGGCGGTTCTATTCGTACTAAACAAGATGGTGTACGTCGAAAGTACGGCAGCGTTACTAAGGTCTAAACGTCGCGTATTATCGAACACATTCCGCGTCTTGAGAACTAAAACAGGATTTATTAATTGATAGGGGCTCACTTTATTAACGAGAAAAGTGATTTAGAGGTATGAAATTGTTATAAAAGTGAACTTTATTGATAGAACACATACAAACCTATCGGAATATGGCAAAAACATATTTTGTGTATATTTTTCAAAATACGACATTTCAGCTGCCGTGTCTGGCCTTAAATAGGTTGAAATGTCATGACGTGTTTCAAACAGGTTGAAATATGACCAGGTGTTTCAGATAGGTTAGATGACAACCGCGCACCTGTAGAGATCAACACTTCACAGTGGTGGCTGTGCCATATGGTGTCGACAAGCAACCAAAGTATTTTATGACTTTCTGGTTGCAGGATGTGTTTGAGATGAAGTATGCAAAAATACCGGAAGATTGCCTTATGCCAATGTCGGACTCGGACATGCATTCTGGGAAGGAGGATCGGCCGACGTCGTCGGAGAGCGAAAGCAGCAGTGACAGCGAGGAGGAGCGAGAGAAACGGCTGAAGGAGCTGCAGGAACAGGTGTGTAGAAACATCATGTACTCCGGTCATTCACTGCAGTAAGATGATGAGCTGTACCTCATGCGTGTCATATGACGCTGCGTTCTGTCCACATTGTCAACTGGCGGCCAGCGTTTTGCTGTTCTGTCAGTGGCGTGTGTTCCAGAATAGCAGGACATGACTATTGGCTTTACTGATTACTTGGTGTGTCTTAGTAGAATACAGTAGAATATAGGAGTATAATATAGGGTTATAATAATTTTGTAAGAATAGGAAAGGTAACCATTGATCCTATAATAACTGTAGGTCATATCTTGATTAAAATTCAGCATATTTTCATAAAATTTGAGGATTATATTAGGTAATTTTTAGGAATTGTTGCATAATCCTAAGCATACACTCCACTGCTACACTATAGACATGACAATGCTGCCGTAAGATGATGAGCTGTACCTCATGCGTGTCATATGACGCTGCGTTCTGTCCACATTGTCAACTGGCGGCCAGCGTTTTGCTGTTCTGTCAGTGGCGTGTGTTCCAGAATAGCAGGACATGACTATTGGCTTTACTGATTACTTGGTGTGTCTTAGTAGAATACAGTAGAATATAGGAGTATAATATAGGGTTATAATAATTTTGTAAGAATAGGAAAGGTAACCATTGATCCTATAATAACTGTAGGTCATATCTTGATTAAAATTAAGCATATTTTCATAAAATTTGAGGATTATATTAGGTAATTTTTAGGAATTGTTGCATAATCCTAAGCATACACTCCACTGCTACACTATAGACATGACAATGCTGCCGTAAGATGATGAGCTGTACCTCATGCGTGTCATATGACGCTGCGTTCTGTCCACATTGTCAACTGGCGGCCAGCGTTTTGCTGTTCTATCAGTGGCGTGTGTTCCAGGATAGCAGGACATGACTATTGGCTTTACTGATTACTTGGTGTGTCTTAGTAGAATACAGTAGAATATAGGAGTATAATATAGGGTTATAATAATTTTGTAAGAATAGGAAAGGTAACCATTGATCCTATAATAACTGTAGGTCATATCTTGATTAAAATTAAGCATATTTTCATAAAATTTGAGGATTATATTAGGTAATTTTTAGGAATTGTTGCATAATCCTAAGCATACACTCCACTGCTACACTATAGACATGACAATGCTGCCGTAAGATGATGAGCTGTACCTCATGCGTGTCATATGACGCTGCGTTCTGTCCACATTGTCAACTGGCGGCCAGCGTTTTGCTGTTCTGTCAGTGGCGTGTGTTCCAGGATAGCAGGACATGACTATTGGCTTTACTGATTACTTGGTGTGTCTTAGTAGAATACAGTAGAATATAGGAGTATAATATAGGGTTATAATAATTTTGTAAGAATAGGAAAGGTAACCATTGATCCTATAATTGTAGGTCATATCTTGATTAAAATTAAGCATATTTTCATAAAATTTGAGGATTATATTAGGTAATTTTTAGGAATTGTTGCATAATCCTAAGCATACACTCCACTGCTACACTATAGACATGACAATGCTGCCGTAAGATGATGAGCTGTACCTCATGCGTGTCATATGACGCTGCGTTCTGTCCACATTGTCAACTGGCGGCCAGCGTTTTGCTGTTCTGTCAGTGGCGTGTGTTCCAGGATAGCAGGACATGACTATTGGCTTTACTGATTACTTGGTGTGTCTTAGTAGAATACAGTAGAATATAGGAGTATAATATAGGGTTATAATAATTTTGTAAGAATAGGAAAGGTAACCATTGATCCTATAATTGTAGGTCATATCTTGATTAAAATTCAGCATATTTTCATAAAATTTGAGGATTATATTAGGTAATTTTTAGGAATTGTTGCATAATCCTAAGCATACACTCCACTGCTACACTATAGACATGACAATGCTGCCGTAAGATGATGAGCTGTACCTCATGCGTGTCATATGACGCTGCGTTCTGTCCACATTGTCAACTGGCGGCCAGCGTTTTGCTGTTCTATCAGTGGCGTGTGTTCCAGAATAGCAGGACATGACTATTGGCTTTACTGATTACTTGGTGTGTCTTAGTAGAATACAGTAGAATATAGGAGTATAATATAGGGTTATAATAATTTTGTAAGAATAGGAAAGGTAACCATTGATCCTATAATAACTGTAGGTCATATCTTGATTAAAATTCAGCATATTTTCATAAAATTTGAGGATTATATTAGGTAATTTTTAGGAATTGTTGCATAATCCTAAGCATACACTCCACTGCTACACTATAGACATGACAATGCTGCCGTAAGATGATGAGCTGTACCTCATGCGTGTCATATGACGCTGCGTTCTGTCCACATTGTCAACTGGCGGCCAGCGTTTTGCTGTTCTATCAGTGGCGTGTGTTCCAGGATAGCAGGACATGACTATTGGCTTTACTGATTACTAGTCTTGTAGATAATGTAGATTTATTCAGTTATTTTACACACTCAAACTCTAACGTTGAACTGACTGAAAAAATGTATAGTCAGTTGTGCCCTGGTTTGGCACTTGAAAAATGTGTAGTCATTATTGTAGTCAGTAGTTGTGTAATCACTGTTGTAGTCAGTAATTGTGTTGTTGCTACAGTTTTGCATAGGTTTAATACTTGAGAAATGTGTAGTCATTATTATTAACATTAGTTTTGCAGTCATTCTGTAGTCATTAGTTGTGCTGTTGCTACAGTTGTGCTTGTGTTTGTCGTAGACCCGTGAGAAGTGTGTAGTCATTCTGTAGTCACTAGTGTAGATATGTGAGAAGTGTGTAGTCATTCTGTAGTCACTAGTGTAGATATGTGAGAAGTGTGTAGTCATTCTGTAGTCATTAGTTGTGTTGTTGCTACAGTTGTGCCTGTGTTTGTCGTAGACACTTGAGAAGTGTGTTGTCATTCTGTAGTCATTAGTTGTGTTGTTGCATAGCTGTGCCTGTGTTTGTCGTAGACACTTGAGAAGTGTGTAGTCATTCTGTAGTCATTAGTTGTGTTGTTGCTACAGTTGTGCCTGTGTTTGTCGTAGACACTTGAGAAGTGTGTAGTCATTCTGTAGTCATTAGTTGTGTTGTTGCATAGCTGTGCCTGTGTTTGTCGTAGACACTTGAGAAGTGTGTAGTCATTCTGTAGTCATTAGTTGTGTTGTTGCTACAGTTGTGCCTGGTGCAGGAGCAGTTGGGGCGCCTCACGGAGGAACACAATAACAAGTGTCGGGAGCGTCGGGAGAGGAGGAAGAAGAAGAAGAAGCACAAGGAACGCGACCGTGACAAGTCAGCTCACTCAGAGCCAGCACAGACAGCCCCTCCACAACCAGCCCCACCTATTCCAGCGCCGGCAGCAACGGCAGCCGCAATGGCAATAGCAGCTACAGAACTCATGGCTACACCAAAGCCACAAAAGACTGTAAAAACAATCAAACAGAAATCTGCGACGCAGAAACGACCACGTTCCAATGGCAAATCATCGTCCAAAAAAAACAAGGCTCCATCGATTCCCGCCTTTGACAGCGATGACGAGGATAACGCCAAACCAATGACTTACGACGAGAAGAGACAGTTGAGCTTGGACATCAACAAGTTGCCAGGTGGGTGCATCGACAGTGTGTCATCATGAATATTTTGAGAGTTGACATTGTTGTCTTGTAATATACTTTATAGGTGGGCGCTTCAGAAATGTGTCCTTTAGTGGCTTTTTGTTCCATAATAGCCTGTTATGCTGGGCAGAAATCACATTACTTAACAACAAGTGGCACTGCCTTATATTATAAATTGATCAGACACCCTGGAGTTTTCATTTGTACTAACCAGCAAATAATCTGTGGCAATATCAGTAAATTAGTAGTGGTTATATGTCATGCCACCAACCATTAGCGTAAGGTGTGTTTTATGCAGCCAAGTACTGCCCTGGGGCACAGGAATGTGATGCACAGATGCGCACTAGTGTTTGCAGTATATGCCCCTTCACATATAGATTCTTCAAGCTTTATCTCATTATTTCTTGGTAGTCTTGTCATTCTGAGCTGGTGGATAGACCAATTTATACTTGGCAGTGTTTGAACTTTGTGTTCTCATAGTAAAGAATGCACAAACAAATTTACAGCTCAACATAAAGATTATGTATGACTGTATGTTAGACTTGCTGCTCTTTATCGTGTTCGTAACACTGACATCAGTTGTTTAAGTGAATAGTTCACTGATTTGATCATTGACCTTGCAGGAGACAAGCTTGGACGAGTTGTACATATTATATCGTCACGCGAGCCATCACTCAAAGATTCCAACCCTGACGAAATTGAAATAGACTTTGAAACACTAAAGCCATCAACACTGAGGGAATTAGAATCATACGTAATGTCATGCTTAAAGAAGAAACCCAGAAAGGCATATTGTGAGTATTTTGGTGGCATTTGTATTTTGTTGATGTTACTTCAGTGTGGTACTTTTATCTTCCAGCTGGCACTAAAAAGACATGCCACCTAAAGCGATATTCAAAATGATGCGTAACGATTGCTTTGTTTAATTTATTTTTATGTGATATTTTTCGTAATTAGTCTGATAATTTCATTAACCTTTGAAGCCGTTGTTCCATACAGTTCATGTTGGCACTAACTCCCAAGTCCTCTTTTACAATTCTACCTCTGGAGGGTATTATCTCCAGCGTTATATAATCTTTGTCCATATTTATATGCCCCTTATGTAAACATCTACCTTTTAAAAAATTGAATATCATCCCATTTGTTAGGCCATTTGACCAGTTTGTTTAGCTTCATCCCATTTGGGCTTTTATAAATAGTTTCTGTTCATCATGACAGAAGTAGTTAATAGGTCATTCCAAACTGCTTTATATTTTGTGAACACAGTCTTGTCATTGATGCAACACATTGCTTGACTAGATGGACATTGTGATTGCAGCTAAACGAGCTCCTGGCAAGTCAAAAGAAGAAGCTCAGCTGGAGAAGAAGCACGAGCTAGAGAAGAGATTGGAAGATGTCAAAGGTCAGCTGAGTGGTGGACAACAAGCGCTACAGCAGCAGCCACAGCAGTCATCCAAGAAGAACCCAAAGAAAGGTGATTTTTTTCATGTTATATTCAATTTTGTCGAGTTTGAGTTGTGATGTATAAATAATTCATTGTTCCAAGTTTTTTAAAAGTTGAAATATTGTTTGTTCTGACCTGATGTTCATATTGTTTCCAGGTGTAATTGTTATTAATAACATAAATGAGAAAAAAATTGTGAATATGAAATCAATTCAACCTGTTGTGAATTAGGTTCATTGATGTTGTGATGACTTGAACTCGATCCTAATATTTGTGGTGTTCATACATTGCGGTTGTGCTCTTGACCTGATTTGGTGACTTCTCAGACCTCACATGTTGCTGTGTCCTTGACTTGATGAACTTCTTAATCTTAAGTAATGATTTCTTATACTTGTGGTTGTGTTCTTGATCTGTTGTGGTGACTTCTCTACCCTCATACCTGTGGTATTTTGACCTGTTGTGATCACTCCTCAGTCCTGTTACCATTGGGTGGGTTCTTGGCCTGTTGTGATGACTTCTACCCTCATACCTGTTTTGGCTTATGACACCTGCAGTTGAGTGCGTGTCTCAGTCCTCACTCCTGTGCTTGTGTGCTTGCAGAAGAGAAGGTGCATGCAGGAGGCGATGTTGGCGACCCAAGTCGTCTGAGCGCGAGCAGTAGTAGTTCATCAGACAGTGACACGAGTAGTGATAGTAGCTCGTCCAGCTCCTCCGACAGCAGTGATTCAGAATCAGGTTAGGTTCTTGCCCGATTGCCCTTGCCATAGCAGTGCTGATGTCAGCCCACCGTCTCCACCTTAACGCCACAATGTTCAAGCTTAATGATCAGCGATGGTATATGTGTTTGTTTGACCACCACTGCTGCCAATAACGTGTTGCTATGGCTTTGGCTCACACTAGTGCTGGTGCAAATTAGTTCCGTGTAAATCATGTGTAAAATATGGCCTTCTGAAAGCTGTCTGCATATGTGTTTGTTACGTTTTTGATAACACCCAGTTTGTCAGGTCAAACTTGTATGTAAGAACAAATTCGCCGTTGCAGGACTGGCATGACAACACAAATATGTTGTATTTTACTTGCATGCTTAGGCTGAACAAAGAGATCGCGTTTAGCAAGTGTTGCCATATCATTGTTTATATTTGACCGACTGACTAACTAATTACTATTTGTTAAATTTAATTGCCCAAATCTGGTTACTGTTAAAAAAATTGTTTAGTTATTGCCATTTTGTTGCTGCTGGATGCATTAACCCCTGCTACAGGAATGCATTTGAAATAATTACAGCAACGGTAAATACAAAGTTACAGTAGACTTAAAAATTAAAACTATTTTTATAGAATTAATCGAGTCTGAGGGAATGATAATTCTTTGAAGTAATTTGCTGCAAGATGCATTCTGAAACTTTGATGGTTATTTGGCGGAACGCAGTGATGTGAACTATTGCTACTGTATTGTTTCTGGTTCCTAAGTGATGTTGCTGAGATGAGAAGCAGACATGAGGATTCATTGTTAATTGGTAGGCATGTTATGTGCGATGTTACTTGTGTATGACCGCTGTATTGGGACATTCAACTGCTGTATATTTGTAGGTTGAGCGAGAGTGCTGTTGTACATGGTTTGTAGTTAGCCAGGGTGCAGAATGTGTTGCTATGAACAGAGGCCAGCCCATTGTAATAGGCTGGTGCAATGTGGGGGGTACCATATTTCCACTTTGCCATTTTGTAAAGTGGCTTGATCTCATAGTTTTAAGTTTGGGGCACGCCATCACAGATCTGTGGCAAGTCTAGTTTCTGTGAGGCACGTTTTTGCTTGAATGCTGTTCAGCCGATCGGAGAGGTGTCTTTTTTGGTGCCTTGGCCAGTCACCTGAAGAAGTCATGACGACAGGAGACTGTTGATCATGATGTCTCTTCACTGCTGATGGGCTGGAGGGAATCGGGAATGCACATGCGATGTAGATGAGGTGCTGGCAGTGTCAGACAAGCCTTCTGTCACTCCCTCATGCTGCTGGCCTCTTTAACACATTGCACTTACTGGCTACCACAACATCCCATGTAGAGCAGGCACTTGCTTTGGTTTAGTCAGTCTTATTTCACGCAGGATACTAACTTGTGTGTGCTAAATGTGTACACCATGAAACTGGTCAGCTTTGTCATGATGTATTTGAAAGTGTATGTACGCAAAAATGCACGATACTGTTAAAATTATGTAAAACTTCCATTCATTGTGCAAAACGCTAGATGTACACATTTGTTTTAATTTGTATTTTGTATATATTAGATTAGACTGGCAAGCAGTGTCTCTTTGATAGCATTTTTACTCTGAGCCATATTTATAGCAGAATGTATGTTGTCTATCATAGTGTACATAGTAAAGAGTGCGTAACTGCATAATTTTATTAGAAGTGTGTAGCTGAACTCTATCATGTACATCTGTCATCGAAATAAAACATGAATGCCAATACACAAGTGTTGAGTGTTGAATTAGGTAGGTGGGTGGCTTCTGTTCAACATATTCATTCTGCACTCAGGTCAGCTACATCATGTTCTTGGTGTGTATGTGTGTATGCGTGCTTGTCATTATGTATAGACACATGAGCAGCAAGACCTTTGTAGATGCAGGCGTGTTGTGCCTTGACATGATTAGCCGAGACAGTTCTACAAACAACATTTAGGTCACTGTCCGAAACAACATTTTTGAGAATTGAATGGTCACATTCGCTAAAGTAAAGGAGCTCGTATCCTTGGCAGTGAAGTGGTAGTAGTATAATACGCAAATGCATTTTTTATGTAAATTAATAATTATACCATTATAATTCTACTCCCAAAACACTGGATTCCAAATCTAATATTACGATTTAAATTTCAGAAGTATAAATCGAAAGTGAGGACCCAAGTTGAGACTAGCCTCGCCCTGGATTGTAAGAACAGTGGAGAGCAATATTCCAAAAACCAAGATGCTTTCTAACATGCCTTCAGATCTTCAGTAACAAAATGTTACATATATATATAAAAAACTTCTAAGAAAAGCATAGAAGGCTAACAGTAAAACATGTGGACATTGTCAATACTGTACAATATGTCCATTATGGCCAGTTTTAACGCTAAGGCAGGTGTCACTGTGCAAGCAAATCCTGTAATGTCAAGATGATTGCAGGTTCTGCAAAATGTATTAATATTGGTCGGTCATTGAAACAACTTGTGAGTCCATAATAATTGTACAAAAGTAAATATTCTGAGAAAATTACCATTACATACTTTTTTGGCTCGGTGGTTTGGTCATCAGCATGTATCGGAGGGGATTGCTACAGTGACATCACCTATCGGGTAACATTAATGCATGTTGGTACTGATGATGATGTCTCTGCAAACATCATATCGGTTGAGTCCGGTGGATATTGGCTATTTGGAAGCCAATTTGTATCTCTCAAAAAGACGTTCTAATGTGCCAAGGACAATATTAGACAGGTTTTGTGTTTGGCAGTAAACGAATGCACAAGGAGCATCGTAGATAGAGGTAGGGTAAGAAGAGTTGTTAGACATGCCCTACTACAACCTCTGTACATACAGGGAGGGTGGGAAGAGTTGTGGACATGCCCTACTACGACCTCAGATAGAGGGATGAGTTGATGCCCTACTACAACCTCTATAGTTAGATAGAGAGGGAGTGAAAAATTGATGGACATGCCCTACTACAACCTTTATAGATAGTAGATAGAGGGAGTGAAACATTGATGGACATGCCCAACTACAACCTCTATAGATAGTAGATAGAGGGAGGAAGGGAGGGTTGGAAGGGTTGATGGGCATGCCCTACTACAACCTCTATAGATAGTAGATGGAGGGTTGGAAGGGTTGATGGACATGCCCTACTACAACCTCTATAGATAGTAGATAGAGAGGGGGAGAGAAGAGTAATGGAAATGCCCTACTACAACCTCTGTAGATAGAGGGAGGGATGAGTTGATGGACATGCCCTACTACAACCTCTATAGATAGTAGATAGAGAGGGAGGGAAGAGTTGGTGGACATTCCTTACTACAACCTCTATTGATAGTGGGAGGGAGAGAACAGTTGATGGACATGCCCTACTACATCCTCTATAGATAGTAGATAGAAGGAGGGAGAAAACAGTTGATGGACATGCCCTACTACATCCTCTATAGATAGTAAATAGAAGGAGGGAGAGAACAGTTGATGGACATGCCCTACTACATCCTCTATAGATAGTAGATAGAGGGAGGAAGGGAGGGTTGGAAGGGTTGATGGACATGCCCTACTACAACCTCTATAGATAGTAGATAGAGAGGGAGGGAAGAGTTTATGGACATTCCTTACTACATCCTCTATAAATACTGGCAGGAGAGAACAGTTGATGGACATGCCCTACTACATCCTCTATAGATAGTAGATAGAAGGAGGGAGGGAAGAGTTGAAGGACATGCCCTACTACAACCTCTGTGGATACAGGGAGGGTGGTAAGGTTGTGCATAGCAAAAACTGCCTAAGTATTGCATATCAACACACCTATACCTCGTATTGCAGTCAAGCACACACTAAACTACAATCAAATTTGTTGGTCGGTGGTGTATTAGGAAAAATAGTTTGAACATCTACAGAATTTCATGGACCAGGCCACTGTTGGCCAGAAAATGTTATGTTAACAATTCTCTGTGTAGCTTACACAGAGTTTACAACTAGTTGTTCACAAATCTGAAGGATGGTGCTGTGCTAACTGTACATGCATGCACGGTGAGCATGTTTAGACAACTTGACAATGAAGAACTTAAATTAGAAGTACCTGGAATGGCTGGATACCAGTTTCAAATAAAAGTGCCGGTGACATTGCAAGTGTAAGGTATTGTGTGGCATCTGCTAAATCAGTTGGTAAAGAAGACCCACGGGAAGTGGAACTAGATTATGTTGATGGTGCTGATGTTTTTTAAATTACACTAACTCAAAAACTACAACAAATAGCCCTAGTGTATAGTAAATACCGTAATGACCCTATGTATTGGGACACTTAAAAATAAATCAATTATCTGCTCTCTGAAAACACGTGTTAACATGGCTTGGTAACTTCATCATGGTTACCACGTCTATTACCCTGGTACGAACTAATTTTTAATGGCTCAATGGCCCTATATCCTGTCTGTCTGAATACATATAGGCCAAAAAATAATTATACATACATATATATTGCAAAATAAATAGTACAGACATTTTTATATTTTTCTAGATTATTAGGTGTCCCAAAACATAAGGTCATTACGGTTAGCATTAAAATTTAGCTTCAATTGCAGGCATTTGGGGATCACGTTAGATCGGGCGTCTAAAGGATTATGACAAAAATGTAAGACAATGTTGTTTAAGTCTGTTGTTTAAGCTACATGCAATAAATATTGATTTAGCAGATGCCATACCACAGTGCTATTGTAATGTACATAACATCACTTAAGTAAACATTGTTGGCGTTGCAAAACTTGACTGCGACATAGGCAAACAGCGATGTACTGGATCCATTAATTGTCTTTAAAACTTGACTGCGACATAGGCAAACAACGATGTACTGGATCCATTAATTGTCCTTGACTGCGACATAGGCAAACAGCGATGTACTGGATCCATTAATTGTCCTTGACTGCGACATAGGCAAACAGCGATGTACTGGATCCATTAATTGTCCTTGACTGCGACATAGGCAAACAGCGATGTACTGGATCCATTAATTGTCCTTGACTGCGACATAGGCAAACAGCGATGTACTGGATCCATTAATTGTCCTTGACTGCGACATAGGCAAACAGCGATGTACTGGATCCATTAATTGTCCTTGACTGCGACATAGGCAAACAGCGATGTACTGGATCCATTAATTGTCCTTGACTGCGACATAGGCAAACAGCGATGTACTGGATCCATTAATTGTCCTTGACTGCGACATAGGCAAACAGCGATGTACTGGATCCATTAATTGTCCTTGACTGCGACATAGGCAAACAGCGATGTACTGGATCCATTAATTGTCCTTGACTGCGACATAGGCAAACAGCGATGTACTGGATCCATTAATTGTCCTTGACTGCGACATAGGCAAACAGCGATGTACTGGATCCATTAATTGTCCTTGACTGCGACATAGGCAAACAGCGATGTACTGGATCCATTAATTGTCCTTGACTGCGACATAGGCAAACAGCGATGTACTGGATCCATTAATTGTCTTTAAAACTTGACTGCGACATAGGCAAACAGCGATGTACTGGATCCATTAATTGTCCTTGACTGCGACATAGGCAAACAGCGATGTACTGGATCCATTAATTGTCCTTGACTGCGACATAGGCAAACAGCGATGTACTGGATCCATTAATTGTCCTTGACTGCGACATAGGCAAACAGCGATGTACTGGATCCATTAATTGTCCTTGACTGCGACATAGGCAAACAGCGATGTACTGGATCCATTAATTGTCTTTAAAACTTGACTGCGACATAGGCAAACAGCGATGTACTGGATCCATTAATTGTCCTTGACTGCGACATAGGCAAACAGCGATGTACTGGATCCATTAATTGTCCTTGACTGCGACATAGGCAAACAGCGATATACTGGATCCATTAATTGTCCTTGACTGCGACATAGGCAAACAGCGATGTACTGGATCCATTAATTGTCCTTGACTGCGACATAGGCAAACAGCGATGTACTGGATCCATTAATTGTCTTTAAAACTTGACTGCGACATAGGCAAACAGCGATGTACTGGATCCATTAATTGTCCTTGACTGCGACATAGGCAAACAGCGATGTACTGGATCCATTAATTGTCCTTGACTGCGACATAGGCAAACAGCGATATACTGGATCCATTAATTGTCCTTGACTGCGACATAGGCAAACAGCGATGTACTGGATCCATTAATTGTCCTTGACTGCGACATAGGCAAACAGCGATGTACTGGATCCATTAATTGTCTTTAAAACTTGACTGCGACATAGGCAAACAGCGATGTACTGGATCCATTAATTGTCCTTGAATGCGACATAGGCAAACAGCGATGTACTGGATCCATTAATTGTCCTTGACTGCGACATAGGCAAACAGCGATGTACTGGATCCATTAATTGTCCTTGACTGCGACATAGGCAAACAGCGATGTACTGGATCTATTAATTGTCCTTGACTGCGACATAGGCAAACAGCGATGTACTGGATCCATTAATTGTCCTTGACTGCGACATAGGCAAACAGCGATGTACTGGATCCATTAATTGTCCTTGACTGCGACATAGGCAAACAGCGATGTACTGGATCCATTAATTGTCCTTGACTGCGACATAGGCAAACAGCGATGTACTGGATCCATTAATTGTCCTTGACTGCGACATAGGCAAACAGCGATGTACTGGATCCATTAATTGTCCTTGACTGCGACATAGGCAAACAGCGATGTACTGGATCCATTAATTGTCTTTAAAACTTGACTGCGACATAGGCAAACAGCGATGTACTGAATCCATTAATTGTCCTTGACTGCGACATAGGCAAACAGCGATGTACTGGATCCATTAATTGTCTTTGACTGCGACATAGGCAAACAGCGATGTACTGGATCCATTAATTGTCCTTGACTGCGACATAGGCAAACAGCGATGTACTGGATCCATTAATTGTCTTTAAAACTTGACTGCGACATAGGCAAACAGCGATGTACTGGATCCATTAATTGTCCTTGACTGCGACATAGGCAAACAGCGATGTACTGGATCCATTAATTGTCCTTGACTGCGACATAGGCAAACAGCGATGTATTGGATCCATTAATTGTCCTTGACTGCGACATAGGCAAACAGCGATGTACTGGATCCATTAATTGTCTTTAAAACACACTTGAATAATGGCTTCCCATTTCACACAACCATTTGAGTATCTGCAAGCAATTATACTGGAATCATTGCCATTTTGCATTTGACATGGATTTATGCATGAGAGCAAGCCATCTCATTGTCCAGAAGGTATAACCTGGAAAGACAGACAAGACTTCTCGATTAAATTTACAGTACACTTTAGATATTGGACATACAAAACATTTTGCAAGAATTCTGTGTATAAAAAACCCTGCCCATACTGGACACTGTGGAGTTTGGTCAATATATGCACTATGGCCAGATCACCACTATGGATAGGTAGTGGACAATGCATTCTAGTAATTCAGGACTTTAAGAATCAGAAGTGTCCATTCTAGATAGAATTTGTTTATGTAGAGGCAATCACTCAGACAGGTTTGATTGTATCACAAGACTTCTTATGGAAACTCATTATTTTAGGTACTCGTAAAATACTGAAATCTATATAAGTTATAACAGTTCCAATATAACAACACATGTGATGACTCAGTGCAGAATAATTACTGTGGCGCCATGTAGCACTAGCCAGTCTAATAAAGGCCACTGAAAGCAGTTGAAACGTAACGGAAAAAAGTAAATTAACTGTGAAATATGTTTTCATGGTAAGTTGTTTGTTTTACAGAGCAAAAATCCAAAACAATGAAGGCAAATAAAGAAAAAGAAGTAAGTATGGACAGTATGACTCCTGGTCATATGATCTGCAAAGACTAATTTACTTCCCCATAATAAAATAATAGCTTAATAAAATGGGGTAAATCCTCTTGTTTCTGATAATCTCAATTACTGTGGTATATGATGACTTGGTTGAAACGTATTTAACCATTAGTTAAGTATGTCATGAAAATAGATTTCTGTTTGAATTTATAAAAGCATAAAACATGCAAATTGCAACTTGTGTTTTGGTGGGTGTAAAATTGTTATTAATTGGTATAGTGTGGCTTAGTTTTAATAAACTTTGTTAACTAAAGTCGAGTCTGTGAACTTGTCTAAGGTTGCAAAGAAACCTCAACTGAAGATTGCTGCGGTCAAAGAGCCAGTGATGCCTCCGTTGTCAGTCGTCCCCATGGCAACCAATATCACTTCCAACTGCATGCCAATGCTGACCTCTGAGGTGAAAGATGACTTGGACACAACGATGGAGATTGACGTGACTGAGGACGTGATGTCATCACCCCTCGCCGCCCCCTCCCTACCCCCGGTCAAGGCTGTCGGACACATGCTGCCTCAGCAGCCCAGTCGACCCAGTGCACTGGCAACAGCCAAGCCACAGCCAAAACCAGCAAGTAAGTCTTGTCTTTAAATGTGCCTCATGCTTTTGTTAATACAGGCAACATTTACCTGTCTTTGTGTACCTCACTTCAGTTTAGGGTATATCTGGGTCAAGAAATAGATCAATTAAAAAACATTTCTGCATTTGTTTAGATAAAGATCCAACTTATCATTCATACGTGTTTGAATACTCCTGGTGATGAATCGGGTGTGAATCAGCATACTTGCAAAATACATTAATTAATTACTGAGTTGCCTTCATTATTTTATGCTAGAATGGTTGAACCTTGTCACAAATACATGACTGGACTAGCTACAGGGAGTTTTTAATAATGGATTATACGCACAAAAAGTCAACATTTATAGTTATCAAAGTAAAACAAAATGTAAAAACCCAACAACTTGCATATTTTGAAGAATGAAACTATGACTCTGCTTGAAGAAACCCACACTGTACAGTGTTGTGTCCTAAGTGGGACTGTAAACCAACCATTGATGCTGCTGTTTTTCAGTTCCTCCGCCAAACAGTGCCCTAGGAGCCCTGCTCACCCAACCCAGCGTTGCCATGACACCACTGTCGCCCCGCCCCACTCACCCCCTGGTACATGCCCCACACCCTAATGTGGCGGCGTTGCCAAAGCCAACACCCCCTCCGATGAAGTCACATTCGCCAGTCGTTGCGCCCCCCTCTGTGACCCTGGACCGCCCCAAGGACATCACAACCACCCACCTACCCATGCCCGCAATCACCAGCGACGAGTCGAACAGTCCCAAAGTCGTGCCAAAACCAGCGCCACCTGGTGCCACAGTCTGTGAGTATCACGAAGCAGTTAGTGTAAAAAATTTTGTCAAGGTAATTTCTAAGAGTAAGACTTTTTAGATTGTTGTAACATAACGAGCAGTGTTTTGGAGAATATGAGAGTATGTCTTTATAGAGAGAAGCGTGTAATATATGTGTTTTTAGAGTAGCATGTAATATATGTGTTTATAGAGAGTAGCATGTAGTAGACATGTTTATACAGTGTAGCATGTAGTAGACATGTTTATACAGTGTAGCATTTAGTAGACATGTTTATACAGTGTAGCATTTAGTAGATGTGTCTATACAGTGTAGCATGTAGTAGATGTGTTTATAGAGAGAAGTGTGTAGAAGATGTGTTTGTACAGTGTAGCATGTAGTAGATGCGTTTATACAGTGTAGCATGTAGTAGATGTGTTTATACAGTGTAGCATGTAATAGATGTGTTTACTCTAGTAGCATGTAATAGATGTGTTTATAGAGAGTAGCATGTAGTAAATGTGTTGTTTATAGAGAGTAACATGTAGTAGATGTGTTTATACAGAGAAGCGTGTAGTAGATGTGTTTATAGGGTAGCATGCAGTAGATTTGAGACCACTTTGCCTCTGTCACAGCCTCCAGTGGTGTTGGTGTGGCGTTTGGTGTCAACACAGCAGGCTCAAGCAGCAGTGACAATGTCAAGGCAAGAGGCCCACAGAAAAAGGTAAGTGTGAATACTCTGAGACGTTCACAATTGGCAGTGACAGCCCAGCTGCAGTTGATAACAGTAGACGCTTCCCAGAGTTAACCATCACATCTCATTAACTTTAATTGTCAGCTAGCTGCTTGAAGGACAACCGTTTGTCCACAACAGTGTAAACATAATCCCAGCAGATGTGAAAAAATTTTGTGTGTGAAAAAAATACTGCTTTATAAGTGTTTTTCAACAAAACCTCACCTCGGTAGCAGCAAAAATTAATTCTGTTAATCTGACATTTGAATATTTAACATAATAAACATTTATTTAAGTCTGACGAGCAGGCAGTTTTCTCAGAGTTTGTGATGTTACTAAAACAATCATCCTTCAAATGCGTGTTTGTTCTCTCCAGGACGTGAAGATTAAGAATGTCGGGTCCTGGTCAAATCTGGCGAACCTCTCGAACAAGACACCGAGCTCCAAGAGCAAGGTGTCCTCCGCCATGCAGAGCTTCGAGTTGTTCCGCAAACAGGCGAAGGAGAAAGAGGAACGGGTCAGTGCTACAGCAGTTTAGTAGTAGTAACATGTAT
Organism: Escarpia spicata; assembly: GCA_963995525.1. Lineage (NCBI taxonomy): Eukaryota > Metazoa > Annelida > Polychaeta > Sabellida > Siboglinidae > Escarpia > Escarpia spicata. The sequence continues at coordinate 39,288,671 of OZ023217.1, forward strand.
GTAACTGAGACACTAAGGTAGCTTGGGTGGATATCATGTCAGTTAATTTCTTTATTTTTTCTTCATAGAGCATTAGTAGGTGTCAGTATGACCATATGTACTATTTAAAAAAAACCAAGGCACTAGCGCCATATGTCACCAATCCGTCCTTTAAAAACAAGTATTTTTAGTGTGTCTGTGGAAAGTCCTTTTCAGATTCTTGGAAACTGACAATGTTTCCATAGTGAAGATCATGTGTGCGTCAGCCCAGTTCTAACATAAATTCATTCACCATGAATGCAGATCATATAGTCTGGTTATTCTCATGCCACTATGCTGTTGTATTATAATTACCTAAATGCATCACACTGTCAATCCACCAAATACTGGTGGGTAGTTTTGTTTATTCTCCGATAATGCCCAACCTCCACCGCCAGTTGCAATGACACTTGACTGACCCCAGCAGGTGTCAATCAATCTTGTCTACCACAACAAGTTCAACACATGGCCCTTCGTAACACAATATAATTAGACAACTTGGCGGGAAAACTTTGAGGGGAAATCTCAGTAATAGAAGTGTCTGTCAAATTGTGTTGAAATAAGCCACATGCCTGTGAAAAAGTCACATTTCTAAGCAAAAAACAAGCATCTGGTGACACTTGTGTTATCAGCAACAACCAGGAAGTATTATTTTATGTAACTTTTTTATAAAAACTACAATACTTACAAAGTCATAACTTGACAAATGAACTCAACTTGTGTTTATCCAAAATTGCACGGGATGGTTTTATGTTTGGTGAAGGGGTCGTGCCAAAAAATGCAGTACGGATTTTTGCTGTCTTTCAACATTGTAGCAAAATGTTTATGAAGCTGTATAAAACTTAATATGCATTTGTTTACAAAAACAACCCGTACGAATGTCAATAACATATTTGTACTTACAACCATATACATTTTTCCTTTGGGTAGTTTCTCAAAATGAAATAAAATGCCATTTTAGGGTGATTTTTTATATATTTTTTAATTGTCTTTAAACACATTTAAATATCACTAAACAACATAAAAATTTATTCTTTTTGGTCTGGAGTATTGTTTAACCCTCTCGTCGTCAGAACGCCCGAATCAACTCGAGTATGCCTCACGGCCAGAACGCCCGAATCAACCCGAATACAGGGGCACATTTAAACTGGTACCGCAAAACAGTGTCATCCAATAACGGCAATTTATTTCGGCAGTTAGCATATAATAATATTGAAGTTTCACTGGGAAGCATCAAAAGTGAGAAATGATGGCGATTTCCGTGACTAAATAGCGCCAACCACCACGCGGTTTTGTAGTCGAACGCAGCGACACACAATTTCCGGTCCCTCTTTTACACCACGCAGTGAATATTTTAATGGTGATTTTCAGCCAATGAGATTAAAGTTTAACATTTGCTGCGGGTATAAACATGGAAGCACCCAGGAATTATTCCAAAACACGCGTCCGCAGGCGATTTCTACGATTAAATGCTAACTTTTGACCGGTCTATTTTGTTGTAAAGAAGTATTAATGCGCCGCGCAACGAAGCGGGTGGTGTTTTTTAGCTTTGTTGTAATTCTCGACATTGTCATTATGTCGAACTCCAGTAATTCGGACTTTGATGGGATTTTCGAATCGAGTTTATAACGAACGCTGCCATCGAAGGGGAATGTTTTGTACTGTGATTACGCATTTTAAATATAACACCAACTTAATAGTTCAGACGGGATGACGGCTATGATCACAAAGAACGCCATTTTTTTATAAAATCTTAAAAATACGTGCACTCTGAAAAACTGAAATTATTTCAGTTTTATTTAGCATTTAGCTTTCCATTCTGTAGCATAGTAATTTATGAACATTTCATACGCAGCATGTAACCGCTAATTATTAATGAAAAATATTTAAAAAAATGAATTGTTGAACATTATTTTAGTATTTTTTTTTTCTTCAAACTTTAGCAAATCATATTTGGGTAATAAATTGACATATATGTCACATACTTGGCTAGTTACACCAGGAATTAGTTCCTCAAATGTAATTTTATTTGAATCGGATCAAAAGTTATTTATTTATTTGCATTCATGCAACCCGAGTATATCACATGATTCACTCACAGCACATTCTCTCGATTTAATAGGATTCAATAACAGGCACATATTTGCATTAATCTGGCCTTGAGAGGGTTAATGTGTTAGGCTTGTCTGAGAAAAAATGGTTACTTTATCTTTTAAACATTTATTAATTTGATTTAAATCAAACCAAGCATGTCATAGGCAGTCTTACCACCTTAAGGCTATGGGCTGGTCGAAAAGAGGCATATACCATATCTCCCTTAATATTCAACAAATCTTGACCACATTTGCTATACTTGTTTACTATGTGAAAACAAGACAAAATATTAAATCACAGCTCCTTTGCATAATGTTGGCCATGGTAACAAAAAATCCTGTAATAACTGGCATACATTTTCAATAATCACTATTCTGAGAAATATATTAATCCCACATTAATTATTTTGTATTACATGACAACTAGGATAGATATTGTATACAATAAGGGTGTTTTAGGTGATTGATTATGCATTTTGAACATGTTATGACCAAATGTAACATGATTTTATATTTTAGCAAGACACTTTTTTTATTGTCACTTGATACCAGCACCCCATATAACTGACAATATTTCCAATCACCTTATTGTATGTCTTAAAATACAGGGAACAATTGTTGACCATTTCTTGACTGTATCTTGTATAGTTTTCATGTTCTAGTTTTTTTGGTACGGAACACACCAAAAATACAATGTGGAGAAAAATGCAAAAGACTAAAACATGTTTTGTAAAGTTGCACTGATATACTGGGAATAGCTGCTGAAAATGCCATTCATGTATATCTATTAGTTTTATTGTAATAATGTTTATACAACTGACATGCACTAAAAACTAGTATCGATAAATGTTTTAAAAAACATCCGGTATATCACTGAGGTGTGAAAATTCTTTTATTCACTACCATAGAAATACTGCATTGTATTTATTTTAATGTGTGCTTTTCTTTTGATCAGATGAAAGATTTACCAGATGGCTAGATATCACAATCACATATTTTGTTCGCAACAATATTCACAAGATGGGATGGAAATGCTGAAATTATGATACAAAACATGTGAGACTCGCCTGAAGTTAATATCATATCAGTATTCCAAGAAACATAATTAAACACAGTAATGTACTGCAATGTAACCGGCATTGCAATGTAACTGGCATTGCAATGTAATTGGCATTGCAATGTAACTGGCATTGCAATGTAATTGGCATTGCAATGTAATTGGCATTGTAATGCAGAATACAACAGTTTATACAATGTCCACTATCCACTCTTGCGGCTCGTCCTCAATTCCTCCTTTAGTCGACAACGTGTCCAAGTCTCTTTTCGTACATGTGCAGTTCAATAACCAAGTATTTGCTTGCAAACTCAGGCTTCACAACTGAAACAAGTATTCACTGATGTAGCAAGTGTAAATAAATTTTCATGTGGCCAGTTGTGGTGCAAAAACAGGTATTATTAGTTGTATACTTATGCAAAAAAACAAAAAACATATATATTTAAACTAAACAATTAATCAATAAAACTAATATTTTCAATTTGGAAAATAACTGTTGCAACAATGTTAACATGAATTGTCTTGATAAAAATTATTGATAACAACTTGCATGTGACTGCATGCCAAGGACAAGGCCATGCCATGACAGTACTGCAGTGAGCATAGCTATTCATAAAATATTACATTCTCGTTTTCATTCTACACATGTAACCAATTAGTGTAGCATTACATTATTTTTTAGTCAATCCTGCTTTTAAACTGACACAAGTTAGTATTTTTAGTCCTTTTTTTCTAATTTTGCATAGATGTATCTTAGGGTGCTGCCACTATATACACAAAAATCTGTATTTGATTGAATCATTCTAAGGGCACCTAAGGGACCTCCAAAGTGCAAAAGTTTTACATTATCTAGTGATGTGGTTTTGAGAAGGACCCAACAGTAGATTTTGTTTAATGTGCCACAAAGTCAACACCATGACTAAACTCTGCAGCCTAGTGCTACTGTTCCATTGAGACCTTGACTAATCTTTAATTGGTCACAGCTCCCAGGCAGAGTAGACACACTTGACCCCTGTTAGACTGAACAGTTGCCTAACACTTTTTATCTTCAAAACTATTGATTTTCTATAATTGCAATTTGTGTTTATTGTGATGTTCATTTAATTATTATAAAATGGTGTGACTGTGGTGTCTGTTGGTTAAAGATGTATTGTCTGTAGAAACCTGTAGGTGACAAACATAGAAAATTAATATTCTGTCACCTGTAGGTGACAAGCATAGAAAATTAATATTCTGGACAACTATAGAGTGAAATATCCTACACTTTATTGATATCAAATGCATCCTACTGTTCTGTTTACGCTTGACATGTGTAAATCAATTGTATCAATATAGACTAATAATTACAGATTTACACCTGAAACAACCAAATGTCAACCATTAGAAGAGTTGACATAGTTCCGCTATACACAAGCAAGAAATCTGTATTTTATTGAATCGTTCTAGTGTCATCAGCATATAGTAGAACATACATGTTCTACATCATCATCACTAAGGTTGTTGTAAATTTCACCAGCTGCCATGTCAAGTCCATTATAATTGTGACTAACAGTGTTCAAAATGATTCAGGTAAATAGCAAATAACAAAGGACACAAGTTTTCTCCTTGCTATACATCACATAAGAAGAAGGCTGACACAGCCTGGCTCTGATTTATACATGATTTAGCATTTTTGTACATGTTGTATACAACTTTCAAGCATGAAATTATCTTAGACCACAGGGAGGACCGGTTTACTAAATAAAATGCTTTCTTATAATAATAATAAAGCCTTTTGCATCGAGGCAAATACAATTCAACCAATACCCCTATTTGAACATTGCCTGTTCTTCACCTATTACATTCGCTTTGTTTAGGTATGTGGTCAGTCTGGTGTTCTGAACAATCACTAAGGATTAATGAACATTTGTGCAGAATGTCACCCACTTGGCAGGTTTAATTGATCTATTCAGCAATGAGGACACTGCTTAGGCCTCACTCTGGACACTGTCACTCACAGTGTTGTGTATTGTCTTAGTTGGTGCATTGACCATGAATCAGTGGTGGCTCTGGTTGTGTATTACACCCAGCTGTGGAGCTAAGATTCTCTGCCTGCTATTGTTTGATGGAAATTGTGACTAATCTGTAATTGGTCACTGGCAGTAGCTTGTGTCAACAGACAGCATTAAGCCACTATACCCCTGTTAAACTGGACAGTTTCCTATAGGTTTTAAACTGTGTCAAAAAGTGAGTCTACCTTTTGCTCTCAAATAATCTGTCCTCTTAGTTTTACACATAAAGACATAATCTGGCATAACTTGATATGTCTTTTTTAGCAGCACATTTGTACTTCCAGTGTGTCATTGCAACATAACATACATATTACATACTGTGTGCCACATTTGAATGTTGTGCATGTAATATTTCCATGCAATCCATTTGCATATATAATGTAAAACTTCAACAGCCGTTTTCTTCATTTTCACTTTTTGATCCCTACCATGTTCAATGCTTCATAACTTTGCCAATTTTTGTAGCAGTCATAATTTTTGAAACCGTGTAAAGCACCCTACCAAACCTTTACAAGGATGCAAGAAAACAATGTTACAATTTGTCCGACTTATCACTCATTTGGTCAGCCGGGGTCACATATAGACGTATTAGTCCAAAGGACTTCAGGGCCACTTGGCCCATTTTTTATAACTATCTGCCACAATAGTCCAGCAGTAATAAATTGATTACCAACAACATCAACATTGTCAGCATGACCAATGTATCAACGGAATGAACATGAAAGAAACGAGACCGTAACTGCCGCAATTTTCAATCATTTGTGCAATTATGCAAATTTATATTAATCTTAGCTGAACTAATACATACTTACACACCTGTCTTCACTGGTTTACTGCCTCCTGTCATGTTCCAAATGCTCTTTTGAATACCAAATCCATCGGCTTCGACAAACTTAGTGCTGGATGACGCCATTGTTCCTTCTGGGGGCACGGCTCACGGGAACGCCACTGATTGGTTGCCACCAATGAGCTGCTGTTGAACATACATAGCAGTACATTGGCTAGCTAGTGCATGCATTATGATAATGAGTATTTAAGCGCGTTTCTATGTTGTTTTTATGTGTTACAATCGAAGCAAATAAATGACGTGTTTTGTGCATATCAGTCGGATTACTTGATGTTTTTTAAACTTCGGGACCAAGGGCATGCAACAAAGTACTCGTTTTTACGTATTTATAATCACTATTTTATAATTAAATTTTCATTCAGGCCTTGCAAGACATCAATGTGTACGAAAATTATGACATCCAAAAAGTGTCAAAAAATAATTTTTTACCCTTCCCTAACCTTAAAGTAGTAACAAATAATGGATATTGTATTGTCTGGAGTGAGCTCTTTCCAGTGTGCTCACTTCACATTCATTTTTAGTGTTTTGTGTCATCTTTTTTCAACTTTTGGTTACTTAATTGTTTCATATCTTCTTCTGTCTGCCAATTTGACATATGTCTGTCATATCTCCATCCAACTGTCACGTCTCTGTCCCTCCGTCTCACTGTCACCTTTCATTCCGTATGTCTCCATGTGTCTGATTCATTTCTACGTCCATATGTCTGGCTGTCATTTCTGTCATGTCCATCTGTCCGTTCATTGTGTCTGTCATGTGTCTGCCGGCCCATCTGTTATGTCTGTCTTTCCGTCCAATTGTCTGTCTGTCTGTCCATCATGTCTAGCTGTGATGTGTCTACCCATCCATCTATCATGTGTCTCTCAGTCCGTCCACCTGTCATATGTGTGACCGTGCATGTGGTTGTAGGAGCGAGCCCAGCGGGAGCAGGCTGAGTTCAAGCGGCAGCAGCAGGAGCGCGTCTACAAGCAGCGCCTACAGATACAGCAGGACCGACTCAGGTAACACATGTAACATGTAGGCACCATACAGCAGGTTCTTCCAGCAAAGCAAACTGTCATTTCACTTGCCAGCAGCAGGTCTGTTTAGTCATGCCAGGTTTTTTTACAGGGATTTTGATATGTTGTCATTAAAATTTTAGAACATGATTTAGAAATGTTCACATTATGTTTAGAATATAATCTTAATATTTAGGTGGTTCAGATTTATTTCTAAATGTTGTCAAAGGTAAAATGCATTGTACATGACTAGGGCAATCTTCTGAGGACATTCATATTATGTAATTGATGATTTCTCCTGCATCCAAGAGGGAGAATCAGACAATTTTAAAGTAAAATTTGCTGATCGTTCAAACATTGCATGTCGCTGCAAGATCTTGTTTCACCCACAACAGGGAACGAGAAGAGGAGGAAGCGTTGGAACGTGCCCGCAAGTCTGTGCCCCACGGCTCCCCTCCCCTCGCCCCTTCCCCCCAGTCCCCTGCCGCCGTCTCCCAGCAGGAGGCCGCTCAGAAGGAACGGCAGAGACAGCGCGAGCAGGAGCGACGGCGACGGGCCGCTGTGAGTATATCTAACCACTGTCTGTTATGTCTAGGGGGCATGAATGAATTGGCTAGACCACTGTCTGTTATGTCTGAGGGGAAGAAATAAACTGTCTAGAAAAGTTTATGTAACACCTGAATAAACTGTCTAGACCACTGTTTGTAACATCTGGGGGCACATATAAACTGTCTAGACCAATGTCTGGGGGGGGCACAAATAAACTGTCTAGACCACTGCCAGTAATACCGGGCAAATAAACAGCAATAACTCAGCAAAAAGTATTCAAAATGGCTGGATGCATTAAATATAGCATTGCAGGTTCCACTACACCCCCGTCTGAAATGGGCCCTGAACACACATATAAACGTTCAGCTTCATACATGTCAAACTGTCAGAGATAGAGGGTAGGAAGAAGACCGCTACAATTTTATGATGCAGACATCTTGCACCATCTGTACTGGGACAACGACTTTTTTGAACTGATTAATGTTTCAGACACCCAACCAGATAGACATGAATGCTCAGAGTGAACTAATGACTGTTTCAGACACCTAACCAGATATACATGAATGCACAGAGTGAACTAATGACTGTTTCAGACACCCAACCAGATAGACATGAATGCACAGAGTGAACTAATGACTGTTTCAGACACCCAACCAGATAGACATGAATGCTCAGAGTGAACTAATGACTGTTTCAGACACCTAACCAGTTATACATGAATGCACAGAGTGAACTAATGACTGTTTCAGACACCCAACCAGATAGACATGAATGCACAGAGTGAACTAATGACTGTTTCAGACACCCAACCAGATAGACATGAATGCTCAGAGTGAACTAATGACTGTTTCAGACACCCAACCAGATAGACATGAATGCACAGAGTGAACTAATGACTGTTTCAGACACCCAACCAGATAGACATGAATGCACAGAGTGAACTAATGACTGTTTCAGACACCCAACCAGATAGACATGAATGCTCAGAGTGAACTAATGACTGTTTCAGACACCCAACCAGATAGACATGAATGCTCAGAGTGAACTAATGACTGTTTCAGACACCCAACCAGATAGACATGAATGCACAGAGTGAACTAATGACTGTTTCAGATACACAACCAGATAGACATGAATGCTCAGAGTGAACTAATGACTGTTTCAGACACCCAACCAGATAGACATGAATGCTCAGAGTGAACTAATGACTGTTTCAGACACCCAACCAGATAGACATGAATGCTCAGAGTGAACTAATGACTGTTTCAGACACCCAACCAGATAGACATGAATGCACAGAGTGAACTAATGACTGCTTCAGACACCCAACCAGATAGACATGAATGCTCAGAGTGAACTAATGACTGTTTCAGACACCCAACCAGATAGACATGAATGCTCAGAGTGAACTAATGACTGTTTCAGACACCCAACCAGATAGACATGAATGCACAGAGTGAACTAATGACTTTCAGACACCCAACCAGATAGACATGAATGCTCAGAGTGAACTAATGACTGTTTCAGACACCCAACCAGATAGACATGAATGCTCAGAGTGAACTAATGACTGTTTCAGACACCCAACCAGATAGACATGAATGCACAGAGTGAACTAATGACTGCTTCAGACACCCAACCAGATAGACATGAATGCTCAGAGTGAACTAATGACTGTTTCAGACACCCAACCAGATAGACATGAATGCTCAGAGTGAACTAATGACTGTTTCAGACACCCAACCAGATAGACATGAATGCACAGAGTGAACTAATGACTTTCAGACACCCAACCAGATAGACATGAATGCTCAGAGTGAACTAATGACTGTTTCAGACACCCAACCAGATAGACATGAATGCTCAGAGTGAACTAATGACTGTTTCATACACCCAACCAGATAGACATGAATGCTCAGAGTGAACTAATGACTGTTTCAGACACCCAACCAGATATATATGAATGCACAGAGTGAACTAATGACTGTTTCAGACACACAACCAGATAGACATGAATGCACAGAGTGAACTAATGACTGTTTCAGACACACAACCAGATAGACATGAATGCTCAGAGTGAACTAATGACTGTTTCAGACACCCAACCAGATAGACATGAATGCTCAGAGTGAACTAATGACTGTTTCAGACACCCAACCAGATAGACATGAATGCTCAGAGTGAACTAATGACTGTTTCAGACACCCAACCAGATAGACATGAATGCTCAGAGTGAACTAATGACTGTTTCAGACACCCAACCAGATAGACATGAATGCACAGAGTGAACTAATGACTGTTTCAGACACCCAACCAGATAGACATGAATGCTCAGAGTGAACTAATGACTGTTTCAGACACCCAACCAGATAGACATGAATGCTCAGAGTGAACTAATGACTGTTTCAGACACCCAACCAGATAGACATGAATGCTCAGAGTGAACTAATGACTGTTTCAGACACCCAACCAGATAGACATGAATGCACAGAGTGAACTAATGACTGTTTCAGACACCCAACCAGATAGACATGAATGCTCAGAGTGAACTAATGACTGTTTCAGACACCCAACCAGATAGACATGAATGCTCAGAGTGAACTAATGACTGTTTCAGACACCCAACCAGATAGACATGAATGCTCAGAGTGAACTAATGACTGTTTCAGACACCCAACCAGATAGACATGAATGCACAGAGTGAACTAATGACTGTTTCAGACACCCAACCAGATAGACATGAATGCTCAGAGTGAACTAATGACTGTTTCAGATGGCCAACCAGATAGATATGAATGCGCAGAGTGAATTGATGGCGTCCTTTGAAGAGATGTTATAACCAGACTGCGGCGACGCCAACAGAACCGCGTGTCAACTGCATGTCAAGTGGTGTCATCACCATCGTGTCGCCACTTCATCGATGTCATTACGTCTGAGGAATGCAGAATGGTGAAGTTGACATGGGATTGTTTGCGATGTCGTCGCTGAAAGCCTCGGATGAACATTAGGATTAACTTAGACAGTGGCAGTGGTAACAAATTCAGAGGGTTGCCGACTGAAATCAGTGACAAAAGTAGCAGATTTGTTCTGCTAGTACTCAATATGAAAAATTGCTGATGCCTGTACATTTCCTTTCCAAGTTATCATTGTTTATTGTTATTTATATGTCGGCGACTGTTGCGTCAGTTTCAGCAAGGCTGTTTAGGAACTGGTGCATGCTTGGCGCTACGTTTAGTTTGAACCCTCGCACAAAGAACTCTTGTGATACTCCACATGGCAGTCCACTACATACACCTACTACAGCACTGCACAGTTACTGGCAGTCGCCGAGTTGGATCCCCTCTAGTTAGTATTTATTTTTAACCTCCTGCTCTTTATACGAATGCATGAGAGATGACAAAAACAAAACTATTATTTAGTCATTTCTATGCTTTGCTAGCGAGAAGCTATCATTATCAGTCATCTGTGGTTTGGTAGCGGAAATCATCCATGGTTTCGTAGATCTGTCATCCATGGATTGGTAGCGGGAAACTATCAGTCATCCATGGTTTAGTAGTGGGAAACTATCTGTCACCCATGATTTGGTAGTGGGAAAGTATCAGTCATCCATGGTTTGGTAGTGGGAAAGTATCAGTAATCCATGGTTTGGTAGTGGGAAAGTATCAGTCATCCATGGTTTGGTAGTGGGAAAGTATCAGTAATCCATGGTTTGGTAGTGGGAAAGTATCAGTCATCCATGGTTTGGTAGTGGGAAAGTATCAGTAATCCATGGTTTGGTAGTGGGAAAGTATCAGTCATCCATGGTTTGGTAGTGGGAAAGTATCAGTAATCCATGGTTTGGTAGTGGGAAACTATCAGTCATCCATGGTTTGGTATAGGGAAGCTGTCAGTCATCCATGGTTTAATAGTGGGAAGCTGTCAGTCATCCATGGTTTAATAGTGGGAAGCTGTTATTATCAGTCATCCACACTTTTTTGTGAAGATTTTTTTGAAGTAAGCAGATAAATCACTGCACCGCTGCATGTAGATATATAAACACGTCATATAAAGTGTAGATGTCACTTAGCACCAGACACTTCACATACAGTGTATGAAGCATTTAAGTGGTGGGTCATCACAGGTGGCTATGTTACCTGCTGACACATGTATAGCTATGGGTGTGTGGATTGGATCTACTCAACAGGGATCTGCAACTGGTAGATGAATGGTGTGTCTGGACGAGTGACTGTGAACACGTGTGGGTGTACAGAGACTGCATGAGCTAGGTAGTCGGTTGGTGTTGTGTTTATTGTGAAACCTGTAATATATAAACCTGAATGTAATCTGACTGGCCGTGTGTGAGAACACTTGTGGATAACTGAAGCACTACTTTTTTCTCGCACATCACAACACTTCTAAGTCTATTAATATTATAGTAATATTGAATTTTGTCGGCATCATGCCACCCATATGTCTGTTGGGGTTCAACCTGCCCTGGTATATATATATATATTAGGCCTTCATGCCACCCAGTATATATATTTGGCTGCATGCCGCCCGGTATGTCTGTTTGTCTGCATGCCACCTGATGTGTCTGTTTGGCCTTCATGCAGCCCGGTATGTCTGTTAAGCTGCATGCCGCCCGGTTTGGCTGCATGCTGCCCGGTATATCTGTTTGGCTGCATGCCGCCCGGTATGTCTGTTTGTCTGCATGCTGCCCGGTATATCTGTTTGGCTGCATGCCGCCCGGTATGTCTGTTTGTCTGCATGCTGCCCGGTATATCTGTTTGGCTGCATGCCGCCCGGTATGTCTGTTTGGCTGCATGCCGCCCGGTATGTCTGTTTGGCTAGATGCACTTATAAGTGCCATCTGCAGTGACAGAACTAATGTTGTGAATTTTAGATATAAATAATGAATTGTGTTCATTGTGCATATTATTTTGTTGTACATTAATTCAGTTGTAATGTTGGATAACTATAATTATTATCTTTATTACTATAGTTTGTAGTTGTTTCCCTGCGATTACTTGTGTGTAAAAATGACGCAGCAAATCAGTGCTGTGGGACGAAACCCTTTGTTTATGCTTCGCCAAGTTTTTGCTTGGGTTTAATTTTGTATATCGTTCAAGACAGGTTCAATAACATGGTTGGTGTGGTCAGCAATGTGGCATACTGTAATCAACAGACCCATAATAATAAAATATATTTGTATTTATTATCTTTATATTATGTCTAGCGGATATGCTGGTATAGTTAATGTTACCAAAAAGATGTCGCTTGAGATGTGTATCTGATGAGATCGTTCACCTCCACACTTGTACATACGATAGCACATAGAGTGTGGCCCTCACAATCTTCTGCTGCTCATTATCATTCCACCGTGAAACTACTTAGTCAATGAATTATTACACAGTGGAACTGACATTTCTTATTTCACATGCCTCGTATAGTGCTGCTGTGGCAGATTTGCATCCGCTCTAAGTGTACAGTTGCGTGTTGACATTTTGTTGCCTGTTTGCAAAATAGAACCACACATTTTTGTTTCTGGATAATTGCAGCGATAATATTTCCAGTTACTGCGCATGATAATAACCTGGGCTGCATGCTTAGTTGCACGTATTTTATGATAAAAAAAAATGTTTATTAAAAAACATTTACTATGTAGCTGTATGAAAGGAGAATGTGTTTTGATATGTGTTTGTGAGTTGAATGTGAGTAAGCTAGTAGCTAGTTCCTACAGCTGTTTGTTCCCTAGTTTATACTGTAACAGTAGTTGATCTGTTTTGTTTTTGTTTGTGAAACTTGTGAACAAGCCTGCCACTGAAGTATCGCTGGAGTAATGGAATCGTTTGTTTCTGTGAAAGAGTGTTTAGTGTGTCGAGGACGTGCGGTGGTAGTCTCGAGGTGTATCATCTAGAATCACATGCAATTGATGAAACAATTATTCAGGTTCATGAGACAATAGTTTACTATTTTTGCTACAGAGATATAGAGATCACACAGACAAGGATCTTTATTATAATTCGGTTGACAAAGTATTGTGTTGTCTATTAACATTTTGTTTGTGATAGCGATTCGTTTGCCGAAGTGATGTAGGACATTGAACTGGTTTTGGTGTTTGCCAAATACACAAGGCAAAAAAATAAAATACATGTGAACAAATAATCAGTTCGTTGTCAACTGTTTGTGCGTGAATTTAAACGAATGGCTGTTTCAGTCAATTTTATTACCATGTAAATAATTATGTACTACATAATTATCACAGAAATATCATAATATAAAGCATGCAGACAAACATGCGAATGTGATTGAGGCAATAAATGGCCACAGTCAAAACACTTGTTTAATATGGCGATGAAAAATTTTGAAATCCTATTTTCTGTATCGAATGAGAACACAGCGTCAGACTTCAGCAAGTAAAGGAACTTCTTGTATATAAATGTACAAACGCTTCAGAATAACTGCATAGTAGTGTGCATCTCCAGAACAGGGCTTTAAAGAACACTCAGTATGCCTGTGTCCAATTGTGCAATGGTATCCTGGCTTTGTCCTTTAAATGATCTATATCCTCAGTGTGCTATGCTGCAGAGCTTGTTCCTCCTCTTGGTACGCCAGCCAGCCCACCGCCTGGTACACCCGCCGTCCCTCCACCCTCTGTAAGCACAAACACCAATGAGTCAATTACAACAGGGCACCAGTAAAAAAATGACACAAACAAGCATTTTATTTAGGAAATTCTGTCCTGCCACAGCGAAGTGGATATTAAGTATCAAAATTGTGAAACAAGGTTTTGAATGCCACAGATCATGAGCTTGAAAATTATATCTCATTAAAATATCTTCAGTAGTTTTTGATCGATTGCTAAAATTGAGACAAACTTAAAAGGTGACATTTTGAGAAATTATATCATTTTGATACAAATCGTCTTGTTTTTTAATGTGTGTTCGTGATTTTATTGGTTTCTATTACTTGTTGAGGAAAATAAACTGGACATTGAAAGTTGAGATTCTATGGTACGCATTTCTATAAAAATCACAAAAATGATGGAGCATGACCTGGACAGCTATTTTTGAGTTGTGTGCAGAATAGGCCTGTATAACTTAATACGTGATTTGCTGTGGCAGGTGACAATTACACTTAGGGAATAATACTTTTCAAGTTTTTTGTAGGACAAAAGTCGCTCTTGCCTGTGACACTCGTGACAGTTATCTGGCTGATCATTCAAGTGACATCAACAAACTTATTCCTATTATGTAATGACAAATTAGCATTGCCTTTCTAAACAAACAGTTCTACCACAAGTTCACATCAGTATGTTGATTGTTCGCCATTATGTCTCGGTCAACCAAACAGGTTGACAGGTTTTCAGGATAAGTCAACCATGAGGATAATGAACAGTAACATGTTCTACACAAACCACATACACCGTAGTTTGATCATGCTTTATCCTCCATGATAACTCGCTGCTGACAAGTTCTGAGAATCGTGTGACCTGGCGCTGCAAAGTGGGTGATACGTTGCAAAATTATGAAATATATTTTTACTGTTTTGGATTCCAATTGTAAGCTTTAAAATGATACACCAGTTGTTGAGACATCTTCAGCAGTTTTTGAATTATTGGTAAAAAGGAAGCACACTTTAAAAAAACAGGTTTAAAAATAAAAGCTATGTGCAAAATCTGCCCCATGCAACTGTAAATTTGGCATTTTATTAGTTTTTAATTATATTGAAAGATGAGATTAAACGATATGCCTGTCTGCCAAAATCCAAAACTGAGGGGGCATGGCTCACATGCAAAATAGGCATGTGCCATTTAATACTCAGTTCTCTCTGGCAGGTGATAATATTATGTTCAGCCAACATTGATTAACATCGATAGGATGTTAGCACAGCTAACATTCATATAATTGTAAATACTGGGTACATTCTTTAATCCTTTACACTCCAACCGCCTGCCAACATCCAGACACCTGCTTCCCTCCTGAATTCTTAAATGTATCTGCTGTGCAATAGGAGTATTTGTCGTATGGCTTTGTTTAGGAAGTAAAAGTTGATTAGTATATTTAGATCTGTCTTGTGCAGAATTCAGTTATCTTTAAAATAAGGACAATTTGCAATGTTACGAAATGAAATATAAAAAGGTAAAATGCTAAAAACTAGGTGCTCCCATGTCTTGGTGATTTCGTGTGCACGCTGCAGGGACATGGGAGTGCGTTTCATAGAATGACACGGGATCTAAACGGTTAATGACAATTGTTTTGACTGACCTTCCATGGGATTCAGTGACGAATGTCTCTCCTCCAGGGCAAGCCACATCTGCTGACAGATCTTTGTCTTGCGTCTAGTCACCAGGTAACTCACAAGGGCGCCACCAAACACAGGCGCAAATAACTTTGCATTTTGGTTAATTGGAGCAAAGCGTTTTATTACCTCCTGGCCAACATATATTGTTGCACCACCTGCAATAACAGGAAAATATTTTAATATCCAAATACTGAGCCAGTATCAAGTTGGGATGAAAAATGTAATTTTGATACATCTTGAGAAGCAATTGTTTCTAGAGTGGACATTGGCAGCATTTATGTTTCCACTAGCACAATGTGGGAGACAAACCATAGCGCCACCTGGGGAATGACTGATAACTCAATTTGTCCACTGAAGAAAGTGAATTATAACTAAATAACTACATTTGTGTTGTCTTTTTCAAATACATTGGTAGATCTGAGGCCAATGGTCCAAGGAAGTGAATTCATAATGAAAGAGCCCAGTGGACCTCAGCGCCATATTACAATGTTCTAAAGTTTGCGTATTAATAATTATAGATTCTTACTTTCGAATATGTTTCGATGATAATGTCGCAGACAAATGTGCAGTGAAGTAAGAATGAATGGCAGAAAGTACAAAACAATAAATATACATTTTCTTCCTTCATTCTCATATCAAACAGTCTGTAAGTTATTTTTGTGGTTTCATTTGCAGCTGGTTTCATTTACTCTTGGCAGAATGTAGACATCAGTAGTATGCTGCACTCTCACTGAACTAAGATCTCATTCTCTAAACTCCAAATGCCAGAATAATCAACTTGATGATTGTGGGCATTTAATGGAAGAAGAAGAACTAGCAATTATACTAAATTTATACCCAGTTTATTCGCTATGGCAGAGTTGACAATGTCTGTCCACTTACCCGAAAAGAATCCCATCATTCCATAAACGAAGGCTTCTGACTGACATTTGGTGTATGTCTTGTAATGCTGCAACAAATAATCAAGAGAGGACATTTTCTTCTCGTTTCTTCACAGTTTGGCTATAATTTAGAATTACTAAATATTACATTTTCATGTCTATGCACTCATTAAAAAATTTCTAACCTGCATTAACCTATGTAGGATCTGCATGGATAGAGCATGTGTACATACAACATTGAAAAAAGAAGGGGTAATTTTGGTATGGTTTCTATATACATATAATGGCTAATGTAAATATATATAAAAAATATACGTGTGTGTGTGTGTGTGTGTGTGTGTGTGTGTGTGTGTGTGCGTGTGTGTGTTATGAATGAAATTGTTTAAAGATTATAAATAAAAAGCTAACTTTACATACTTATCAAATGTTGTGTTATTGTTCAGCTGTACAACACACGGTTATTAACGACTCAGTGTGTTTTCAAGCAAGATAAACATACCAAGTTTCACTTTTCTCAAATATAGGCCCCTACATTTATGCATACGCTATTTGTGGTGGAATTTTGTATTACTTGTTTTCACAGTTTTGGGCTTATTTCTGTAGGTCTTTGGCTTTGAAAAATTCAGAACCTGTCAACACAACTAGCAGACTATCTGTCAAATAAACCAGCAAAGGTTAAGGCTAAGACACAAAATTCCTCCAGGGTTAGTCCCCATCCGCCAGGCCCAGGAACAGAAGCATACAGGCATTAATTATAGCCATGGCATATAGACTTAGTCTAGACCTCATCTGGCAAATGTCACTAGCAGTAGAAACTTACAAAGCATATTATTACGAAAAAATAGTATACAAAATATATGTTATAGACACAGATAAGTTATTATGATGTTATTTATAAAAAAATATATAACATTAAAAAATGTTAGGCCTATTTAATTTTAAATAATAATCAATTTTCGTATTCTTACTTTAGAAGTTTAGTTTGGTTCTTTCTTTCCAGTTTACTCTACAGACTACATAATACTTTTGTAGATTACATATTATGTAATCTACAAAAATAATATCATTGCATTTTCAAATTTGTTTTACCTTCAAATGAGGTGCATTCTCTTCTGCATACTTGACATGACTCAAACCCATTTTGTGACACTTTTAAGTTGTTACTGTACCAACGTGACATTTGTAAACACGGTTCTCTCATGGGTTGACTTTCTAAGTTGAAGTGCCAAACACTTGTGTTCTTGAAAAATGATTGCATTTGTTACGGTTTCAATTAAATTTTAGTACCCCTGGGTTAGGCAAAGGTCTCGCCAGAAGATCCTACCTTGGGCAACCTCCTCAATAGGCCTACTGGGCGACCTGTATCTCTCTGTATATGTATGTTACATTTACCGATCGATCTTGATAATTAGACAACGGTTGGTTTATTGTTGGAGGAAACAAAAAACGAGAAGACAAAAATATACAAAAAAATATGAGAGAGAAGAGAAAGAAAAAGAAAATTGTCGTTATCGTTAGGTATCAGGTCTAGGAAAATTCGGCAACCGTAGCGGTCCCCGGAGATAAATCCCGATCGATACAACCCTAGTCCTTCATTTACCCTACTTCGGACAAGGACAAATAAACAGAAAGAAATATGGGCAAGCTCCCTTTGGAAAACAGCCAAACTGGGAGCCTCGATCAGCAACACGTGCTGGCAATGAGTTCCACACATAAATGACCCTGGAAAAAAACTGAATTTAAATACATCTAGGCGATCACATCCTAGACACGAATTGTATCTAACAATGATGTACCTGCCGTGAGCAACCACCTGCCAAATGCGACCAACGAACACATAAACCGCCCAAGAGATCGACAACTATATAAGTCTATCTTTTACCTGTTATTGTGATATTCAGCGTGAATATTGTAATATTCAGCTGTGGACACAGATCGACTAACGGTCGAAATATATGCATATACGCATGCTCGCACGCACACACACAAACGAAACGATAGATATATGGCATCTCGAAAACGAAGAGATCGCCAATTATTATGGCCGCCCGTCCATCCGTCCGGCCCCGTCCACACCCACCCGTCCGTCGATCCATGTCTGTACGTCCGTGTCTGTACGTCCATATCCGCCCCCGACCGTCCGCCCCCGTCCGTCCGTCAGCCCCCGTCCGTCCGCGTCCGCCCGATCGTCGGTCCATCTCAGTTGCTTTCACCCGTGGGCTGCTAGTGGGATTGGGGGTGTTGGCGACTCAACATCTCAAAAGACCTTAACTCAAGCTACAACGGCGGAATTTTATGTTTTAGCTTTATCATCGTATGGATTAGTTATTAGATATAAGAAAGTTCAAATTTTCACAAAGGACTGTAAATGAATGGAACAGAAGGGCGGGATACATGTAGATAAACGGGTTGGACTCTCGATAAGCCAAAGGGCTTCCTTGTTCACCTGCCATCTAGAGTTAATTCTCTAGGTAGCAATTCTGTTAAATCTTATTAAATATAAAAATGTAATAGCTCTATATCGACTATTAGACCTGTCTAGTTAACATACTCATGTTTATCATAAATGTCGTGGTACTTCATTCCAATCACAACATGGCGTTAGAAATACATCTAGCAACTTCTCGTGTTCAAAAAGATGTACTTTCTAATGAAGAGCCGAAACATATAGTCACACCAGGAGAAATTATAACAGCTGATAGTGGATTTATGCGGTAGGTAAAAGTAGATGATATTAGGGCACCTGTTAATCATGTAGTAAGACGTGAGCGATAAAAGAGAAACGTGCCTTTGGTGGGCGATATAACGGTGCAAGTAGACATGACGGCTAGTAATTTAATTTGGCGATTTAGTTTAGACGACTATCGCCCGGCAGTGTGAACACCGTACCACGAGCGCTCAAATTATCGGCACTTGTATATAATTTGGGCCCACCTCAATTTTGCTGTTATAACTATTCCATATCCCAGGGGCCAGGCCTATTTACATTATACAAATATTATTTCTTACTTTAGTGCACTTAGTCTTTACGGTATGACTAAAAGGCGCACGACCACCCACGACTAAAATGTATGTAGTGTTGGTAACTAAGTGAGCTATTGGTAGCATGTAGGAGGCAAGTGTGTGCAGCTCGCCAAATTTCAGATATGTTCTTCACATTGGAATACAAAATTCGCAACTTTTATCATCGCTTGTGGTAACTCGCCGGTTCCATTCGCCAGGTGGCCCTACTATACCAAGACTCAAAATTTTTAACAATGCACACACAAACCATATATATACCATAAACGGCCAGACTATCTACAAACATTATATTACATGGTCGTGCGTGGTCATTCGTTAACTTAGTGGTCGTGCGTGGTCGTGCGCCTTTTAGTCAAACCCTGTCTTTGAGGCATTAATAGACCCTGCTTTTCATCAACATGTGCGGTTATCACTCATTTCAAGCGCACGTGTTGTAACACACGGTCGCAGTTGGCACCAGTCGCACAGACTGGCACAAACCGGGGTGCTATTTGGGTCTCAAAATGCCATAAAACACAACATTTTAAAACATTATACACCCAAAATTATGTTGAATTATTGAATAAATATACTGAGATATTATATTTAAGCAAACATATAATTGTAATGGCGACATCGAGGTGGGCCCAGATTCTATACAAATGCCAAATTGTCTACTCTGCATTAGCTTTATGTGTCTGCACTGAACAGTACACTCACATCTCAACATATCCACATCTGAGTCCTTTGATCACACACAAATGTCCATGCAGTCACAAATAAATTTTCATAATACCTGACTTCAGTTTATGCATTACTGATTTTTTGGATAATAAAATTGCAGGAGAATTTGCAGTACTTGTTGATGAGCTTAGGGTCTTGGCACATACATTGTGTACATACATGTTGGTGTTTGTAGGGGCCATGGTACGTACATGGAAGATGACAAGTTGTATGCGTCAGTGGCTGGCTGCGTAGAACGCGTCAACAAACTCATCTGTGTGAAGCCGGTCAAGAGCAGGTGAGATGTTATTTTGTACCAATCTCCCTCGGTCCATTTAAAATCATTATACTCCCACCCTCCTTTGGTGGGGCAGTTTGGTCCCCACTTTGGTGACTGTGTCGATACTTGGGTTATGGTGTCTTTGCTGGCCCTTAGCAAGAAATAATTTTCTGCCAGTCTTGAATTTATCCAGTGTGCCTTTTATCACACGAATGGCTTGCATCATGTGCCTGGAAATTTTTACAACGCCAAATAGTTTACAGTGCAGTTGAGGGAGCAAAAAAACTATATTTATATATATGTATAGTGACCATATTAATAACAACACTCCGTCACCAGTAGAATAATGTTTATTTAACTTAACAAATACATTTTTTGCCAACAAGAGCCTGTAACATGTCAAACAAAATCAGCAACATAAGAAACAGCCAAGCAGCTTCAAGTAGAAAATAAATTGTGGATTGGCCACTAGCTACGCCGAATGCGACGACACAGGCAGAGATATCATCGGCGACACAGGCCCAGCCACTGGCGCAGTCTCCACTCGGTCCACGCCATCGTCTTCCTGGTGAATTTTTGTTGGTTTTGATTAGAAAAACCATGTAATGTCGTTTTGACATTTCTTCAATGTCGGCAGCATGGCGAAGACAAAATTGCTGTAT
Organism: Escarpia spicata; assembly: GCA_963995525.1. Taxonomy (NCBI): domain Eukaryota; kingdom Metazoa; phylum Annelida; class Polychaeta; order Sabellida; family Siboglinidae; genus Escarpia; species Escarpia spicata. The sequence continues at coordinate 39,310,110 of OZ023217.1, forward strand.
TGGAGTTTCAATTGATAGTGTCACATGCTTTCAATTAACCAAACAATGAAGCACGTGCATTCAGTATATTGGGCGGAAAAACCCTAAACGCTCGTATTTGCATACAGAGAATAACGCACCAGCATGCGAATGCTAAATAAGGAAATCGTCCATAAACTCGGCTACAACTTGTTATCAGGTCGTAATTTGGCCGAATCGCATGTTACAAAACTGTTTTAGTGGGCGAAGTTAATGCCAAGCAACAAGGTGTAAAATATGGTCTGCGATTTGTTTATTGGCAATTCGAACGCTGGAAACTTTCCCACAGCAGGGCTGACACAAGTCTTTGTAGTGCCAGTTTTTGACTGACAACAGTAATGAACAGTGTATCTGCACTGTTGCATTAAAACAGTATCCATTTGAATATTGCTACAAAATATACACACAGAGTGACGCCACAGGTGTTTAGAATATTTCCAGGAACATCCCTGTGGAGGCTGTGCCAAAGTCAGAGAGTGGCTCCACGCATGCGGCACCCGTCACACAGCCCATCGGTATAGCGGTAGGGTGGGTCATTACACAGTTGACTGGTTTGTACCCGTCAGTCAAATTTCTTACCCGCTCCCGGTCGACTCAGCCCATCCAAATGATGGGGTGACGGGTCTCTGCATTAGTCTATGATTATAACAATGGTGTAGACAAGACACGCGTGGCTGTAGTGTAACCAATAATTTTAACAGTAAAAAATATCAATTAATTTTTTTTTATACTTTGAAGATAGGTCAGGTAGCAAATATAATGTTGGGGGACACTCTGTTAAAGGTGACCAAGTTCTAGAAGTATCTTGGTCGTATAATAACTGATACTTTGTGTGATGAAGCTGATATAAAAGCTAAACAAGGGAGCCTTTATGGCAAGTGCAATGTTTTGCTTAGGCAATTTTATTTTTGTTCTAAGCAAGTTAAAAATAAGTTATTCTCTTGCTATTGTAGTAATGTGTATTTGTGCTCATTATGGGTTAAATATAGTTGTCATTTCAGCGTTTCAATATGTGTCTTACAATAATGCATACAGGATCTTACATAACCTGCCTATGAGATGCAGTGCAAGTACCATGTTTGCCACTGCGGTTGTTGACAGGTGTAACACTCGTAATAGAAAATGCATTTACAGTTTAATGAGCAGGTTGTCTATTTCCACCAACTTAACTGTACAGTGCACTCTTAACAGTGATGTATATACCACTTCTGCATTACACGGAACATGGACAGGTGCATTATATCATATTTTGTAGTTGTGCTTAACTCATTATTGGGTATTCACTTTATCATTATGCACATATTTAATTACTTTACCATGGATGTACTTTATACTATTATGTTCCTTGATGTCTGAAATAAATTTGTATTATTATTAACCTTGTGGTTAGGGGAGATGTGGGACAATACTACTGTTGTAGTTCTGTCAGCACCAGTCATCTCTGAACCTGTTTTACTAAATATTGACTACATTCAGTGGTCATTACTAAGAGAAAATGTGCATGAAAACATTTAGTTTGTGGATGTAGGTGGTGACATCATGATTGACATGTCTGTTGTCAGGTACAACGGTGACATTGATTGACATGTCTGTTGTCAGGTACAATGGTGATATTGATTGACATGTCTGTTGGCAAGTACAATGGTGACATTCATTGACATGTCTGTTGGCTGGTACAGTGGTGACATTCATTGACATGTCTGTTGGCAGGTACAATGGTGACATTCATTGACATGTCTATTGGCAGGTACAATGGTGACGTTCATCGACATGTCTGTTGGCAGGTACAGTGATGATACTCAGTGACATGTCTGTTGGCAGGTGCAATGGTGACATTCATTGACATGTCTGTTGGCAGGTACAGTGGTGACACTCAGTGACATGTCTGTTGGCAGGTACAGTGGTGACACTCAGTGACATGTCTGTTGGCAGGTACAGTGGTGACACTCAGTGACATGTCTGTTGGCAGGTGCAATGGTGACATTCATTGACATGTCTGTTGGCAGGTACAGTGGTGACACTCAGTGACATGTCTGTTGGCAGGTGCAATGGTGACATTCATTGACATGTCTGTTGGCAGGTACAGTGGTGACACTCAGTGACATGTCTGTTGGCAGGTGCAATGGTGACATTCATTGACATGTCTGTTGGCAGGTACAGTGGTGACATTCATTGACATGTCTGTTGGCAGGTACAGTGGTGACATTCATTGACATGTCTGTTGGCAGGTGCAATGGTGACATTCATTGACATGTCTGTTGGCAGGTGCAATGGTGACATTCATTGACATGTCTGTTGGCAGGTACAGTGGTGACACTCAGTGACATGTCTGTTGGCAGGTGCAATGGTGACATTCATTGACATGTCTGTTGGCAGGTACAGTGGTGACATTCATTGACATGTCTGTTGGTAGGTACAGTGGTGACATTCATTGACATGTCTGTTGGCAGGTACAGTGGTGACATTCATTGACATGTCTGTTGGCAGGTACAGTGGTGACATTCATTGACATGTCTGTTGGCAGGTACAGTGGTGACATTCATTGACATGTCTGTTGGCAGGTACAATGGTGAGGTCGGTGACGTTGTCATCGGCCGTATTCTCCAGGTTGGTCAGCGTCGATGGAAGGTTGACATTCACTCGCGTCAAGATGCGATCCTCATGTTGTCTGCCGTCAACCTGCCCGGGGGCGAACTAGTGAGTGGAACGCCCACCAATGCAACAAAATACAATCTAGACACAGGGACATACAAACAAAATCGGGGACATATTGACAGAATTGGGGACATATTGATAGAATCGGGAGACATATTGACAGATACATCCCTCATAAAACCTGTGTTCCTCACAGTATTTGTGTCCACCCAAGACTTATCCCCCCACATGACCTGTGTCCCCCACATGACCTGTGTCCCCCACATGACATGTAACCCCCACATGACCTGTCTCCCTCACATGACCCATGCCCCCTACATTACCTATGCCCCCACATGACCTGTACCCCCTTTGTTGTGTGAAAATGTTCCTTCCAGCAATGTCCTAAGTGTGATCTGTTGTATCAGAGACGGCGGTCGGAGGAAGATGAGAGGATGATGAGAGACTACCTCGCAGAGGGAGACATCATCAGTGTATCCTTACGCAGGCAGACGGTCAGGCAGTCAGTCAGGTAGACAGGCAGACAGTCAGGCAGCCAGCCAGGCAGACGGTCAGGCAGGCAGACAGTCAGTCAGGCAGACGGTCAGGCAGGCAGTCAGTCAGGCAGACAGCTAGTCAATCAATCAATCTTTATTTCAGACAAATCATATATGCATTATATCCATAGTAACAATACAAAAATTAGCCAAGTTTACAAGAGTGTATGAATTGCTCGTTTCCACTTTATGCGCAGGACAGGGGTTATTATAAACATTGCTGTATTCAATACTATGTTCGTAGATGCATATATCCTGCTGAACTCTGGACATCTGCAAATGCTAATTGACCCCCTCTGGAAACAGTAATTTTGGTCTCTGGTGGTTAATTAGCTGTGATCCAATTAGCACTTAGAAGCTCTGTCCTATGCTGCTAGTAAAACTGGAGTACATAGCCATATGGTCTGAGAGAGCAGAGAACTGCGACAGCAGCACATGTTTTGTCTGGTGACAAATCCTTCTGTGCCTGTAAATACTCGTAGTTCTGCTGTTGGTTGTTTTATTTTGGTCTTTCACCAAAAAGACATCCGAAAATGTTACAATTTAACATATATTTTGTAGTTTATACATCTCAATTTATATAAAAAAACATAATAAATGTATTTTCCGTTTCGATCCATTCATCTTACTTTGCGGGATTCAATTCTAATTCAATCTGTGTTGGTTTTATTCAATTCCAATTCATGCATTTTGTTGATCAGTTCAATTCATTGTAAATTCAAATAAGAATTGAACACAAGTCTGGTGCCAGAACTAAACAAACATGAGGCTAGCACTACACCTCACAGGTAGGGTGTGTGTATAATCCTAAATGCGTAGCGGCTTTTCTATAATTAGCTCGCAAGGAACATTAATAAACATTAATACTACAAAAAGATGGAAACAGTCTGTTGGCTTCATTCTTCAATAGGAAAGTTTTGTTTAGCTCTGCCCTGTACTTCACGCTGTTGACATAACCCCAAGCTGGCTGCCGTGATCCCATCCTCACCTTTATTGTATATTACAGTAATGGTCTCGGTCACCTTGCTCGACTCGTTGCATGAACAATTGAACATCCAGTACTGACCGTCATATGGTCACTCATTTGTACTAATTTGTTGTTTAGTTTTGATGAAATCATCAAACCACAAATAAAGTCATGAGTTGTGGAGTTATGCGTGGTGTGCGCCGGGATCTAGGCGTGTGTTCCTTGACGTGAGCACTCAGGCGGAGGTTCAGGCCATCTTCTCTGACGGTGCTCTCTCTCTGCACACCCGCAGTCTCAAGTACGGCAAGGTAAGGCTACTAGCTGATGTCAACACATCACTGGTCCCATTGTCCTCTACACGTGGTGACAGAATGCTGTCACATTTGGTGACAGAACACTGTTACACTTGGTGATAAAGTTCTGTCACACTTGGTGACAGAAGACCATCGTTCTTGATGACAGGGCACTGTCATGCTTGATGATGAAGCATGCAGTGCCAAAGAGCTGATCTCACCAATTACTAGTTTTATTAAGAAATGCCAAGCAGCTGAATTTTTGCAATGTCTACTGGCAATGGTTGGTGTGTGCGACACCACTAGAAATTGGCAAGTAAGATTATAAATAAAAAATGATGGTGTTCAGCTGCTGGTATTATAATTATGCGTTGATTTACGTGCATTTGATGGCAAAAATAAAACATAATTTGTAACCAAAAAAAAAATTGTGTATGTTTAACTTGCAAAGTGTATTTATTAGTGAAGGTGAGTTCTGTTGTGTGATCCGACTGTTACTTTTTTGGAATTAAATAGAAAATTATATTTCAGGAAATGTTTAGTTTACTGTGATATTTGCACACTGAACGGATAATAATACAAGTTTAGAATGACATGCAAGTCTCAAAAAATCGCTTAGCACTTCTTGTACATCAGCACAATTTTGGCTGGCACTGAAACAGAAACGACCATTGGGTGAACTGGACTACATTAAACTCATGGTGCTTTAAGCCAATGCTCTCTCAAGTACCATCATTACAAAAGACTCAGATACATTTGTATTTATGATTGTTTTTTAAAACTCCTACTATAGAGAAACGTGCCATTTTAAAACCGAGGACAACATTTCCGTCTCCTTCAGCTGTCCCAGGGAACACTGGTGCAAGTGGCGCCCTCTCTAGTGAAGCGCCGTAAGACCCACTTCCACAACCTGCCGTGTGGGGCTAGTATCATCCTGGGTAACAATGGCTATGTGTGGATCTGTCCAACAGTCAACGACGACACCGACAACACTGGGGGCTTCGTAGAGAACACTGAGGTACTTGTTGCTAGACCATCATCCTGGTTGCCTGACCATCAATTTGGTTGTTTTGCCACCAACCTGGTTGCCTGACCATCAACCTGGTTGCTTAACCATCAGCTTGGTTGCCTGACCATCAACTTGGTTGTTTTGTCACCAACCTGGTTGCCTGACCATCAACCTGGTTGCTTGACCATCAGCTTGGTTGCATGACCATCAACTTTGTTGCTTAACTATCAACTTGGTTGCTTAACCATCAACTTGTTTGCTAGACCATCAACTTTGTCGTTTGACCATCAACATGGTCGCTCGACCATCAACCTCGGTTGTTTGACCATCAAGCTCATTATTTGACCATCAACATGGTTGCTTGACCATCAACATGGTTGCTTGATTATCAACCTGGTTGCTTTACCATCAACCTGGTTGCTTGACCATCAGCTTCATAATTTGACCATCACCCCGGTTGCTTGACCATCAACTTGGTTGTTTGACTACCAGCCTCATACTTGACCATCAACCAGGTCATTTGGCCATCAACCTGATTGGTTGGCCATCAATTTAACCAGCTTTCTTTCACTTTCAACACCTAGTGATTGTATTTAGTAACATTTCATTGCAGCCTGTGTCACTGGCTGACCTGGTGATGGTATTTAAAGACATGTCGTTGCAACCTTATCATTGGTTTACCTACAGACAATATTTAGTGATGTGTCATTGCAGCCTGTGTCACTGGCTGACCTAGTGATGGTATTTAGTGACGTGTCATTGTAGCCTCTGTCATTGGTTTACTGACAGTATTTTGTGACGTGTCATTGCAGCCCGTGTCGCTGGCTGACCGTGAGGTTGTGGCGCGTCTACACAACTGTGTCATCGCGCTGGCGCAGCACAGGATGATGCTGTACGACACAAGCGTTCTGTACACACTCGAGGCTTCTCTCAAGTACCAGGTCAGTGAGTTCTGTACAGACTCGAGGCTTCTCTCAAGTACCAGGTCAGTGAGTTCTGTACACACTCGAGGCTTCTCTCAAGTACCAGGTCAGTGAGTTCTGTACAGACTCGAGGCTTCTCTCAAGTACCAGGTCAGTGAGTTCTGTACAGACTCGAGGCTTCTCTCAAGTACCAGGTCAGTGAGTTCTGTACACACTCGAGGCTTCTCTCAAGTACCAGGTCAGTGAGTTCAGGGTGAAGCTGTGTGTGTCACAGAACATGTCTGCAAGTGTGTTCTGTGTGTCATAGAGTAGGTTTTGTATGTGACACCGAGTGTCTTCTGTGTGTCATCATGTATGTTATTGCCAAACGTGTGTTCTGTGTGTCTCAATGTGTGTCACTGTGTCATGTGATCTGTGTCATTTGGGTTCTACGTGTCATCAAGTTTTATGTGAGTCACCAAGTGTGTTCTGTGTGTCACAGTGTGTTCATTGTGTCACTGTTTGAATGTCGTCACACTGTGTTTGTGTCACTGTGTGTCACCATGTGTTGTGTAGGTGCGTGAGCTGTTGAAGCCGGCTGTCATGAAGGAGGTCGTTGGCCTCACACAGCAGAGACTGGAGCTGGAGAGTTGACCTCCTCACATGGTCACCGCTTGGGTCATCAAACGACTAGACAGTGCGTACAGTGACGTCTGGACAGTGGCTGTTGGACAGTTGCATCTGGTCAAGCCAGTCTGACAAGTTGGAGCTCCACGTTGCACTGTCAGATGGTCCTCGACAGAACTGTTTCACAAGAGACTGTTTCATTCTTGTCAGAAATGACAACAGTATACTGTGGAACTGTATTGGTGGTGAGAGTGTGGAACTGTATTGGTGGTGAGTGTGGAACTGTATTGGTGGTGAGAGTGTGGAACTGTATTGGTGGTGAGAGTGTGGAACTGTATTGGTGGCGAGTGTGTGGAACTGTATTGGTGGTGAGAGTGTGGAACTGTATTGGTGGTGAGTGTGGAACTGTATTGGCGGTGAGAGTGTGGAACTGTATTGGTGGTGAGAGTGGAACTGTATTGGTGGTGAGAGTGGAACTGTATTGGTGGTGAGAGTGTGGAACTGTATTGGTGGTGAGAATTTGGAACTGTATTGGTGGTGAGAATTTGGAACTGTATTGGCGGTGAGAGTTTGGAACTGTATTGGCAGTGAGAGTTTGGAACTGTATTGGCGGTGAGAGTTTGGAACTGTATTGGTGGTGAGAGTTTGAAACTGTATTGGTGGTGAGAGTTTGGAACTGTATTGGTGGTGAGTTTGGAACTGTATTGGCGGTGAGAATTTGGAACTGTATTGGTGGTGTGAGTTTGGAACTGTATTGGCGGTGAGAATTTGGAACTGTATTGGTGGTGAGAGTTTGGAACTGTATTGGCGGTGAGAGTTTGGAACTGTATTGGTGGTGAGAGTTTGAAACTGTATTGGTGGTGAGAGTTTGGAACTGTATTGGTGGTGAGAGTTTGGAACTGTATTGGCGGTGAGAATTTGGAATTGTATTGGTGGTGAGAGTTTGGAACTGTATTGGCGGTGAGAATTTGGAACTGTATTGGTGGTGAGAGTTTGGAACTGTATTGGCGGTGAGAGTTTGGAACTGTATTGGTGGTGAGAGTTTGGAACTGTATTGGTGGTGAGAGTTTGAAACTGTATTGGTGGTGAGAGTTTGGAACTGTATTGGCAGTGAGAATTTGGAACTGTATTGGCAGTGAGAGTTTGGAACTATATTGGTGATGAGAGTTTGGATGTTGTCAGTCAAGAAATGCATGTACAAATAGAACTAGATTGGCAGAATTTGGATGTTGTCAGTCAAGAGAAATGTGTACAACAGAACTAGATTGCCAGAGTTTGGTTTTGTCAGTCAAGAGAAATGTGTACAACAGAACTAGATTGCCAGAGTTTGGTTTTGTCAGTCAAGAGAAATGTGTACAACAGAACTAGATTGCCAGAATTTGGATGTTGTCAGTCAAGAGAAATGTGTACAACAGAACTAGATTGCCAGAGTTTGGTTTAGTCAGTCAAGAGAAATGTACAACAGAACTAGATTGCCAGAATTTGGTTTTGTCAGTCAAGAGAAATGTGTACAACAGAACTAGATTGCCAGAGTTTGGTTTTGTCAGTCAAGAGAAATGTGTACAACAGAACTAGATTGCCAGTTTGGTTTTGTCAGTTGAGAAATGTGTACAACAGAACTAGATTGGCAGAGTGTAGTTGTTGCTGGATAAGACAACTGCGTGTGGCAGATATATATGTCAAGAGAAGGTAGTGTTAGATGATGGAGTATCAACTGTCTACCAGACTGGACAGGTCAAGCACCTAAATGATGTGAATGGACATCTTTTGACCACTGCTTTGTATAAATATACAATTTTATTTACATTTCTGTGTGTTGAGTATAATTGCTACTATACACAACATATGTAGAATCTTATAAGGGTTTATATTTTTATTGCATAGTTCATGTTGTGTTCTTCTGTCTATGACTGCAACAAATCTAGATACAGAGCAGACATTCACCATGACAGGTCGGGGTAACAGACCCTTCAATCACTACATACCAGCATAATATGTATGTGTATATATAATAATGACCTTAGGGTTTTTGCCAATTAATATATAGACATAGACATTATATACAGAATATACTGGTTTGCTGCAATGCTGGCGATACGGACACCATTAGAATGTAACAGTTGCAACTCATTTATAATACATGCTTGGACCTTTCTGTTGGGTGTCATGTAACATGCTAATGTTGTGCACAGAGTGACACAGCCTTAGACCTGCCAAGCTGACTGGAGACAAAAGCCTCGGTCTGCCAGACTGACTGGAGAGAAGAGCCTCAGTCTGACTGGAGAGAAGAGCCTCAGTCCGCCAGCTGACTGGAGACGAGAGCCTCAGTCCGCCAGGCTGACTGGAGACGAGAGCCTCAGTCCGCCAGGCTGACTGGAGACGAGAGCCTCAGTCCGCCAGGCTGACTGGAGACGAGAGCCTCAGTCCGCCAGGCTGACTGGAGACGAGAGCCTCAGTCCGCCAGGCTGACTGGAGACGAGAGCCTCAGTCCGCCAGGCTGACTGGAGACGAGAGCCTCAGTCCGCCAGGCTGACTGGAGACGAGAGCCTCAGTCCGCCAGGCTGACTGGAGACAAGGGCGCCAGTCCGCCAGGCTGACTGGAGAGAAGAGCCTCAGTCTGACTGGAGACGAGAGCCTCAGTCCGCCAGGCTGATTGGAGATGAGAGCCTCAGTCCGCCAGGCTGACTGGAGCAGACCTAGAGCCATGGTTTCGTCTAGTAGACTAGACTGTCATTTCATCTGGTTCATAGCGCACTGACACTGGTTCTGCTTACACATTCACAACACTTCTACCCTAACTCTTAATTACTGGTACACTTTAACTTACAAAAAGCAACACACAGAGAAGCTAGACCATTGCCTCTCAGACCTTTCACATTATTCACTCAAGTAGTAATAAAATAGAAACACCAATTGACACTTTGTATGTCAACAAATATGTACAAACAACAGATTGGCACATATTTACAGATGATTACTATCCACTTAGGTTCGTAGAAAATAAAGTATAAATCTTCTCTCATTCTGCTATGTTTGTCCACCCCTTTATAGACACGCCCATCCACCCAACCACATAGAGTATTCATTCGGACAGCCACCTCATTTGGTTTGTTCCCATGCACAAACGACCAGCAACAAAAACATGCAAAGCATTGAATTATACTGACTGGTGTTGCCACTAGGTGAGCGTGGCATGACAAAACAGTTGGCCGGCTTGTTTCTAAATGTCGACATGTTCCCTCCAGTATTACATACTAACAGATATAGGCATGTTGTTATCAACTTTTTCACATCAGATACAGACATGTTGCTATCAATGGATTCACAACATATACATGCATGTTGCTATCAATTGATTCACAGCAGATGCATGCATGTTGCTATCAACTGATTCACAGCAAATATACATGTTATCACCTGGTTCACAGCATGTACAGGCATGTTGTTATCATCTGATTCACAACAAATATAGTGATGTTGTTATCAAGTGATTCACAACTACACTTACAGATATGTTGTTATCAACTGATTCACAGCAAATATAGTCATGTTGTTATCAACTGATTCACAACAGCTACATTTATAGGTGTGTTGTTACCAACTGATTCACATCAAATACAGCCATGTTATCAACCGATCCACGATTGCATTTTTCATTTTATAACATCATAAAAAGTCTCACTCACAAATGTGCCATTGCTGCTTAGTGTGATCCACAATATGAACCAGTCGTGTTCAACACATACATGACTTTCCACGCACCACTGTTCGTAGGCAAACTCAATCACATTGCTCGTCAACATGACAGATGTACTACAAAAGTTCTTGCCTATAAAATCATCTGCTAATGATGCAATACCTTATACTAACATATTTCATAACACCAAACTGCCTTGAACTAGCAAACTATGACTCAAACTCCTGTTGAAATTTCATGGTCCATTGCAGTGCATTCATTTTCAAACGGCGCCTCCTGCTATGTACAGACTTAGTCAAGGCAAGAAACTCAAAGATACCTCGTAGAAACACTGCTATACAAAGACTTGCACTGACAACACTGAGCGAGAGAATGAGTCCCAGGTTTATGAGAATGTTGTGACTGTCAACGTTGAATGGTTGGCAAGTACTTGAAACACCTCCAGTGCTTGCTCCATCCACAGCTACTTGATGAATGAAGACGTTGAGTGTAAAACAATGGATATTTAATTAACACTTCAAGTAGTCTGTCTGTTAACCTAAACATCATCACAGCTGGCACACCAAGAGGTGCATGAAGATATAGCAATGACGCAATGTTCATATTCAATGTCTCAATGTTCACAGTCGAACTGACACAATGTTTATGGTCGACTGATACAATGTTCATGGTCGAATGATACAATGTTTACAATCGAATGACACAATGTTAACAGTCAAATATTGCAATGTTTAATTAAATGAAACAATGTTCACAATCAAATGATGCAAATGTTCAGTCAAATGATGCAAATGTTCACAGTCGAATGTCACAACAATGTTCATAGTCGAATGATGCAAATGCTCAGTCAGATGATAATGTTCATGGTTGAATGGCACACTGTTCAATCAAATTATAATGTCCACCGTCGAATAACACAATGTTTACAATCAAATGACACAATATTCACAGTCGAATGTTGCAATCTTCACAGTGGAACATTGCTATATTCACAGTTGCATGACAGTGTTTACAGTCGAATGGCTCCAGTACACAGGTCCTTGTAGACGTGGGTGTCGATTGGGCAATACTCTCCTCGCTTCATGTCCATGTAGTAGAGAGGGTCACTGACGGTCGCCGGGTCAAAACCTTCTGACCTGTAGGTCGTCTTCTTCAGCTTGAATGTACCTGCATGAGAACCATTTTAACTACACTTCTGTTACACTTTAATTATGCTCTTTACTTCGCTTACATTTCTCAATGTTTTCTTCTCAACTATTCCCTTTCACAGTTGACCTTCAGTTGTCATTTATTACACAGAGCATGTCAACATTTGGATATTAACGTTCCTATGGATGATTAATTGTCATAACATTTAATTGAATGTGTGTGTGTTGGTGGGTGGGTGCAGGTGTGTGTGTGTTGGTGGGTGGGTGCGTGTGTGTGCATGTGTGTGTTGGTGGGTGGATTCATGTGTGTGGGTGCGTGTATGTGTCTGTTGGTGGGTGAATTCATGTGTGTGTGTATGTGTGTGTTGGTGGGTGAATTCATGTGTGTGTATATGTGTGTGTTGGTGGGTGAATTCATGTGTGTGTGTTGGTGGGTGGGTGCATGTGTGTGTGCGTGTGTGTGTTGGTAGGTGCACGCGCGTGTGTGGTGGTAGGTGCATGTGTGTAAGGTGTGATCTTGAACAAATCTGTTAAATAGGTAGTGTATCATTTAAAGATTGGACCCAGTGACACTGTTAGATTCTCTGGCATGACATTACACTGCCACCCTGGCCTTGGCACAGAGCTCAACCACACAAGAGTCCAAACCATAACCTTAAATTAAATTTATGAAGCAAAAGTTCAACTTGATCATCTGGTGATGTAATTGTCACTGACACTGCTCTCTGCGGTACTGACCCGTGGCATCAACAGTGTGTAGGAGTCTTAGGAAGACGGGACGAGCATACGCAGGCAGGGCCTTCTGGGCCGCAGCGTAGAACTGGCGCAGGTCCAGCGACCCGTTCTTGTCAGAAATAGCAGCCATGCCAGCACATCCCTCCAGCCCTAAAGCACACAACACGTATCACTTTCTGCACTGACATGGTACATGTATGTACGTACGTACGTACGTACGTACGTACGTGTGTGCTGTGTGTCTCTGTGTGCGTGTGTGCACATATACATGTGTGCTAAATGTGTTGTACCTGGCACGTGCACCCCGTACACTACAACGTCCTCCAGAGAGACAATGTTGCTGATTGTCGCCTCCACTTCCAGTGTGGACACATTCTCTCCTCGCCACCTGAACGTGTCTCCCGTCCGGTCCTTGAACGACATGTAGCCGTACTCATCCATCACCAACAGGTCACCTGGCAGGGCAAACGCAGACATTAATAACACTCATCCATCAAATGTGTCATGTCTAAGCAGTGTCAACTACTGACAAATGGTTTAAATCTGAATAAAAACCTGACAATTTAACAGCAGTGAAAAGTAGATATATTACAGCAGGTATAACAACCACTGTGAACATGTAAGGAAGGCATGGCTTCCCTTGTGAACACATCCTACCTGTGTGGAAGGCATGGCTTCCCTTGTGAAGACATCCCACCTGTAAGGAAGGCATGGCTTCCCTTGTGAACACATCCTACCTGTAAGGAAGGCATGGCTTCCCTTGTGAACACATCCCACCTGTAAGGAAGGCATGGCTTCCCTTGTGAACACATCCTACCTGTAAGGAAGGCATGGCTTCCCTTGTGAACACATCCTACCTGTGTGGAAGGCATGGCTTCCCTTGTGAACACATCCTACCTGTGTGGAAGGCATGGCTTCCCTTGTGAACACATCTTATCTGTGAGGAAGGCATGGTCTCTCTTTGTGAACTCGTCCTACCTGTGTGGAAGGCATGGTCTCCCTTTGTAAACACATCCCACCTGTGAGGAAGGCATGGTCTCCCAATGGGAACATATCCTACCTGTAAGGAAAGCATGGTCTCCCTTTGTGAACACATCCTACCTGTAAGGAAAGCATGGTCTCCCTTTCTGAACACGTCATAGCAGATCTTCTTGTTTGTTGCGTCCTTGCAGATGTAACCATCAAAGTTGCGCACTGGGTCTCCTTTGACGATCTTACCCACGAGCTCCCCTGGCTCCCCTACAGACAGACAGACAGACAGGCTGACAGACAGAGACAGACAAGATTTAATAAGATTGCCATCTTTGACTTATCAAGAGTCCAGTGTTTGTATCTACATGTATGACAGTATCCTGCTCTTCTGAGGTACTTCACAGACAGCTTGTTAAACATGTTCAACCAGACTATATTCATACTCCCAAATCTAGCATTTATTGCCGTTACTGCTGTAACAGCCATCTTGCCATTTCAGCTAACTACAACTACCATAAGTTTCCTTGTATAATATGCCCCCATGTATATTACGCACCCTGACTACAAAATTCTGATAGAATTCCTATATTACCATGTATAATATGCATCCCAACTTTTGACATCAACCCCTCATTTCCCCGCATCTGATAGTTTGCTTGAAGCGCGGCTCAGGGTTGGCCACTGTCTTTTCATCAAAGTTTGTGTGATGATCCTTGAATCCATACTAGAACCGTAAAAATGTCCCTTACGCAAGTTACGGCATTGCCACTGACACATCGCTCGCGACGATGTCACCTTGTGAGTCATATCTACGGTCATTCTTCCACCTGGTAGATACTTGTACGACTACGAATGACACCAAGCGGGTGTTTGAAGAACTACACGGAACCCCTGGCAGACTGTGAGGACTGTGTTTCCGCCATGATGTATGCACCGAACTGTGTTACCGTGTCTGGGATGCTTACGGCGCGTGATAGATTGTATCAAATGAGTGGCGACGTTTTCTTTGCTTTGCCTAAAAAGCTATATTTCACAAAGCAAGTATTTCTGGCTTATATTCAGTCGGAGAAAATTGTCTTTTCTTTAGCACTAGCTCCATGTATCAGGGATGAGAGCGACATTCAGGGAAAAAACCGGAAATTTTGCTGTGGCCCACATTTCAGCCCGAGAGGACTGTCTCATCTATTCGGGGGGAGATATTTTTTAATTGCAGACGACATATGGTGTATTTTGAGCAATATTAAATAGAAAATCTTAACATTTCCAATAGCAAAAAAAGCACACGGACTCATGCACACATTGTCATAGTACTAACTCACTTGTTAATGATATTTTCTTGGCTGAACCCGAGTTGGTTGACGGGCAGCTTTCTCCTTGGCCAGCTTTGTCAAAACAGCCCGTTGATGGGCCATTCTAGCTTTCTTCGTTGCCAGCTGAACTGCTTCCTTAGCTTTGTACTTGGTGGCTGCCTTCGTCTTTGACATGTTCAGCTCAGTTTTCTTCTCCTCCTTCATCTTTCCTTCCTCGGCAAGAAGGATGGAGTACATTGTGTATGCACCCCTTGTGTTGTGAACGAGGCGACCAGTCCTGTTTGTGGAAGTCCTGTATAGCAGTGTTCACTGTCTGGATAGTGTTGGATGTACTAACATTCTTTCTGGCAGTGGCAGTATTTATGATGCTAGACATGTGACTAAAACACCCTTCCACTTGAGGACCATGAAAGCAGCTCATCATTGCAGCCACCAGCTTTGACAAGGCTGGGAACGTGCCAGTAGAGAATATGGTAGCCCACCACGAGTCCAATCTGGAACTTGTGGGTGCTTGTGGAAGTGTGTTGTCTACATGGAATCGGCGAACTTCCATGTGATACGCCCTCTGTTCAGGTTCTAATAGAACATTGGTGACCAGCGTGGGCAGTGCCAGCGTGTGTACTTCAATGCCTTCGATTCCCCTCTGACTGTAGCCTGTAGGATTCAATCCGCATAGTTGACATCGGCCTCACACCACAAACAGTAAGCTTTCCCTGGTGCTGATAATTTACTGATGAATATATCCAACATAGTGTCTCCAGGTGATCTCTCCAGCCACGCCCAATTCCACTTATTCTTGACACTTTTGTTAATGTCCTTCACGCAACATTTGTCTTGCCGTACAACAAATCGTCGATTAGTCATTGTGTTCGAAAATGATCGACATCTCCACAAAATACATCGTCGTTTCCTATTGGTCCACTGCTTTTGTGCGCGCACTTCGAAAGCGCTGAAGTGAACAGCCGACAGAACTAAGGGTTTTACTTCGCAGATTCACGGGTTCGGTTGGGTCGGTTCTGTCTCTAATCGCCAGGCAGCGTCATTAACACTCGGTGGATAGATGGTTAACTCAATCCGCAGATAGATTGTCTGTGAATTGTCCAGGATTGTATATGCCCTACCCCCCCAACATTAATTTTGTTCTCCCCGGATTTACACGATTCACAAAAGTGATCTTTGGAGCAGTATAAAAACCGGAATTCTGGCAAAAACCGGAAATTTCTCATCCCTGATGTATAATATGCACCTGGACTTTTAAGTAAAATATAAAGGACAAAGATGCACATTATACACGGAACATTACGGTATCTGAAAATTCCACCACAAATTTACATTGTCTTGCTACTGAGAAATTGAAAGCATAACAAGACCGGTGACAGGTAATGCTTACCTGGCTGACACTCGATGCACATGCCTGCCTGGTCCCTCAAGGGTGTGCCGGTCTCAGTGTCCACCCTGATGAGTGTCACCGGGTAGACAAACGGCAGGATTCGTGTGACAAAGCCCACCACACCCACTGTGTTGTCAGTGTTCACTGTAACATGACATAGGACAGACATGACAGAGAGAGACTCACATGACACACAGAGACATGACACAGGGACACATGACAGACACAACACATGAGGAAGAGAGAGACTGAGGGAAAGGCCAGGCATTGACAGTCATACCACACACAGCAGTAATACCAAATGTGTCAGTAAGTAAATAAAACACTTGCCTCATCAAAACAAATACACCTATTTAGTTGAATCAAAAGGCGTATAAAGTCTTGCTGCTCTTGCACTAGCATGACGTTGCTACGGTTACCCTCTGCTACAACGTTATGCTGAAATCTGATCTTAACCACTGTGGTTATGGACAAAATACAAATCCTAAACATACATGGCGTTTTGATACAATGTTTTCCCGACTAGTTCCGTCTTGTAGCAGACTGCCACGACTCACCGAGATTGGCATTGCCCTCTGTAGCACCGTAGAACTCGCCAATTTGCTCGATGTTGAAGCGATCTTTGAAGGACATCCAGATCTGTGGTCGAAGGCCATTGCCAAACGCGAGTCGTACGTGGTGAAGCTTGTCCTGGGGGCGGTCTGGCTGGGCCAGCAGGTAACGACAGATCTCACCTATGTACTGTACCACCTGTCACCATGGCAACACAAACAACATGCTGAGTAGAACAGGGCAGGTCATGGGCAACGTCAAACTAACACTTGTTTGGGTTCAATACTGTTCAACTTGAGGTACTGATAGTATAGATGGACCAGTACTACATACAGTACAGATGAACAACAATTTGTAATATTATTGTAATTTGTGGTAATACTACAGTAATTTGTAATGCTCACATATGAAAGATAAGCAAGCCAAACATCATGCTGTTGCCTGATTTATTAGGGACCATCCCCAAATTACTAACAAAAAACGCTAGCAATTAATGGCATTTTCAGCTTTATTTTTATAGAAGTCAGAAATCAGATTCTGATATGACCGTACAGTACAATTGAATTAGAGGTACCTACAGTACAGTTGTATTATATGTACCAACAGTGCCAACTAAATGTCCTTATAGTACAGCTGAATCATACTAACAGCATAGTTGTACTAGAAGTACCTAAAATACAGCTAAATTACATTTACTTTCAGTACAGTTGTACTATATGAACTTCCAGTACAGTTGAACTAGGCGTACTTCCAATACAGTAGAATTAGATGTACTTCCAATATAGTAGAACTAGATGTACTTACAGTACAGTTGAACTAGATGTACTTACAGTACAGTTGAATTAGATGTACTTACAGTACAGTTGTACTTGACACAGTCGTCCCAGAAGCGACTGGCTGAGAACTTTCGTCGCACTATAAGTGTGCAGCCACTGAGGATGGTTTGCCCCACCCCTAGGATGCCCCCAGCAGAGTGGTACAGAGGCAGGGTGCAGTACACGTAGTCGTCAGTCTTCATATTGAGGAAGAGATGCATTGATTTTGCCATAAAATAATACCTGCAACCACAGCAAGATGTGAGTTCCTCACATCACTCAAACCAGTTGTCACTACTGTCACCCAAGTTGTCACCACTGTCACCCAAGTTGTCACAATTGTCACTCAAGTTGTCACCACTGTCACCCAAGTTGTCATCACTGTCACCCAAGTTGTCACCACTGTCACTCAAGTTGTCACCACTGTCACCGCTGTCACCCAAGTTGTCACCACTGTCACCCAAGTTGTCACCACTGTCACCCAAGTTGTCACCACTGTCACCCAAGTTGTCACTGCTGTCACCCAAGTTGTCACCACTGTCACCCAAGTTGTCACTGCTGTCACCCAAGTTGTCACTGCTGTCGCCCAAGTTGTCACAATTGTCACCCAAGTTGTCACCACTGTCACCCAAGTTGTCACCATTGCCACCCAAGTTGTCACCACTGTCACCCAAGTTGTCACCACTGTCACCCAAGTTGTCACCACTGTCACCCAATTTGTCACCACTGTCACACAAGTTGTCACCACTGTCACCAAGTTGTCACCACTGTCACCCAAGTTGTCACCATTGTCACCACTGTCACCCAAGTTGTCACCACTGTCACCCAAGTTGTCAATCGTGTCACCCAAGTTGCACAGTTATTATAAACAAGACAAGCAAAAACTATTTAATTTGCTGACACAACTGTTCCAGTTTGGGCTGCAGATTTATACCTTTAACAAATCACACCATTCTCAGGGTTTTTCACAGAATGCTTTGAAATTGGAATTCTACGAGAAAGCTTCAACAGTTTTCAGTTTCCCAGTAAAACAAATGCCACTTGTCTGCTGAATAAAAAAACATTAGTTAGCATTCTTAAGAGATTAAAATGATATCCAACTGTAATCATGAACCGATGAATGTCAGACAGCCAAGTGGCTTAAGTTTCACATCCTGATACGCTTCTTCTTGTAATGTCAGTACACGACACCTCAATGCAGTGTATAAGCAGACAGAGTTTATGACAACACAGCCGGTGCAGCTAGTAACAACACAGCCGGTGCAGCTAGTAACAACACAGCCGGTGCAGCTAGTAACAACACAGCCGGTGCAGCTAGTAACAACACAGCCGGTGCAGCTAGTAACAACACAGCCGGTGCAGCTAGTAACAATACAGCCGGTGCAGCTAGTAACAACACAGCCGGTGCAGCTAGTAACAACACAGCACAGGTTAAGGCAATCAATAAAAGCAGTTTATAACAAGAAAACCAAAGAAACTGACCTGCTATGAGTTATTTTGGCAGCTTTTGGTAAGCCAGTTGTGCCAGACGTGTATATAAATACGAGTGGATCTGAAAGAAAACAATGGTTACATTTATTTACTTAGGGTAATTATTAGCAGGAAGTTTGCTGGATCGGCTCTACTTTGTCCCACTTTGCAGCTAAGTGTGGAAACCAGTGAATTTCAAAGGTATACTGGTGTGGGCAATAATCATGAGTCCAATCGCGTTTTGCCATTATTACTAAAACCTGACCAAATTCTTCTGTAAGATATTTATGTGCTAAATCTCTGACATATATTCCTTACAATTTCTGCAAACTGTTACAAAAGTTGTCTTGAGTGTAGTACTTACGAAAATATACTAGCGAAATCCATATCTTGTCAAAGTCGCCTGTGTCAAAATTAGTGGGTCCTATCTACGCTGTGTAAATTGTTCGCGTGTCACGTGAATCAGTGCGAGACCACGCAGTGTATTAAAATAGGCCAAGAGCGTTAGAACACGAGATTTCAGTACCACAAATTTTGACCTGCCCCGAATATTCCAGACGTGAGTATAATGCCAGGTTTGGAGTGGAACGCATACCTCTGCTATATGAGCCAATAGTGGCTGTTTACAACTTACAAATGTTTTGTTTACAATTTAAGCATTTCGCGGGAGCGAAACTGAAAACAGTTTCACACAAATTAAATGCATCCTTGTGCACCGGGGGTGCTGTTGACTGCATCAGTCTCACTACCCCCGCGCAGATCGCTCACTGAAACTCCAAAGATAAGCTCAGCCACTAATTTTGCTTGCTGTAAAATTCCAGTGGTCTTCTGGAAGCTCTTCATGGACTGTTTGGGCAGTAGGCGTAATTACTTGAATACACAATACCTCTCAGCGGCTAATGAGAATGGTCAAATGGGTAATTATATTGGGATTACTGGAAATTAAGAGTCAGACGAGTGTTTGCACTGTTCTCAAGGGTGGTATGGCGAAGTCAATTATGAGTTTGATTCAGCTAACTTCCATTCAATGCGTAGGGGATCAGCCAGGGGCAGTGTACGTAGTCACACCCCAGGGGCAGTGTACGTAGTCACACCCCAGGGGCAGTGTACGTAGTCACACCCCAGGGGCAGTGTACGTAGTCACACCTCTGGCTTGTGAGGATGATTAAATGCATTTTTGCAGGCAGTATACCTTACATCATATCTATTATTGTAGAACTACATTAAAATATGAGGAATGTCCCTGTGTAGAGGTCTTGATTTACCATTGAACTTGGTGAGCATTCCTGCATAGATCTGGATTTTTGACTTACCACTGAACTTGGAGAGCATATATCTGGGTAGGCCTTAATTTTTAGCAGTGAACTTAGTGAGTATGTCTGGGAGGGGGTGAGGTAGAGGCCCTGACTCACCAGTGAACTTGGTGAGTGTGTCTCGGAGGGGTTGAGGTAGAGGCCCTGACTTTCCAGTGAACTTGATGAGTGAGTCCCTGGGAGGGGGTGAGGTAGAAGCCATGACTTACCAGTGAACTTGGTGAATGTGTCCTTGGGAGGGGGTGAGATGGAGGCCTTGACTTACCAGTGAACTTGTGAGTGTGTCCCTGGAAGGGGGTGAGGTGGAGGCCATGACTTACCAGTGAACTTGGTGAGTGTCTCTGGGAGGGGGTGAGGTGACTTACCAGTGAACTTGGTGTGTTCCTGGGAGGGGGTGAGATGGAGGCCTTGACTTACCAGTGAACTTGGTGAATGTGTCCCTGGGGGGGGGGGGTGAGATGGAGGCCTTGACTTACCAGTGAACTTGATGAGTGTGTCCTTGGGAGGGGGTGAGGTGGAGGCCTTTACTTACCATCAGTGAACTTTGTGAGTGTGTCCCTGGGAGGGGGTGAGATAGAGGCCATGACTTACCAGTGAACTTAGTGTGTCCCTGGGAGGGGGTGAGATAGAGGCCATGACTTACCAGTGAACTTAGTAAGTGTGTCCCTGGGAGGGGGTGCGGTGGATGCCTTGAGGATGGCCTGGTCGAGAGAAGAGGCGGAGGGTACATCACCCTCCTGCAGCCCCTGACTGAAAAGCTGCACCTCCGCATTGAACCCATCCTTCACATCATCTATGGCTGCAAAAGAATCAAATGTGGGTCATTTCTATATGAAATCTACCAACAATATTCTTGGGCCCCTCTGATTTTAATGAAATTTTGCACACATGAATGAATGAACGTTTATTCAACAACAACAACAACATAATACATGCACAGTATGGTTTGCTGCTGCTGCTGCTGAAAGGACATAGCTGAAGTCATAGACTTATGTGTTGCTATGCCCTACTCGAACTATGAAAACTGAATAAATACAACAGGAATTATAAATAAATCACAAAATAATATTCACAACTCATATATAGACTGTTTACTATAGTGCTTGTGTTACTATTACATGGGTTTAACAAAACGTCACCTTCAATTAACAATTCACAAACATGTAGAAAGTAATGACAACTTGATTGCTTTTTTAAATTGTGTTAAACTTGGAAGCTGAGTCAATTTATTTGGTAAATTGTTCCACGTTTTTATACCCTTGACAGTGATTGACAGCAGTCGGAGGGTGGTGTTTGTCTTTTTAACATAGAACAGTTTGCTTTGTCTTGTATCATGTATGTGGATAGCTGCGGTTGGTTCAAATAATGCTTGAACACGACCATTTAAAGAATGGTTGTTTGCTTTATAAAGTATGATCATAGTCTTGTATTTAACTAAATCATGAAATTTAAGCATGTTTGAGAGATGGAAAAATACAGATGTATGATCATGATAATTAAGATTATAAATAATCCGTATAGCTTTTTTCTGTAACATAAATAGTTTTCTGAGTCTAGATTGATAAGTATTTCCCTAGATCTCACAGCAATATGACATATGTGGTTCAACAAGTGAATTATATAATGTGTGTAACGCTTGACAATCAAGAACATGCCTAGTTTTATACAAAACTGCTGTTTTTTGATACTTTTGATTCAACCATTTTTATGTGTTCTCTCCATGTTACGTTTTCGTCAATGGTTACTCCAAGGAATTTAGTATATGATACCTGCTCAATGTTTTTCCCATTCAAAACTATATGCACAGCTGTTCTAGGTTGCTTTTTATTGTTGAACATTATAAAATAATAACAGTGCTTACTTCATCTGTGTTACTAGCGGAATAAACAATGTTTGTATCATCAGCAAACAAAATAATATCAAGCAATTTTGAGACTTCACACATGTCATTTATGTACAGAATAAATAATAACGGGCCAAGGATTGAACCTTGCGGGACTCCACACTTGATTTCCTTTTGTTCTGAGTTACTGTTGTTATAGCATACATATTGTCTACGGTTGGTTAAGTAGCTTTTTATCCAGGCCAGAGCCAGACCCCTGATTCCGTAGCATTGCAATTTACTTAGCAGTATGTTGTGGTCAACAGTGTCAAAGGCTTTTTTTAGGTCGATAAAGACCCCAATCGTGCTTTGGCATTTATCCATTGCGGATGTAATTTTTTCGACAAATTCTGTTAAAGCTAGTGAAGTTGAGTGATTACTTCTGAAACCATACTGCCCATCTGTCAATATGTGTTGTGTTTCAATGAAACACCTTAGCCTTTTGTTGAATATTTTTTCAAGTATTTTTGAAAACTGGGATAAGAGAGATATAGGTCTATAATTAGAAAATTGAAAACGATCTCCTGACTTAAATATAGAAATGACTTTTGCTAATTTCATATCATTTGGAAATGATCCGCTGATCAAAGATCTGTTAAAAATGTGGGTTAGCGGTTGTACAATTTGCTTTATTACATGCATAACTGTTTTCATGCTGATTTCATCGTGTCCGTATGAAGTTTTACTTTTGCACCCAGACACAATTTCGAGTACTTCTTGCTCAGTAAAGGGGGACATATACATTGATTGCGATGTTAGGCCTGTTGTTAAACTTACATGAGCCAAATGTCAGACTTGTGACTGAAATAGTGTTTTAGCTACTATGCAATGATATGCAACACATAGCATTATAAACAATGGGCCAAGTGGCCCTGAAGTCCTTTGGACTAATACGTCTATATGTGACTCCAGCTGACCAAATGAGTGATAAGTCGGAAAAATTGTAACATTGTTTTCTTACATCCTTGTAAAGGTTTGGTAGGGTGCTTTACATGGCAAAGTTATGGAGCATTGAACATGGTAGGGGTCAAAAAGTGAAAATGAAGAAAACGGCTGTTGAAGTTTTACATTATATATGCAAATGGATTGCATGGAAATATGACATGCACAACATTCAAATGTGGCACACAGTATGTAATATGTACGTTATGTTGCAATGATACACCGGAAGTACAAATGTGCTGCTACAAAGACTTATCAAGTTATGCCAAATTATGTCTTTATGTGTAAAACTAAGAGGACAGATTATGAGAGCAAAAGGTAGACTCACTGTTTGACACAGTTTAAAACCTACAGGCAACTGTCCAGTTTAACAGGGATCTCACCATAACGTTATCATGACAGTCCATGGTATCTTACAGAGTATTTACACATCATGTGTTACACATCACATGTTATGCAATGCATATTACACAATATACAGTGTACATGGTCATTGGTTTATTTCCCCTACAAAGAACCCAGGAAGAAAGGAGATCTACAAATTTATGGTCCTACTCAAAAGACAGCTTGTTATGTTAATTCCTATTTCCTGTACCATTGTCAGCAGTTTCCAAGAGAGTTGGCTGTACTCAATGTCTCATTGCTGTGTTATTAGCCATAAGTGATCATCGGGTGAGCTCCGTAAGAGAGAGCTCTGTAAGACAGCCGAAGTCTGTCAAGCAGAGACGGACACCGATGGAACAGTAGAACAAGGACAGACCATCAAATAACAGAACTACCATCTCATCTAGTAACACATCTCCTTTATACTACACATGTTCAACAGTTGTTGTTCACTCTCATTTAGCAACCCATCTGACACTTGGTATGAACTCAGCCATCTGCACATTGTATCTTTAATTAAACAAATCCATATATTTTTTTAATGAATGTCGTCGATGAAATACAATGGTAAAGGAAACCACACTTGCATTTCTGTTACAACAAATCATTAAACACATAATTGCCTACTGCTAGAGCTTCCTAAGATGTGCAATGGAAATAAATATCTGCCTTAAAGGACCATTTCGGTATGAAAACGATGGCATAAATTATTTTCTTCCTACTTGTTTAAGTTCAAAGAAACTGACGGAACTTCAAGTTCTTTACGATGAAGGTTTCACATACCACTTGTGAGTTCTGCGCCAAAGATGACTGCCTTTGCCTTTGACACCTGTATGCAGTGTTTGAGGGACTCCTGACGCAGGTTGAAGTTGACAAGTGCTGGAGTGACGCCAATGTTGGCAAGACCCAGCCAGATACACACATACTCCGGTCTGTTCTCCATGAACACAACCACAACATCGCCCTTCCTGTAGCCAAGCTCGTGGAAATAATTTGAGACGGCATTGGAGTACTGGTAGGCTTCTTCAAATGTCCACTGTCGACCCTCCACTAGCTGAAAGGCAAGCTTGTGAGGGTGTCGACGCACGGTCTCCTCAAACACACGCGGAATGGTTGTGTTTGCTTTGATGTATTGTCTTATCTTTCTTCTCACCCGGAGCAACACAAGCAGGCCCCTGGAACAAATATAAAGTCAATGTAAATGTTACATTCGTGCACCAACTCAGTAAGTACTGTGTGACACTGATTTCAACATTGAAGTAGAGGTTAGTGCCATTCCAGCCAAGCCGTTAAACTTGTTCTTATGTTCCACTTCTGATGTTTAAATTCAACAACACCAGTTGCCACCCTCCCAGGCCAGTTGCCACTTCTCCTGGGCCAGTTGCCATCCCTCCGAGGCTAGCTGCCACCCCTCCCAGGCTGGTTTCCACCCCTCCCAGGCTGGATGCCACCCTCCCAGGCTGGTTCTCACCCCTCTCAGGCTGGTTTTTACTCCTGCCAGACTGGTACCACTAGTCCAAGAACTGTGCACCACATTAATGTCAAGTGTCATCAGTGACGCATGGACTGACATGACAGACTTGTAAAAAACTTTTATTTTACTATTACCACTGTGAGACCAGTACATAGCATGAAGGCAGGTCACAAGCAGACTAGGAAGCTCATTGGGCCGGGTTCACAAGGGAGCTCAATGGCCCAGGTTCACAAGCCAGCTCAATGGGCCAGACTCACAAGGCAGCTCAATGGGCCAGGCTCACAATACAGTCAGGTTCATACAGTAACTCAATGGGGCCCGGCCATACATTATGAACTTTGGTCTGCTGATGGTTAGTGTGGTGAGTTGTCGGTACCCCCCCACAGCTGTCACTGTCAGGTATGTCATAACATAGCTGCTGTTGTGCCACTGGTAACATGGAGGGGGGACTGTTTCACAAACATTCCTATCATCTCATAACCCTAATTTTGCTCTTTAAACTCAATGTCATTCCTTAATAGTGATCTTACGTACTGTTAGCACCAGGACTCGCCACCGGGACACTTTCGTTGGCGTGTCACAGAAATATGGTCATATGTGACACGGTGGCAGCATTTTACATTTGAAAAAGCTACTCAAATTTGACAACAGATTCTGTTTAATGATGGATTCTCCTGATGAGATCATTATGCTATTGAAACAGTCCCCCCCCCCCCCCCCCGAGTCTCCCCAGGAGGGGGGACATGGTGGGTGGAGGTGTGATATGAGACCCCTGGGGGTGGGGGTGTGAGAAGGCACAGCAGGCAGTAGATGGAAAGAGGCGACAGGGGGCAAAGATGGCCCTAGATCTTTTCATAGTGTGTCAATGGCACCTGCCAATGACACAGATGGTGCGTTACGAGCGCTGTGAGATGACTGCCAGTGAATGAGTCACTGGACTCACCGCTACACATCAACAGAAATGTTAACCATTTTATAGAATAACAACCATAATATATAGCTGCTACTGCTGCAAGCCACTCATGTGACCAGACATGATTGTACCAGAGGCTGTTTGAAAGTATTAGGGGGGGGGGGCTGTGGCTTGACAAAAACCAACAACTGCATCCCCTTTCTAACCAACTTAACAAGCCAACAATATATTATAAACAATGTCTGTCTGTTAAGTTTTAAAACCTTCATTTAACATGTAACTTAATTTAAAGTGCATTTTTGGCAATGGCCCCCCTTGCCCCCGTCCTATTCCTGCACCCATGCTTACATCTTGTATTGTCCTCGTTGCTAGACTGGCAGTCGCACATGCTATCATATGTTACATAATGAATTTTAAAAAAAACACACAAATGTTTATATTAAGTTAACAAATATAGACACCTAATCAAATAATACTTCCAGACAGCTGATAAATCATGCAATCATAAACAAAAAGTTGGTAGTCACATGACCTGATGCCCAGGGTAAATGTTTGTTATACTGCAATTGTCTGTGCGCACATGCGACTGGGATAGCTGAAGCAAGGTCCCAGAACTAGTGCTGGTGCATAAAGCTTGTACAATGCATAATGACAGACTGCATAGTCTGCATACAGCGTACATGACAGTGTATACTATATACAGCATACATGACAGTGTATACTATATACATTATACAGCATACATGACAATGTATACTGCATACAGCGTACATGACAGTATATACTGTATACAGCGTACATGACAGTATATACTGTATACAGCGTACATGACAGTGTATACTACATACAGCATACATGACAGTGTATACAGCATACAGCGTACATGACAGTGTATACTGCATACAGCGTACATGACTGTATACCGCATACAGCGTACATGACAGTGTATACTCCATACCGCGTACATGACAGTGTATAGTGCATACGGCGTACATGACAGTGTATAGTGCATAGAGCGTACATGACTGTATACTGCATAGAGCATACATGACAGTGTATATTGCATACCGCGTACATGACAGTGTATACTGCATACCGCGTACATGACAATATATACTGCATACAGCGTACATGACAGTGTACACGGAAAACAGCGAACATGACAGGGTGCAATATATAACAACTTAACAAGGGCTCTAACACTGATAGCTACTCTACTGACAGTGACAGGTATGCCACCAACAGTGATAGCTACTGCACCGACAGTGACAGCTACTCCACTGATGGCAACAGCTACTTCTCAGCTACTCAACTGACAATGGCAGCTACTCCACTGACAGCTACTCCACCGACAGTGACAATTACTGTACTGACTGCAACAGCTACTCCACTGAGAGTGACAGCTACTTCACCGACAGTGACAGCTACTCCACTGACAGTGACAACTACTTTACTGACCGCAATAGCTACTCCACTGAGTGACAGCTACTCCACTGACTTTGACACTGACAGCTACTCCACTGTCAGTGACAGCTACACAACTGACAGTGACAACTAGTCTTCTGACAGTGACTAAGAGAACCTTATTTAATTAGTGACATACACGTTGCAAATGTTCTACTGGTAAACAGGACATCATAAATATAACGACAATAGTATAACAATAAAATAATTTTTTTGTGTGCCTAAATACCCAGTGGACCAGTGAACCTATTATGTTGATAGCAGCATGCCTGAGTTGGACTGATTAAGGAGACATGTGGTCTCACAGAAGAGGTGTGACTTTCAAATACTGCTGATGGTGAATGTAAACAACTTGCCAAATACATGGTCGTGCCCTTACACATTTGACAGGACACTTTCTGCTAGGCATAGGGCTTATCTTCATAATGTGTCACACCTTGTCCTTATATGACCTGTCCTGTTTGCATATCTTTTCAACATGTCACCTGTTGTCCTGATATCACTTGCCCTGTTCGTTTTGCCCTCAGTCGCCTCGGTCAACAGACATATGACATCACGTTACTAGAACCTTGATCATGTCATTGAACTTTCCACATCGAGTCAAACAAACAAAATATTGCCATTAATCAAAATTGTCATTTATAAAAATCAGCACATTAATTTTAAATGAAACCAATATGACCATTAGATCATCTAAGAAAACCTTGAAGAATTCTGAGATGGCAAAAAAGCCCTCGTTGTTCCAGTATTTTAAAATTCTGGTCTATATACTATGTGGTATCACTCACTAAAGTAAAACTAACTTTCTATTAATGTAATTAATCCTTACTGTAATTGAGCTACCATATGTATTTATTCCACCTCGTAAGAAAAAAGCAGCAACTGTATTTTTTCAAAATTCTCTGTGAGTTCGCATTTTAAAGTTTTAGAGTTTGTACCAAATGTTAATCAGTTGTTTACAATTTACATGTTTTCTGCAATTATTCTGAGCTAGGTATACTGTTCGTTGATCAGTTAGGGATACTTTTTGTAACTTACATTGAAAAAGCTGCTCAAATTTGTCATATCATTACCAAACGTCACACCAGGAAACCGTCTTCTGCATCTGCTTGTTTGTAGATCTATCCATTCAGAGGATGGGCATTTTTGTTAGCAGTAATAAAAACGGTACGAATCAAGATTATTACTGCCAATTCTCCTGAATTAATGTGTCCTGTCAGTATGTTGATGTACATGGATAACCAGGGCAACAGGGGTGATAGGTGTCATCTGACTCAAGTTAGAAGCTCTAAGGGGGTCGTTCACAAGAATATGTGATATTTCGTACTAAAAAGACCAATACGAAAGATATTCTCGAGAAACTACTGTATGCAGACGATCTAGCAGTGATGGCGGACGGGGAAGTGGATTTATAGGAACTGATAGAGTGGGAGGATATCTTCAGCAAACACGGACTGAAAGTGAATCTGGAGAAGACAGAGGTGCTGTGGGTTGGGCAACAAAGCAAAGAGCTGGAAATACACGTGGACGGGAAGAAACTAAAACAAAGAGACAGTTTTGTATACCTGGGCGGATCTGTATGTGGGGATGGCTCCTCAGAGACAGAAATTCGCAGGAGAATACAGGCAGGGGCGAATGCATGGAGGAAAGTAGGTGTGATGGGAGACAGGCACATATCGCGAAAACTCAAGGGAAAGGTACTATGCACATGTGTGACACCAGCCTACCTGTATGGCCTAGAGACTATAGCAATGACAGAGAAACAACAGGAGAGGGTACAAGTGTGCGATAACAACTGGGTCAGGAGAATTACGGGGGTAAAGAGAATAGATAAGTGAAGAATGGAAGAGCTGAAGGGGAATAGTGGAGGGAAGACGAGGGCGACCGAGACTGAGGTGGGATGATTGTGTGAAGAGAAACCTGGAGGGATGGAAAGGGGAATGGAGGAAAAGAGCAAAAGACCAAGGAGAATGATGGTAGAGAAAGTAGTCCAAATGCAATGAGGAGGAAAGAGAAAGAAAACGTATCCAAGCCAGCCTCACCCCTGAAGACAGGGAACGACGAGGAGAATAACATTTAGTACTTATTCATATAATAAAGTATACGATAGGGGGTCAAGGCCTACATGTATACTAACTATAAAAATATTGGTCACATGTATGTGAATTGCATAAACATTAATGATTGTAAATTAATGTAAACATGATGGATGTTAGTATATCCTTTGCTTGTACTGTATCATAACTTCATAACACCGAAAATATATGACCATCTGATCAATCTTGAAAATCATTGACCAATTCATGGGGGGGAGATTTGAGAATTAGTGCACTCTGTAAAGACACCCTAAGTAACAAACAAAACAAGCACATATTTCACGATTGCCATGTCTGCCAATTTATAACAAAATATGTGCGCATACGTGTATATATATATATGCATGTGTGCGTTACATGACTCATACGTATCCCAGTGCAAACTCTCAGCTGACCCTAGCGGGCTACAAAGGTTAACCAAAACATACATATATAAACAGACATGAATAGCCACCTGTCTAAAATTATCACCAAGCACCATGCATGAATAGGCACACAACAATGCACAAAGATTAGGCAGTCAACCACGTGTTTTTAATACTCACATGACCTGGGTGATTTGCTAACTATGTGGTTAAGGAACTGAGTACAGCTGTAATATGGTTTATTTGTTTACACTGAATACAAACAATGATTACTCCTTCTAAGAAAGTAAAAATATGAGTGTTGATGAATAATCTTGTGACCACGATGATGTGAACATTACAGAGTAGTGTAGTTTTAAGTTTGTAGAACATCAGAATCTCAATCTTGCTGGTATTTCAAAAGTTGGGCAAGTTCATCCACTCCACAGTGCTTCAGTTCACTCGGCTGTATAATTATGAATACGACTGATACTGTTACCTGGTGGTGGATATCTGTGTACAGCAAGTAGTCATTTACAAATAAAAGATATGTTTTATTATTTTAATTGGCATTAATGCATCACTTGCTGTCTTTGATTTCTTTCGGTGCATACGGCCCAAGCTCATGCTTATCATATTTATAGTAATTGTCATTATCATGTGAAACGTTTTTGTGCATTTATTAAACACTAGACATGTTTTTGAGTTGGCAGCGCTAGTCTAGAAGTGGCAGCACTGTCAAGTGTCATGGGTTTGCTTACTCCATACAGTCTCTTCAGGAGCTAGCATAGAAGTATGTCATAGTCTAGTTATTGAGTGTAGAGTCTCTACAGACTATAGTCTCAGGCCCATAGCCAGCTTTTCACAATGGGGGTTCACATTTTATCAATTCAGACTCCAGGGGGTGCCACAAGTTCATGTGTGCGAGATTGGTGTACCATGTGGTTTCGTCTTATATTCTTTCATCTTATATACAAACACAACATTAGTATCCCCAGCAGGCCCATAATGAGGTCGTTGTGGAGGTGCGTTTTCAGACAAAGTGTGACTCAAGTGGTCAGTGGAGATTGGTCCCATTTTGTTGCCCGATTAAGCGTAATTTACACCCAATTGTATTCATAAAAGCCAACATGCAGTGATAGTATATTGTTAATATAACTGAATTATTTACTCAAAACCCTTCGCTGTATGTGTAATTGTTTTGAATATGTTCATATTAATATAATAAATGAGGCACTGAGGAGTGTGGGTGTGCCCAAGTTATTTTTCAGAATAAACAGTTAAAGTGTGACATTTACAATATAGGTTTCACTGAATTAATACTTTATATTTATCTGATCTGATGTGCAAAAGTTCCATAATTTATCAGAAACATAATTAAGTTTGTAAATTAACAAACTTTTATAAAACATGCCCTGTAAATAGAAGATTAAAAAATGTATTGTCCTCTGGTGGAATTCTAGGTGTCAAACAGTCAAGTACCATATCCTTTACACGACACTAACTCCAGGACACACTAGTGAACTGTATTTTACAACTATACGAAACACAAAATGGACATAATAATTTATAATAAAGGCCCTTCACACATTCTTTCCTCCTCATCAGCAAGGCTTCCCATTCTGAGATGTACAAACATGCAACTTGCAACCACAGTATTTCGGCAACCATACAGCCACACAATTACACGATTTCTCATCAGCACGCGCATTTTAAAATAGGTGAAGCTAAACTTTATTGTGTATTAGTTAAAGACAATTATTCATGTTCCAGCGCAATAGGTGAAAATTATGATTTGTGCTAAGCCAAATCAGTTTGTCTACCGGATTTGTAGCTTGTAAGAAATGCACTCGCTACACGTCTTAAGTTGTTGATTGTTGAGAATAGCCTCTTTGACAGTCAGTAGCTACCTTAATCAGCATACTAAAAATAAAAAGTTGCACCTCTCGTTTACTTTTTAACAAAGTTCTGATGAGAAATCATGAACTATTTGATATATGGTAATATGGCTTAATTTATGTCCTCATAATTGTTAAATCATCGTCACCCCGTTTGGTGTAAAACTGACTTCTTGTGTACTAGTTACCCCATGCGTTTACATGAGGCCCTAGGATAGTGTGAAGACCTTCTGCATGACTAATTGGATGCAATGGTACTTTTGGCATTCCTCTAGTAACTGCCCTTTTCAAACATGGCATTGGAGACAGACCCCTCAGCCAGGCTCCCATACATTTAGTGATGATTACTCAATAGGCCCGAAGCTAACACCTACCTGGCATCCCTGGCAAATGTTTTAACAACAATTCGGGCAAATCTCCATCCGCCGGTTGCCAAGTAAGCAGCAAACACAGAGCCCAAAACGCTGTACCATGACAGATACGTGTACCGCCATAGCACCGCTGTCAATGCGCTGAACGCTCCAGCTTTCACCAGCATTCTGTAGCTTCTGATGATGTAAACGGCGTTACGAATTGCACGAGCGATGCGGAAAACCATGAACCTGTCCTCGGTGACACAATCCAATCATTGAGATGTCATTATGAAGAGGTTCAGTTGACATGCATCCACTCACAACTGACACCAAAGCCCTAAACGACTTAAAACGAGTTCACACTCTCGACGTTCGGGTTCATCAACCCCAGCCGTAGCACGCCTACGCGACCACTCGTCTTCTGCCGCGTCGAATATAAACCACACAGACAGCGATGTTTAACACTGTTTACTATTTATTAAGGGAAATTTATGGGATCCAGCGAATAAGTAATATTCAGTGCATATCTAGACTATGTTGCTGTGCATATTTGTTGTATATGTGAATAGAAAATGTTAACAACGTAAACCATCATCGGAGGAATATGAACTGTGAAAACACGTGTGCGCGTGCGGTGTTTTCAGACGGATCTAACCTCGATTAACCAGACCCCGCGAAGTGGCGCCACCGTTTGTCGATTTCATCAAGTGCGATCGCTCGCTGTCGCCACCGGGCTTCGTTTAGGTTTAAGAAGGAAACATGTGACCGTGTAGACATACTGCCTGCAGATTGCGCTGTAGTACTCCTTCTTCTGCAGGTTATTGTGGAAACACCGGCAGTCGAGGAATAACTCCACAGTTGTGGAGGTACGCATGGCAGAGGTGGTTCCAGACGGGGGTGTATTACCATAGGTGCAACTGGGGCACATGCCCGAGGGACTCAAACTCCCGGGGCCCCACTCGAATGAGAACAAATTTCCAGAGTTCCAGAAGCCCCCCTCAAGTGAGAACAACATTCCATGATCCAGAGCTCCAGGGCTGCCCGCTAAAGGGAGAGAAAAACAATCATTCCAGGGTCATGAGCTGCCGGGGCACCACTCCAGGGAGAAAAGAAAAATTATTCCGGGTCCTGAGCTTTCGATCGGCGCCCCACTCAAGGGAGAAAAATAATTCCAGGGAACTACCGAGTTCCCGGGGACCCAAATGTGCACGGACAACAAATGTGCACTGAAAATACAACGACAAATTGGGTAAAATGATGCAAGGCTATTTAATAACATCCGGATGTGACAAGGTACCCTTTTGATACCGCTGCTCTCGTCAGGTGTCACCTCTAATTCTGTGCATACTGTTGTGTGCTGGCAAATCCGGTTTGAGCCAAAAAACAGTTTAGGCGGGAATCCCTGCCATGTTGTTTTGCGGACAAGTCGTACACCTACATGTGTGATGTATGGTCTGTTTATGTGTTCCGCTTCGAACATCACTCGGCGGTCACTACAAATGGCGCTGCGAGCAGGGTAAGTGGCTTATAAGGAACTGCAAGGACACCGAACCGGGGACCACAGGGCAGAAGATCCGGACCTGGATTGGACCCGGTGAGACCGTGAAACATCAACCGGTGCTGCATACTGAGTAGATGTACCCCTGGGACAGGTTGAACATTCGAGGCTTGGATAGTACCAGCAGGTGACGCCTCACTCTGAAGCCTGCAAGAGGTGGCCGATGTGACTTGTTCATTATACCAAGAACTCTGGTATACCTCTTGAACTGACACTAGCATGTCAACTGTCAACATTACTTGTGTTACACTGTATTTTTCATGTGACCCTGTTCAAGGGTGTTATTTGGACAGTGACTTGGGTTGTGGGTAAGATATAATTTGTGTCATTGTTGTCTTAGTGTTGATATTAATTACATCAACATGCTTAACAGTTGATTATGTTTGTTTTTTATCAGTATTAGAAAATACTTTTCAATTGTGTAATTGACGGGATCCCTGGTTATTTGAGTTTTAGGGCGCAGAGTCAACCTCTTGCCTGTTCCTATAATTCCTTGCTTGAGGTGGCTGGATCGTTATTATACATTATATTTGCGGCTTTATGATACCTATTCCATTATTGTGCCTGGTTGATTGTATTAGTTACCGAAGCAGAAACCATGGCAGAAGCTGAGGAATAGACGGAATTTGAGCGTTTGCAGGCCCACGTGAACCGGTTGCAGGAGCGGCTTAATGCCCTACCAGAGGCTCTGGGAGCTCAAGCAGTGCCTGTTCCAGTTGAACAAGAGGTCAGGGTAGTCTTTGCCCCAAGAGAACGCAAGGTGAGAAAGTTTTCGGGTACTTCCACAGAGGAGTACTACCCAATACAGGATTTCTTGCAGGAGATCCAATCAGTGTTTGATGCGCGGCGCATGACACCAGCTGAAAGGGCTGACTACATCATTTCAAACCTTGAAGGCCCCGCACGTGAGGAAGTTAGGTACAGGACGGCAGCTGAAAGAAGGGACCCCGGAAGGCTGCAGGAGATCCTGGATGGGGTGTTTGGAGAAAAATTGACGTCAGCCCAGCTGTTGGCCCGTTTTCACAACAGAAGACAAGAGCCAGGGGAGTCCCTCCAGCAATTCTGCCATCAACTAATGCAGATTGGGAGCAGGATCAAGGCAGTTGGTGGAAATGTGGACCACCTCATGGGCGAGGTTTTTGCGGAGAATATACGGGACATACATCTTCGACGGGAACTCAAGAGGTTGAAACGGGAGAGGCCAGTCATTAGTTTCTTTGATCTAAGGGAAGCTGCCATCCTGTGGGTTGACGAAGGGGAGGATAAGCCAGTTCGTAGGACCGTTGGAGTACATCAGACGGAGGTGGCTGTAGTGCAAACAGACAAGGTAGTTGAACTTCAGGCTACAGTTGAGAAACAGCAGAGAACACTGGATGATCTGGTAGCAGGCATGAAGAACTTGTTGGAAGCTCAGTCGAGTGGTGATAGGAAAGGAAGCTATGTGCAGGAACATAGGCCAAAGAAGCGACCACCATTGAAAGACGAGCAGGGCAGATTCATCTGCTACCATTGTAAAAAGCCTGGCCATACAAGAAGGGACTGCACAGAGAGGAAACAGAGTGGTGTATTCAGGCAGGATGCTGATGTGAAGTCTACAGATACCGCGGGAAACTGATTCCTCCTACTACTAAGAGCCAAGTAGTGGGGGGAGGGAGTCCGGCTCAGTCTACTCGACCCAGACGTCAGGACATTATCCACCGAGCAGTTGGGCGGTGTCCAGTCACTAAAGTGAAGATGGGAGGAGTAGAAGTGACTTGCCTCTTGGACACCGGTTCCATGGTAACAACAGTAACAGAGGGATTCTTTCGAAAGCACATTTGTCCAACTGGAGATGTTGAGTCTACAAGTAGTTGGTTGAAGCTGAAGGCTGCAAATGAGTTGGACATCCCTTACATAGGTTATGTGGAACTGGATGTGGAGGTCTTGGGAAAAGTACTTCCTAAAAGAGGAATCCTTATCATAAAAGATCCCCAAGACCCCTCTATACAGCCCAGGAAGCAGGACATTCCCGGACTCTTAGGAATGAACGTGATAGGAGCTTGTAAGGAACTTCTTACACAAGACCATGAAGTAACAGTAGTGGAGGGTGGACCCAAACACTACAGGAGAGAAAGGCAGAGAATGACAATCAGGTCAGAGGTTTTGCTAGGGTGGCAGGACGGAGTGATGTTCGAGTACCGGCTGGATCAGTATCTACCGTAAAGGTGACTGGATTTCACAGGCAGCATGGGGAATGTAATCAAACCATGATTGAACCACTCACAACAACTCTGCCAGGGAATCTTTTGGTAGTCAACACTCTTTCCCAGGCTGTAAAGGGAAATTACATGGTTAGGATTGTTAACATGGGAAGTCAGGATGTGTGGCTGAAACCAAGGACCCGCATAGGACGGCTTCAAGACGTTGACATTGAGGAAGAAGAACCTAACAGGGAGTTTGACTTCAGACAAGTCACGGTGGATGAAGTTGAAGTAAACATCAGCTTTGAATCAGGTGTGAAATCAGATGTGGATGAGTCAAAAGAACCTCCACTTCCAGTAGATTTCTCTCATCTGGTCAATGTCTGTTCAAAGACACAGTTGGACAAGTTGAGAATCTTGTTCGAGAAGCATGCAGAAGTATTCGCCAAAAATTAAGAGTCACTGGGTTATAATGAGACAGTACGGCATCGTATCAGGCTGAAAGATGACATCCCTGTCTCGCAGCCTTACAGAAGGATTCCACCAACCCAGTACGAAGAGGTCAAGGAACACATCAAGACGCTGTTGCGTAAAGGAATCATCAAGGAAAGTATGAGTCCATATGCCAGTCCAATAGTGTTGGTAAGGAAGAAAGACCAAAGTTTCAGACTTTGCGTAGACTACAGGCACCTCAATGCTAAGACAGTTCGTGATGCGTATCCCCTTCCAAGGATTGAAGAATCACTAGATAGGCTCCATGGTGCAAAATGGTTTTCTGTGATGGACTTAGCCTCTGGGTTTAATCAAGTGGCTATGGAAGAGAAAGACCGTGAAAAGACAGCTTTCATTACACCAATGGGTTTGTTTGAGTGTCTTCGGATGCCATTCGGATTGACAAATTCTCCAGCCACATTCCAGAGATTGATGCAAGGAGTGTTGGGAGATCAGATGTTCCAGATTCTGCTTGTTTATCTTGATGACATAATTGTATACAGTCAGACATTCGAAGAACACTTACATAGACTGGATATTGTCTTCTCAAGGCTGAGGAAGCATGGTCTATGCTTGAAACCAGAAAAGTGTCATTTCTTCAAGAGGGAGGTCAGATACTTGGGGCAT
Source organism: Escarpia spicata (assembly GCA_963995525.1). Classification (NCBI taxonomy): domain Eukaryota; kingdom Metazoa; phylum Annelida; class Polychaeta; order Sabellida; family Siboglinidae; genus Escarpia; species Escarpia spicata. The sequence continues at coordinate 39,347,126 of OZ023217.1, forward strand.
GTGGTCTCTGAGCATGGAGTATCTCCAGACCCAGACAAGATTACAGCTGTTGCCAACTGGGAGGTACCGAAGACTGTCAAGGAACTGCAGAGGTTCCTAGGTTTTGCCAGCTATTACCGACGGTTCATAGAACACTTCTCTCAGATAGCTAGACCTCTACACGAGGTGGTTGCAAATCTAACTAAGAATCACAAGAAACACGACAAGCCTATAGGAGAACTCTGGGATGACAATTGTCAAAGAACATTCGAGAAACTGAGGATGAAGTTAACATCAACAGACGTGTTAGGGTATTCTGATTATACCAAGCCCTTCATTCTCGAGACGTATGCACGCTTCAAAGGATTAGGGGCTGTACTGTCCCAGGAGCAAGATGGCAGAAGGAGGGTCATTGCATATGCTAGCAGAGGCCTCAGAGGTTCGGAGAAGAATATAGAGAACTACAGCTCGTTCAAGTTGGAATTGTTGGCCCTGAAATGGGCTATCACAGAGAAATTCCGAGATTACCTTCTTGGCTCCACCTTCACTGTGTATACCGACAATAATCCATTGAGCTACATTCAGTCAACTGCAAAGTTGGGGGCTGTCGAGCAGAGATGGGCAGGACAGCTAGCTCTCTTCGACTTCCAAATCAAGTACAGGAGTGGAAGGAGCAATCGTAATGAAGATGCACTGTCTCGACAAAGGTCTGAGGACATAGAGGTGAACTCTGCGGCTCTTCCCAAAAAGCTGAGAGAAGAAATCCTGACCGAAGCTATAGATGCTTGTCAACTGGAAGTGAACCAAGTGTCATGTGACATGAGGCAGCCTTCAGAGATTACCAGTGAGACACTACCATCGTTTACTCACGCGGAAATTGGTGAGCTGCAGAGGAAAGATCCTGTGATCAAACGCTTCCTTCATTACTGGGACCAGAAAAGGAAACCAAATTATCAAGAGAGGAAACGAGAACCACAATATGTGCTGACATTTATCCGTCAGTGGGACAGAATTGAGGCCAAAGATGGAGTCTTGTACCGAACTGTGCAGGATCCAAGGGAAGGTCATCTTAAGCAGTGCTTGCTTCCTTTGGTCCTAAGGAAGAAGATTATGGAGAGCCTCCATGATCAAATGGGTCACCAAGGTATAGGGAGGACTCAAGACCTTGTTAGAAATAGGTGGTACTGGCCGCGCATGATGGCTGAAGTTGAAGAATGGTGCAACACATGTGATCGTTGCACACTGGCAAAGATGCCAACTCCTCGGATACGTACCTCAATGGGAAGTCTCCTCGCCACAAAACCATTAGAGATACTTGCCATCGACTTCACTGTACTAGAACCAGCTTCTGATGGTCGGAAGAATGTGTTAGTGATTACGGATGTTTTCAGCAAATTTACAGTGGCAGTTCCAACAAAGGACCAGAAGGCTACAACTACAGCCAAAGCTGCTCTTGTGCAGGAGTGGTTCCTGCGGTATGGTGTACCAAGCCGAATACATTCAGACCAAGGGCGAAATTTTGAGTCGGAGATTATCGCTGGGCTATGTAAGATCTATGGGATTCGAAAAAGCCGTACTACTCCTTACAGACCACAAGGGAATTGACAGTGTGAGCGGTTTAACCGTACGCTGCACAATTTGCTGAGAACATTGTCACCAGAGAAGAAAAGGCATTGGCCAAGATACTTACCAGAGGTTCTCTATGCCTACAATGCCACTAGTCATTCGCCAACAGGAGTATCGCCCTTCTACTTGATGTTCGGTCGTGATGCAAGGTTGCCCATTGATATTTTGCTTGGAGGTGCTGAGAGAGAGGAACACACTCCGGCGGATTGGGTGAAAGAACATCAGATCCGCCTAACAGATGCTTATGAGAAAGCAAGACAGAGAATCAAACAAGAGGCAAGCTCCCGGAGGGATATCTATAATCGGAAGGCCAAGAGAGCCCCTCTCCACGTGGGCGACAGAGTCTATCTCCGGAACAGGAAGGTTAAGGGACGGAACAAAATTCTGGATGCTTGGGACCCAGTCGTATACAAGGTGATAGATCACCTTAACCCACACGGTGATGTCTACACAGTAGAACCTTCAGATGGAAGCGGTCAACCACGCAATGTAAACAGGGCTGAGGTTCGACCTTGTGCAAAGCTCCATATGGAGATGGATCAGCCGCAAGAATCAAGAAGCCCACATAGGAGTAGGGTCTCCTGTGAATCGGACCAATCATCATTAGATGAGGACCCGGACGTTCAGGTTGTCTTGAGACCAAGACCCAAACCACGTCCATCTCGGAATAGAGCAGCAGCACAACCTCTACGAGAACCGTCACCCGAGGCAGATTCTGTAATGGAGCGTGATTCTGAGTCTCCAGAGGAGGACATTCGACCAACACCACAGCCTAGGAGGTCAAAACGCACTACATTGGGGAAGCATTCCAATGTCCACAAGGAGCCTCGGTCAGTGATACAAGAGACTGCAGAATTAGCACCAAGTGACTCAGTACAAGAAGTTCTGGCAAAAGTGTTTTCACAGTTGGGTGTTGGCCTAATGCGAGAAGCGATGCGTCAGGTAATGGATAAGAACAAGCCGTGATCTCTGGAGCAAATCGGTTATGATGCAGCTAGAGAGAGAAGACTCGCTGAAGCGAGACACAACTGCATCATCTAGCGATGATATAATTGTATTTAATGTTTATTGTACAACCAGGCATCTCCCTTTTGAAAATTATGTTAAGAGTTATTTTAGGTTGTCGGGGACGACTACCTCAAGCGGGAGTGTGTGTGTGACAAGGTACCCTTTTGATACCGCTGCTCTCGCCAGGTGTCACCTCTAATTCTGTGCATACTGTTGTGTGCTGGCAAATCCGGTTTGAGCCAGTTTTACAGTTTAGGCGGGAATCCCTGCCATGTTGTTTTGCGGACAAGAAGTCTTCCGTTGTTTTGATTAATCCACCAGGGGGCGACTGTTGAAGGGCCAGCCCAGGGCTAGCTGCATCAGGCAGCGGGGTGTCGTTGCCGTTCGCTTACCACTGACAATAAAACGTACCAGTCGTACACCTACATGTGTGACGTATGGTCTGTTTATGTGTTCCGCGTCGAACATCACTCGGCGGTCACTACACGGATTTTCCACAGATATATAGGTATCTATGCCTTTAGCTCGTCAGCCAATTCGCCATTAAAAATATCACCTTTCGGGATCTTCTAAGCGAAAAGTCATCAACTATTGAGGAAAAGCCAACTTTTCTCAAAACATCGCACTCGATCTGTTGACATGAGATAACAATGTTTATACGTTTTTGCCCCATGTATAAGTTTTTTTAATATTATTATTATTATATTGTTGAGAGCCCCTTTTGACCTGTTTCAGTAGTGAAAATGTGCGTTCTCCACTGCAGTTACATACCACCAAGCAGAAGTTGAGTCGTATAATGCTATCTTAACATTATAAAATGTTCGAAGCCAGATCCTGTTTTATGACCAAGTTATACATGTTGATTTCTTTTGCCCGCTTTCGTGTCGGGGTAAACCTTTACCGAAACAGAAACAGCATCAGCATGCGCATACCACTTCGTGTCATTGAGCCTTTTAACGACCAACAGTTCGTGCAATTTAAATTCACCTTCGAGAATAGACTCTGATGTCGATGCTGAGTTATTTGGTGGGGGTCGGTCACAATTTGGGTGACCTGGTGGCGGAGTGACCCCCACCCATATGGTGAATGTCGCATATTAGTCAGTAGCCATTTACTTATTAGGCATATTATTATCAATAGTGTGACCACACAATACATTTGCGAATTATACATATTGTCTTAAATTAGCAGTCAGGGGCCGGCAGGCTTGCTGTGATTATTTGATTTTATTATAGTTGTGTACAATTACTAGTGCTGTAATAAATGTCATTAACTTGGCCTGTTTCAATCAAATACTTGACTTGTGTTGTTTTTCTGCATAAATGGATGTATGTGAACGACAGGGACATACTGAGTTTTATGTGGAAAAACAGCATTAATTAATTGAAACATAGGCACCGCGTAGCTATCAAACTGATACACATTTGGCTACGAGGGTATTCGCGATGCGATTCGCGCATGCGCGGTAGACACTCCTATATAAGCATATGCAATGAGAGGGTCTGCCTCCATTCTGCGAAATCGTTCGAAGTATAACACGGTTAATTTTGGCCTTGCCTGAATTTTAATTTCGATTTGCGAGTTTTAGTATAATGGTGGTTGTTGTGGATTAGTTTTGTGTGTGTAGTGATTGAATTCCCACCCACCCTCCCTTTGACATTAGGTGGGAATATTGTACAGCTTGTCATCTGTCAGCTGGTATTGTGGATTATATATACCATGTGATTGTACATGTTTAGGTGGGTGGCGGAGTGACCCCCACCCATATGGTGAATGTCGCATATTAGTCAGTAGTCATTTACTTATTAGGCATATTATTATCAATGGTGTGACCACACAATACATTTGCGAATTATACATATTGTATTAAATTAGCAGTCAGGGGCGGCATGCTTGCTGTGATTATTTGATTTTATTATAGTTGTGTACAATTACTAGTGCTGTAATAAATGTCATTAACTTGGCCTGTTTCAATATATACTTGACTTGTGTTGTTTTTCTGCACAAAAGACTGGACGAAATCGCTACAGCCGTTTGACAGCAGTCTACAACGCACTGACCTACCGGGTTCAGAGAGTGCTATAGCGGGTTGGTCGGTGTATATGCATCCTGCTGTACTTGCCGCGCATGATCCTTGTATTCTCATACGACAGCTGGACGGTAACATTACGAAAATGTTGTGTTTGCTGGGAAACATCTAGTCTAGCCTAACTAATTCGCAAAATTGTCGCTTAAATATATCTATGCATTAGAAATGTACACTTTGGCGTTTTTATTTTCGGTGGGGGGGGGGTCACAATCCAAACTTGCCCCAGGGCCCCAGTACCCTTTAATCCGCCCCTGCGTCTGAGGCAGCAGTTAGAGATGGTAGCGGTTGAGGCGTCGCTCCTGTTTTTCATAAGCTGGCCAATATTTGCTACAACAGAGCAGAGTGCAAAGGACACAAGCTAGGCTGGTATACTCAAAGCTAATTGATGTTCTCTGTGGGCATGTTCATCTCTCACACAATGTTATTCAACCTTGATATGATTTGTGTTTGTTGATCTGTCCGTTGCTGGTGATGGTCAATTCCCGGTAAGAATTTATTCACCTCCAATGTAGCGGACTTCTTGATTCACTACCTTTGTTATTTGTCAGGCTTAAAATAAAATCGATCTGACCAACTTCCCTGCAAGCCTGAGCAACTTCGTCAATGGATCTCTGGATGCTCTTTTCAGAGTATGGTATCGATCTGCGCTGCATGGTCGGGGAAGAGCACGTCTCTCCTTACATCGTTTCAAATATCGCAGCGAGAATAACACGTCTACAGCTACGGCAGATCTTCCTGCTGTGAGCCGCATTTGACGCGTGTTGCCCGGCATATTGTCATTGCGGTCGATGTGTGAAATATGATATCGACCTCATGCGGACCAGAGCTAGAAATCGGACCTTTATCCCCTGCCCCTGGCTCGCGCGCCATCCTAATACGTATCCCCTCTCCCTCCCTTCCTCTCTTCCTTCCCTCACCCTTCCGAACTCTTTCTCCCTTCCTCCTATCCTCCTTACCCCATCAATTCGTTTCTCCGTCCTTTCCTTAAACACACGCGCACAATCGCACTCAAAAACCTCTTATTGTATTGTAATAAGTTAAATAATATTAGTTGTTTGTAAATAGGTGTAATATGGAAAACAAAATAAACACCAATGGAGAAATGTTGTCATTTTGATATATTAATACCTTTAATGTGCTTCGTTGGTTGGAAATGATCTGCCAATCGTATGATACACGCGGCCTTAGCATTTTTCTGAGCACTGTAATTAATACATTTTGTTATGCATATAAATGTAAATTACACTGTTCTGTGGTGTCATATGTATCGATTGTTATATCGCCGAAACAGAGCAAGATAACGTGCACGAGGTAAACACTTCCATACACCCCTACACTGCTTCGGTACCATCTAAATCTACGCAGTCCATATAAGACACGCGAACATAATATTGTATATTATAATTTTTTTTATGATTCGCCAGATGGCAGCACAAACTCTGGCCCATCATCAACTTTCTTCCATGCAGATCCGATAGACCACCCTTTTACCCACACGTGTCTACAATTGAACTACAATTCCATCCACCAAGCTTCTACCCATACGGGTGTGTTGGCAACTTGGCCTACACTTCCATCTAGACACGGGCATGTTGGCCTACACTTCCATCCACACGAATCCAACGATCTATTCTACCGTTCGTAATTTACCTAATTAACCTATCCATGTGACTTGTTGTCCAGCAAAACATCCGTCTATGTTTGCTATGTTGAGAATGACATGCATAATGAGAACCATGCAAGTCGTGGTGTGTACGTTTGCGAACTAAAACAAGTTAAGTGCCAACTCAAAAATTACACGTGTATGTGTTATATTTATTGCATGTGATTATACAACAATTAATTCATACCAGTTAGGCTATACCAAGGCAATACGTTGCCAGTGTTTAGTACTGATTCGCTATATGGCTAAATCAGCTAAATATTTCAGTTGTTAGAATACATAGTATATAAAATGTAAAAAATTGTGCACTCATTTGGAAACCTAATAAAACAAGAATAAGATGAGAAGAAACACACTTTTGGCACGGTAGTTAATTGACGGTCGATGAAGGTCAGGTCTGACGTCAAAACGTCAGGTCAAAGTGTTCAATGCGGTACCAACTTGACCACGTTCAATATGGATTACTCTCCGCCCACTACATTCTCATCGACACGGGCCTGATGGCATACACTTCCATACACACGAGTCTGATGGCATACACTTCCATGCACACGGGTCTGATGGCATACACTTCCATCCACACGGGTCTGATGGCATACACTTCCATACACACGGGTCTGATGGCCTACACTTCCATCCATACGGGTCTGGTGGCATACACTTCCATCCACACGGGTCTGATGGCATACACTTCCATCAACACGGGTCTGATGGCATATACTTCCACCCACACTGGTATGATGGCAAACACTTCCACCCACACGGGTCTGATGGAATACACTTCCACCCACACGGGTCTGATGGCCTACACTTCCAGCCACACGGGTCTGGTGGCATACACTTCCATCCACACGGATCTCATGGCATACACTTTCACCCACACGGGTCTGATGGCCTACACTTCCATCCACACGAGTCTGATGGCCTGCACTTCCACCTACACGGGTCTGTCGGCGTACACTGCCACTAACACGGGTCTGTTGGCGTACACTTCCACACACATACACACGGGTCTGTTGGCGTACACTTCTACCTACACGGGTCTGTCGTCGTACACTTCCACCAACATGGGTCTGTTGGCTTAGACTTCCACCTACACGGGTCTGTTGGCGTACACTTCTACCTACACGGGTCTGTCGGCGTACACTTCCACCAACATGGGTCTGTTGGCATACACTTCCACACACATGGGTCTGTTGGCGTATACTTCCACCCACACGTGTCTGTTGTTGGCCTACACTTCCATCCACACGAGTCTGTTGAACTACACTTCCACCCGCATGGGTCTGTCTACACTTCTACACATAGGGTTAATCTACACTGTTTAGGAAATAGAATGTGTACACATATTTTGGTAAGGTCGCTACCAAGGACCCACTTCGTCATGGTGGCCTCTGAGCGACCCGTCTGCCTGCCAAACGCCAACTTAGGTAATTGGCGAATGCTTCGTATTATACACCTATGGCTATGCGAGTAGTCAGGTAATTGTGGTCTGACTCCCGCTGATGACCAACTACAGCAGTTCGAGGTCTGTCATTTTGGACACTACTTTTCTGTGATTCCCCTCACCCCTTTCACCCCCGGTAACCCCTACGTTATCCCCGGTCGTACTCGCGTCACCCCGGGCCACGCCGGGGGCCTTTTGTGACGTCACCGTCTTTGAGTCTCGCGTCAGAACGCGCTGCTGCTGTTCCGGTAACGCATGCGTAAATTCCACTTCCTGAGCGCGCTCGCCGAAATGGTCCCTGTTTTCAGTAGACGTTTTCATGAAATGCTTCGTAGTCATGGCGTATCTCCTGGATCAATAATTAGCAATATTATTTATAGGAACGAAAACCATTATAGGGCTATAATAGTATTATAAATGTTTCACAAATAGCTTCTTGATGGGTTTATTTTATTAATATTGGGCGTGGATGGTCCCTTCTACCCGTCGTCTATGCCAAGGGAAGTAAAAGATCTCGTACAGGGACATGGCAAAATCGTTTCACAGAACCAATGGTTTCGATTCAGAAAACCCGTACGAGCGCTGCAGTAAAGTCATAATAGATGCTGCCGAAACACTAGCTCTAACAATGGCGTAAGCACTGTGGGCGCCTTGTTAAGCAAAGGTGGAGACCGGCGGTATATTTTATTAGATACTAGCTGAGTTTCCGGGCTTGCCCGGGTAAAGAGGCAGTTATATGTGTTTTCGAATTTAATCCACACAAGGGGTACAATAAGTACAATTTGTCTGTCGTAATTTTTACTGGTTACTTGTCTGTCGCTGACGGCGTAAAGAAAGAGTTTGCGGTAGATACTGATATATTGCTGACGGCGGGTATAAACGATGATTGCTATAGTAAATCATATAATATATACAGCTGACTCCAGAAGTAGCACGCGCTGACTCGGCGAAATGCTGGTGCCTGTGGATTTGAAACGTCAATAACTAAATCAATTCAAAATTTATGTATACATCCAGCGACATATTTGTAGATGGCATAATTATATTTAAGATCAAGTTCTCCACACCCCAGACGAATTTCGAAAATGTTTAAAACTACGAACCATCTCAATGGGCCCGCTAAAAATGTCAGCCCGATACATGCAAAACTGACGGAGATGTGGGGGCACAAACAAACAGCTAACGAACAGGTATGCCGCGCTTCCAACATACTGGAACTCCACGTATAGCCTTTTTGAAATATTGAGCGTTGTAAATAAAATATGAGGTAATTCTAACAGTAACGTTAAACTAAACACGGCCACATCGCGGGCTTGATTGCATTTCAATGCGATTAAGCAGGACATATGACACAAGTCGGGTCTCTGGTGTCTGCTTGGTACATTGATATCTCTGGGAGCGTGCACGACTGAGACATATTGCCATGCAGCAATGCCATGCACTGTCCAATATTAATCACATCTAATTCTTCTAACGCAACCATTTCCGACATTGAGACCAATTAATCAAGATACCTGCATTGAAATTAATTAGTTTTTTTCTTATCTGAGATTCGACAACAAAATCGACGCTGCTCATGTTGAAAGTAGACGCTTATTTATAAACGGAGAGCTTACCACAGAAAGCCGACAGGTTTTCGTGGGATGGCCAGTCGGTGGCCCATATGTTACCATAACAAGGCCCGTCGGTTACCGAGAGCTTGTCATGGCAAGGTCAATCGGTGGCCGAGAGCTTATCATGGCAAGGTCAGTCGGTGGCCGAGAGCTTATCATGGCAAGGCCAGTCGGTGGCCGAGAGCTTATCATGGCAAGGTCAGTCGGTGGCCGAGAGCTTATCATGGCAAGGCCAGTCGGTGGCCGAGAGCTTATCATGGCAAGGCCAATCGGTGGCCGAGAGCTTATCATGGCAAGGCCAGTCGGTGGCCGAGAGCTTATCATGGCAAGGCCAGTCGGTGGCCGAGAGCTTATCATGGCAAGGTCAGTCGGTGGCCGAGAGCTTATCATGGCAAGGCCAGTCGGTGGCCGAGAGCTTATCATGGCAAGCCAGTCGGTGGCCGAGAGCTTATCATGGCAAGGCCAGTCGGTGGCCGAGAGCTTATCATGGCAAGCCAGTCGGTGGCCGAGAGCTTATCATGGCAAGGCCAGTCGGTGGCCGATAGTTTATCATGGCAAGGCCAGTCGGTGGCCGAGAGCTTATGATGGCAAGGCCAGTCGGTGGCCGAGAGCTTATTATGGCAAGGCCAGTCGGTGGCCGAGAGCTTATCATGGCAAGGCCAGTCTGTGGCCGAGAACTTATCATGGCAAGGCCAGTCGGTGGCCGAGAGCTTATCATGGCAAGCCCAGTCGGTGGCCGAGAGCTTATCGTGGCAAGGCCAGTCGGTGGCCGAGAGCTTATCATGGCTAGGCCAGTTAGTGGCTCAGAGCTTATCATGACAAGGCCAGTCGGTGGCCGAGAGCTTATCATGCAAGGCCAGTCAGTGGCCGAGAACGTCTCATGGCAAGACCAGTCGGTGGCCGAGAGCTTATCATGGCAAAGCTAGTCGGAGGCCCAGAGCTTATCATCGCAAGGCCAGATGGTGGCCGAGAGCTTATCATGGCAAGGCCAGTCGGTGGCCGAGAGCTTATCATGGCAAGGCCAGTCGGTGGCCGAGAACTTATCATGGCAAGGCCAGTCGGTGGCCGAGAGCTTATCATGGCAAGGCCAGTCGGTGGCCGAGAGCTTGTCGTGGCAAGGCCAGTCGGTGGCCGAGAGCTTATCATGGCTAGGCCAGTTAGTGGCTCAGAGCTTATCATGACAAGGCCAGTCGGTGGCCGAGAGCTTATCATGCAAGGCCAGTCAGTGGCCGAGAACGTCTCATGGCAAGGCCAGTCGGTGGCCGAGAGCTTATCATGGCAAAGCTAGTCGGAGGCCCAGAGCTTATCATCGCAAGGCCAGATGGTGGCCCAGAGTTTAACATTGGAAGACAAGTTATAAAATGTAAAGATATTTTATATGATGTAAAGCTAACATATACTTTGACTGACGAATGTACGTCCAAAAAATTGTCAGATCCACATCCAGGGGCATTTGCCCCCTTGCACCATTGCGGACGCCCATGCTCATTGAAATACTGAACGCTGTAGTTCTTCGTCAATATAGTTTCATGTCCTAAGTAGGCCTACGTCAGCGATAAATCCGCCTACCTTTTATTTCAACAAAGCGCCCGTGATGTTTTAATTAAAATCGACTTGTGATTACATATATAGGCCCTAAGATAGTTGTGAATAAATTATATAGGCCCTAACATTACGATGATTACACAAAAGCCCTTACGTTGATGTCATTATATTTAAGCTCTAATATTAACATTGTTATGATTATATATATATATTATATATATATATATATATATATATATATAAGCCCTACCGTTGATGTGATTACATATAGGCTCAAACAATGTTGTGATTACGTACAGACCATAACATTGTTGTAACTTGTAACCACGTATAAACCCTATAACATCCATAGGCCGTTACATTTAAGTGATCATACTATTAAACATCGTTAGCACACATTCACGTAACGATTAAATAATATACACATATCACCTGCACAGACGCGACAGGAGATCACCAACACCCGGACACCACAGGCTGTCACCAGTATAATTGTCGCCGGTCGATGCGAATAGTGTCTTCGACGCGTGAAGCTGTCAACATGTGTTCCGTGCAAGGATCGCTCTGGTCGCAGCCGCTAAGGACTTATATATCAAACTTGATAACTACCGCTGAGTTCCGTAGCCCGCTCTCCTTGAGTCTCTCGACAGCTCTCCGTTTCCCCGTGCGTTTGTCGGCTGCCTCTGTCAGCGACTGGCCGCTCACACCCACTCCGCTCGCTGTAAAACGATCGCAATAAACTTCTTAGATCGATATCGCCCGGCACATCAAGAGCTTAATTAGAATATCGACTTTGGAAGCGGTCTGATCACGTAGACCCAGAACTGTGACCGAGACTTTAGTAGTGCGATGGGTCTACTGTAGGACCGACATGCAATCAATCCGCTTGCGTGACGTCAACAGGGACAGCGCAAGACGACCATTAGAGTCGACCCTGAGCGCTCGTCGTAATCTGAACTTATCTCCAAAAATAATAGTTTCTAACCATAGTGCTACCCTTAACCTTAAATTGGTTCTAATTTAATTACGTTTCCTGATCAGTGGAGTCGGCTATAGGAGTATACTCTATATTCAACCAGCAGTCAGGGCGATCTTGTCGTTACCGGGGAGTATAAGCTGTCGGATGGGAGACATCGAAATCACATTTATTGGACTAAATTTAATAGAGTTACCACCCCGGTACCCCTAGACGTCTTAGAACAGAGGTACCACCGCGATACGTCGATGCGTCTTATAGAATAGAACTACCACCACGGTACGACGATAATTCTTAGAACAGAAGTAACATGGCGGTACGCTGGAGTTTCTTCGAACAGGTAGTCGGCCGTGTGTTGCGTGACACACGCAGGCACGCACACGGATACAATTATGGAATTAAACGTTAAAAGGGTAAGTTCCTATAGCACGGTGTGCTGCCCTCGTCCGCCACTCGATAAGTAATGCCAAGTACTCATTTATACAGATAAATGAACTGAAATTGCAATTAATGTTGCAATCGAAACCTATCTCAATAATGTTCTTGCCATGTGACGCACATTAGAAAACGTGTCTTTCCCCACTGGCAATTGAGATATAGCGTGTCGTGGTCGATCCTTCGTTCAGAACAGGTAACAAAACTGTTGACAAGTTGACATTACTTCAAACATACGCTGACTCGTTATGTCAGTGGTTTTTAACCCCTTGGTCTCGACACAAAATTGGGTCACCAAGCCATTTTGAATGGGTCGCCAAGAGCTTCCAATGTTATAATGCCAGAACTGTCCTTTATTGTACCGCTTAACCGTACCAGATGCACGAATAACGAATACTTTATGCTGAATGTTGCTCGAATTAGTTGATATAATATCACATAACATTTCAAATTCACGTGATATTTGTTATCAATTGATTACCTCGTGTGCATCCGGTAGGAGCAAGTCATGTTCAGTTTGATGCTTCGGTATACTGTTTTTCTATTTATGTTCCCCTCCCCCCACTGCACTGCTGTTTCCAGCAACCGTCTCCACTTCCCGCTATCTTTCGCTGTCATAATCCACTCCTCCCAACCGCTCTTTACACAATCCTGTCATCTATCTACAGACACATGATATTGTCTCTATCGGATCGTTTGCCTCCTTGTCGTTGCCAGTGTGAAGCATGCTAGCGTAATATCCGTCTAACATCTAACATCGTCGAAATCGTACGATCACCGCGACTTCGACCGCAGTCTTTACTTTCGAATTGCAAGGGTTGTTCTCTAAACCAATGAAAGACGCTGATTTGTTGATTTCTAGCTGCGTTTCTAGCAAGCACGTTTAATATATGTTATATATTCTCATTAATTTTTTATTTCATGATTGTTTATTTTATCATTATTTATGTTATCATTTATTATAAGCTTGCTGTTTATAAGCACGAGCCGCCAGGCAAGTTCAGCCACCGGAATTTGGGTAGCAGCCAAACAAGGTTAAGAACGGCTGCATTACGTAGATTGGTAGGTTAAACAGCATGAACTAGCACCTTTAAAAAACGATGTTCCAGGAGCCAAGACGACCAATCACAGATTACACACCACTCTATAGAACAAGCGACCAGGTGTGCTGGTGGCGATTTAAAGGGAGATTGTCCGTTCGTTTTTTTATTGTAAAATCATGTCGTAGAAGGTGTAAACGATATGCATTCATTTTTGAATTCAACTGTTTTATGTTTACAAAAATCGCCATGCAGTTCCTCAAATTTCCGAAAAGCAAGTTCGGATAATTCCGAAGGTCCTACAGAAGGGTATTGCGTTCTCCTCTACTAACTTTAGTAACCTAACAACTTTAGATATTAAGTGATAGCACACGCACTATTAGACAAGACCAAAAACAAATAACCAGAAAACTGCTCGACACTTGCCACTATATTTCATCGAAGCCATCAACTGAATTAATAATGAAATAATGACGTCGATTTAAATCCAAACAAACGGTATTGATGTGGGGAGGCGTGGACAGAATGTCGAGCAGAGAAAAAATGAAACAGCGGCTGTCAAGTTGTCTTTGTAGTAATAAAAAAAGGCTAATTCGCACATGACGTGATAGGTCGGTGTTGATCATTCTGTAGCTCGTTTAATGAGAATGTCTTCAGGGATACTTGAGATCAGAGACGTCATTTGTCCCGACGTAGGCCCATCGATAACTGTAGACTGAGTCCACCTTCTACAGTACATCCATTGCCCCGTAGCGGTATAATCTACCTGTTGGTACACCAGGACACGTTCATCGCTGTCGTCAGACGGCGTGTGACAGACAACATATGCATGCATGCACTCATGCACTCATGCACTCAGTATATCGCGTGTTCACCTCTAACCCTTGTCATCTCTTTGTTTAGATTAAGGCCGCTACGCAAACAAAACACATTTCCGATGTTTCGCCAGTTATAGATATCGCGTCGGTTGGCAAAGATCTGGGCTTGCATTGGTAAAAGATCGCAAATAAATTATGTTTTATCGTGTCGTATGTTAAGAACTTCTAGCGTCGGCTGCCTTTAACATGGTAAGTCGGAAACCGTCGGATAACCGTGAAAACACCCACTTAGTTTACAGCGCCTTATAATTAATAAATGGACATCTACGAAGAAATCGTTGAGCACCATCGTTTTAATAATAAGCTATTTAACTTTGCCAGAAAATCAGACAAAGCATGTATTAATCAGTAGAAACAGTTGACCGCCAAGTGTTCATCCATTATTGATGATGATCTTTCAAATTGACTGTTGCCAATTATTAAAGCGAGTGCGTCGTGATTGCACAGGCACATAAAGCCTGTGTACTTAGTCAACAGCGACAGTTTCAAATCGACACGGTAACTCCACATTCATTAATTAGCGTAGACGTAATCTGCCAGCGAACTAACGCATTAATAAAGCACAAGTCTCATCTCTGCTTGCCGCGACAACTAGCACGCCAACATAGCTAGTGCGAGAATACGTTTCACCATTCTAAATGTAATATGTGAGGCTTCGGTCTCGTTAGACGTATGGCTGTTTAATGGTTTCCATAAGAATATCTAATTCAATATAAGACCTTTCGACACTTCTATAAACCTGGTACAAAACCGCTCTAACATAATGTTAAGAGAAATAAACTCAATGAGTTCAACATTGACTTGGGTCCCCTTACTTACGAGCATATTGGTTACCGGTCCAGTTTACAACATTTATAACAGTATCAATGTAAAATCCCGTGTTCCGTTATTCGCCTTGATCCTTGATTGTCGCCCTCCAAAGTGATGCACTGTCCAGTGTCTACGTCGACTTCTGAAACTTCAGTAACCAGCATTTTCAAACGCCTATATATGAAATGCTGGCATATACCGGTCAGTTGCCGTCAGGAACACCAGTTGCCAGCACAATGTAGCACCAACACATGAAAGTAGTAATAGATGTCCCTTACGACGTATGGTTGGATTCGGATGTGTGGAAGTGGAAAAGTACTCGGAACTTCAGCACCCGCAGCTGTCGGGCATTACTTTCGAAGCGTGGAGATATTTTCAAATTCACAAAATACTGGAGGTGGTGCTTAACCATCCACTCGAAATATTGGTGGGTTTAGCCCCCATATCCCCTACCGACTCCTATGGAATGTATGAACGAGTAACATATATCGTACCTTTACAATAATTTCAACCTACCTTCCAGTCTTCAGACCACCATGAAACCAACATTTTACTTCCGACTGCCTTGAAACTTCATGAGTAGTAATAGATGTCCCTTACGACGTATGGTTGGATTCGGATGTGTGGAAGTGGAAAGCACCCGGATGTAGGTCAAGGTCAAAGGTCAAGTGCCCGAATGTAGGTCAAGGTAAAATGCCCGAATGTAGGTCAAGTGGCACCGGTGGCGCCACCTGGTGGATAGGTCATGAACTAAATAATTTGAATGCTATTATTACTATAAAGTAATAATTATTATTAAGTGATCTCATATATGACACCATCATTTTTTTATATACACATGACCTCCATCCCATGGCTTGTCATGCGACACTATTGACAAAAACCTATTATGTACAGCTGATTTACAATACGATCACCCACTGCATTTGTAGCATCTTCAATTTGTAGCATCTTCGATTTTTCGCGAACTAAATTACCCTTAGCGGATAGGTCATGAACTACAAGTGGTGCCATCTGGCGGAAAAGTTGTGAACTAAATGTAGAAATACTGCCCAAATTCGTGTCTCTTGCACGCTTGCGTGCAATAGAGTCCCCTGACGGATACTTCATGAACCACAAACACCATCCCCTAGTGGACAAATGAGCGAACCCCATGTTAAAGCATAGGGAATTTTCCCCATGTTAAAGCATAGGGATTTTCCCCATGTTAAAGCATACGGATTTTCCCAATGTTAAATAATAGGGAATGTTTACCATGTTAAAGCATACGGATTTCATCATCAACTGAAAGCACCCCTGTTAGATAAGTGGTGAACTATATAACTACTCTGCAGTTCGCGCTTGTGTACATTCTACTCAGCAGTCCGTGCTCTTGAATTTTCTATAAATAATCCGAGATCTTTCGGCACGCCCACGTGACCTTTATGTTCTGTCGAACTGTTATAAAAGACCTGCGTCTGTTTTTTTTGGTCATTATATCTTACATTTTGGAAGATGAACAACATGACTAGTGATAACGTCCGACAAGGGATTTTGCTACCGAAGGCGCAGCCTTCTCCGGCTACGGGACCACTCGACCTCTCGACCCCGACAATCAACCCGAACCAACAGCCAACGACCATTTCAACGACCAGTCCGACGACCAGTCCGACGACAAGTTCGACGATCAAAACAATTTCGTATCTGTCAACAGCGCCGGCAACCGAACCAATAGGCCGCTCCTAGTCTATACATTTACAACTTTAACATAGGTCCAAACCCGATAAAGCATAGCCATAGGCTAAGGGGCTAAAGGCTATCTGGCCTACAGCGCATAACCACGGACAAACAACTTACAAACACTGACAAACAACTTACAAACACTGATATACAACTCAAAAACACTGACATACTATACCAAAAACATTCAAACTACCAGCTATCTGTAATATTTTGGTCAAACTGTTTGTCATTTAACAATATTTGTCATAAGAGATTTGTACTCACCAACGGTCACAGTTGAAAGCCTGCATACAAACTGGTTCCAAACCGGTGTCAAACTGTTTTGAAGAGGTATTCCTTGTACAAGTCTCATCTGTATTTCATCTGTGCCTAGAGACCAACAATACTGTTTCAGCATTTTATCATGCTGGTGTTCTTAACCTATACGTGTGTACGTATGCACGTATGTGTATAATAGCGTTCACCATTGTTATTAAATAAATAAACACGCTATGTGCGATGTGCAATGTTGACTCGATCGCCTTGACATCAAAGATCATATATAAATACAAGACGGCGCAGTGCTTGCTGTTGCCTCTCATTATCATTTATTGCAGATCGAGCCAGACGTTCCTACCGGTGACGTGTTTGATTCCTAAGGTCTTTACATACACGACATTACAGGTCTGGCTGAGCCAGACGTCCCTACGGGTGATGTGTTTTGTTCCTACTGTCTTTACACACACGAAATGACAAGGCTTGCTAATAACTATGTATTATAATAACAATAAACCGGTAACTGATCCTAGGAAACGGATAAACGACGTTCCTTTAAATGTTCGGGTGCTTCAAAGACTGAGTTATAAATCATTCTCCTTTCATTTGTGTTATAAAACTGGAGTTTAAATTTGCTCTACAAAACGACTACTGTACAGCATGACGTTTGTAAAATCATGGGAATTTATTTTAAATATAAAAGTAGTTTTAATTGTGTTTAATTTTTGAAATTATAAATGGAGAATATTAACAACAGCAAATTTGTAAAAAGATATTCACATTCAAATTACATTGATGTTCATAATATACATTAGTTTTAGTAAATTTTTGATTATGACATTTATTAATAATCTTAACAAAAGAAATGTGTCCTCTTCAAAGCACATAACTAAACAAATTCAAAATTTAAAAAAGGAAATTTCTTTATTGGTGTTACTATGTGATTTATTCTGCTATTTTCCCTAGATATTTAGAGGAAAATATGGATAGTACATGGCTGTGAAATATAAAGTTTTACTATATTATTAACTAATTCATTTTGGATTCAAGAAACTAATCTAAATACCACATACATAACATATTCCACTAATTCCGATATCTCAAAGCAACAGTAAGGATTATATTACTCATGTCTGATGTAGTAGTGAATTCTGATACAAACTTATTGTAAGCGCGGGCGATGAATATAACTTAAACGTGTTTTTACGCGAGTACCGATCGTACGATGTGCAGGCGATGCTTTAATTGGCTGCGTGTTGCGACAAAAAACATGTACTGCGACAAAAACAATTAGATATAATTATATGTCATTTAACGCAGGCGGTTGGCACGAACCTAGCGTCTACGAAAGCTCAGTGTTTCTGGTAATGGTCGGACGAGTACCTCGTATGCCGTTTTCCTCACTTGAAATGGCGCCGCATGCAGTGTTTTTTTATTAACAGTTTTGTTTACATTAATACAAAGAAAGAGAAACGAAGTAATTCCCATTGTTCAACAATGTACCCGTGGGGCCTATTGAACGTGAACACAATTTAATAAAAAAACGAAGGCCACGATGTATTTTAAAGTTCTGTTCCTCTACCCTGAAGTAGTCGGCGTAGTAATGTGTAATGGAAAGTCTGCCGTGTTGAACGTAGTAAAATGGGAAATTGTTGAACATCAAAGACTATTGTAGTTAACTCAGTCGGCCTCAGTATTACTACTATTGCAAATAAAACTTATTTTTAAACTTGATTTTTTAAAAATAATTTTGAACATGCTCCGGGGGGGGCGTGTCTTCCAAATTTATAATGTTTACTAAACACAATTTGGCGGATAGCATACCTTCAACATAGTTATTATAGTTTGATAAAAATATTAATATTAATTAATAAATGAAACAAAATAGGAATATATTACCTCCTTAAAAAAACGCGTTCGCTATGACGTTTGATCACCATCTCTTCTTACGTCACAAACCTGACCTCTCCGGTCACGTGCAGACTTCTGGCCGATATGACCATCGCCGGCCAAATGACGGTCGAGTTTCGACCGTCATACAGAAACTACACATCTGATTAATTTTGTTTTGTACCAGACTCTTAAACTTCAAGCATAGACTGTAAAAGAGCAGAAAAAGTGAACATAAATACAAGGTAAGTATTTCCCTGTGAGTAGTTTGTATCTTCAATATGTTGTGCTGCAAAACCGTTGACTAGTCTTAGTCTTATTAGTCCTGATTTATTTTATTCAGTTACTAAGTGGTTAGATGGTGGATAACTAGTGGATCTTAACCAAGGGAGACCTAGGCTATTGTTACAATGTTCAATTAAAGTAACTTATTGAGGAAGTTATCATAATATGTTATATCTATAGATTAAATCTTTTGATCTGTTCATGTACTTTATTATTGGTAGGCCTATTAATATAATGTAATTACCATGTCAGTAATAAACCTATTAGAGTGTCAGTGTCTAACTTCGTCGAGGTGCCTGAATCTTCCCGAAATGTCAGAAGCTCTGCCTGAGCAGCATCATTGTAATCAGGATCAGTATTCCCAGGGGGTCTGGGTGGCACGTGCCCCTAGACACCGTAGGAATTTGGCGTGCTCGCAGACCTTTTATAATGCCTCCCCTAGACTATTGGAAAAGTAAATGCTGAAATTATTCAGACACGGCGGCGAAACATTTTCAAGAACATCACTCCCGCCGTCTTCTGATGCCACCTGTCCAGCCGGGACAGAGGAGAAGCTGTAGTTACGGCGGCGCGGCAGCGAAAACAATTCTACTACACCATTTGGTTCGGCCGTCAGTGGAGGTTTTTGTGCCACCCCCCCCCCCCCGCCAGGCTACCCTCGCTGGATCCTGTGTCTGACTTGACAATTCTTGGAGGTTTCTTATGTATTCCGTTCCATAGCTTCCAGGTGCACGACGTATGTAGCTACAGCCTGCCTACTAAGATTAATAACTTTTTGCTATTGCCGATCGCGTGCCTCTGCGATTTCCGAGTTGTGAAATTGCTTCCAATATGGCAAACGTATCCAAGGAAATGTTGCATCTTAAATTTCCAATCTTACTATAAACGAAGCTATATGTGTCGATCGATCGATGATCTCAACAAATCGATGATCAAGATTTATTCCTCTTAATATTATTGAAGTTAAAAGTTATGGTTATGCAGGTTACATAGGCGTCAGAACCACGGGGTGAGCACAGAATATTTTGGTGGGGTGAGGCTAGACGGGATTAGCCTCCAATATTCAGGGAAGGTTGCGTTTAGAGGTGGAATCCATAGGTGGTTCGGCCACCAGAGTTTTTTTTGACAATTAAGCCTCAACGGGGGTGCAATTGGAGGTTTGCCCCCCCTAGACTACCCTCTCTGGAACCGCCCCTGCAATTGGAGATTGTTTGAGAGCCTGAAGATGTTTTTGTGGAGCCATAAAGAGACTTGGAATTGGAGGTTTTTGCAGAGCCTCGAGGTGGTTTTATGGGAGCCTCGGGGCGGAGGGGGGTTAATTAGAGGTTGGAGCCTCAAGGCATTTTGGGGAATCTCGGTGGAGGGTGAAATTAGAGGTTTTTAATGAGCCTCAGCCCCCAAATATTCACCACGTTTCTGACGCGTATATATATATATATATATATATGGTGTGCTTTCTATCCCCTTACAATTACTAAGGACACAATACGTACACCATTCACGGCTTACGGATTTGTCTTACATGTGCAATTAATTGTAAATTTTTAATATATGCAAATTTAAAATTACACATTGTCTGATCATCGACCCGCTGTAATTGCCAATTGTAATTGTTTGAGGGCCGCAGGTTTACCGACTGGCTCATTTGGTAAAAATCAGAGATTGCCTGATAGTGGTTGAATCTCTAAATTGCTTAATTTGTAATATATTAATTTTTTTTATCAGAAATGGTGACAACTGAGAAAATGGCACTCAAAGTATGAACTATGGTGTTTCTCGAGCAGCAGCAGAACGAACAAATACAGGCACGAAACGATCAGACTGCGTCGGATTTACTTCCAACAATTAGTATTTCCACGTATATGACTTGAAAATATTTCTAAGTGCACATGCATGCACGTCCAGATCTGCTCGATAAATAACGAACGAAGTCGGCGTTATTTCTCGAGCAGCTCGACGAATAAGAAACGTCTTCATTTCCCATCAGAACGGACAAATACAGGCACGAAACGATCAGACAGCGTCGGATTTACTTCCAACATGTAATGTGTCCACGTAGACAACTTGAACATATTTCTAAGTGCACCTGCATGCACGTCCAGATCTGCTCGATAAATAACTAGGGATGTCAACATACGGCGCTGCTAATTCAGTCGGACAAGAATTAATCCGTTAATATTTTGACGACTTTGAACTTGTTTCCACGTAATAACGCATTGATCATAAATTTTGTTTCTTTTGAATAAATCACATTAATTTTATGATTACTGATTTCGCTGCAACTTGAAACGGTTATTACACAAGCGTGCTCTGAAGCCGCTACCCGCCGGGCGGTTTGCGTACGATCGTTTTGACGCGGCCCGGGATCGCGTTTAGGGGCACTCACTTCAACGAAAAATAGGCACATGAGCTCGATATCTGACATATTAATGTGATGCGTCAAATTAAAGGTAATATAAAAAACTGTTTATCTCTAGGACGCCATTGTAGGAAGTTTAATGTAACGTTGTGAAAAATTACAACGAAAAGAACTGTTGTTTCGTTCCCATACTTGTGAAAATGTAAGTTTGCTGTTGTTTTACCAAGCTAATCTATTACATTTCTACTTTTAAAATACGTAAAGCAAAGCTCCATTATTGGTCCAGCTCATGTGTCCCTAGAGCTTAGAAGACACCCCCTCCAATTTCGAACGTTCGGATGTTTCCGTGAGCGGTTTCGGCAATATCCGTCGGCTATTGTTGTCAGCACCATATCACGGGTTTTTTCGTTTAGAGGTATGCATTTCCCCCACAAATTGTACGTGAGACCAACATCCCACACATTTCTGTTACATACAAGTTAAAGTTAATTTAATATATTTATTACATCCTGGATTGCATTGCTAGCAATTTCTTGTAACATTATGAAATAATATAATAAATGTGTTCTGACATGTTCTGTTTTAGCAGAATTATTTGTACATGTATAGTAGACCTGTTCTACAATGTATATATCATAATACACATTACACCGTATTCTTGCTACAGAGTATGATTCTATTAATTTAAAATGTTCTTGTTCAGCTTAGAACAATGGCATAATATATTAATGAAGGGAGTTTTTTTATAATTAGAATGATTATATTTTAAAATAAAACAAACTATCACTTCAAAATAACTTGTCTCGTTCTATTAGCTATGTAATATTGTTGTATTACCTTATTGTTCCATCTACAAAACTGTAATACACATTTGATTACAGGGCTACTTAGCCTTCGTTTGATCGATGATACATTGTCCTCAGTGCAAATTTCCTGTATAGCCCACCTTGCATGGTTAATTCGTTAATTGAATTATTTTTGTAATCAATTAATAAATAGTTGTATTATATACAAAAAAGAACACTTACTAATTGATGAAATCACCAGCTTTCAATTGCTATTTTACACACTATGGCTGTTGCAAAATAATCAATCTTGTTATATTAATTAATTAATGAATGTATTGTTCTGTCTACAGAAATGGTATACACACATTGAATGCTGAACCACGCAGTTTTAATTTGTTATATTACACTGATCACTACAAACTGTTATCTTGTTTTATTAATTAATATTGTTATATTAATTAATTAATGTATTTTTTCTGTCTGCTCGAATTGTAGGTATATATTGATTGCTGAGTGCTTAAGCTTTCATTTGCTGTATTACACGCAGTAATCATTAATACATTCATCTTGTTTTTAATTGATTACTTTCTTATATTAATTAATTAATTAACATATTGTTCCGTCTACACATATACATATGGTACACATATAATAAATGATGAGCAATGCAGCTTTAATTTGCCATGTTACACACTGATCACTACAAACATGCTATTATTGTTCTATTAATTAATTAATTGATATTGATATTTTAATTAATTAATATTGTGTCCCGTCAATAAACAATTACATTTTCGTTGCTGAGCTTCCCAGCTTACATTTCCTAGATTAAACATGATATGGCAAAACAAAAATTTTAAATATAATTTTATAAAAAATCCCTTAAAATTAAGCTAATTATGCCAAACCAAATGAGTACAATATTACTTGTTGACATATTTGAAAAGAAGGACTACAAATCTATCAGTGTGCCAAATGTAATCGATAAACATTGAACAGAACTGTTTTTATTATAGTTAATAAAAATATGCACGCGTTTTGGTGCCGTTTTACAGGTCAATATAAGTTTACAATCTGAAAAAATTTACATCTTAAAAAATTAATATCTCAAAAAGCACTTTACCGATTTTGATATTTTTTTCACTTTTCACTTTTTCCTGGGTTCCGCCATATGATAAAATATAAAACAACATATATATACAATTATAAATTTTCAATTACATCCCTAAAATAACGAACGGAGTCGGCGCTATTTCTCGAGCAGCTCGACGAATAAGCAATCTGATTGGTCATTATAACTTCCAGTCTGCTCGTTGAATAACGCGAAGTCTGACCTGACCGGTCACCGTTATTTATCGAGTTGCTCGAGAAATAGACAGGGCGTAAAATGAAATATCAAAGCTAAGCCCAAGACAAGGTAGGCGCTCGTTCGTTTTAGATAACTAAACATCGTCGAACAAGTGTTAACTAATGTGCATAATGTTATTCAGTTTGTTGTTGAACGTTTACATTCCGTATAAACGTTCACTGACACTGTCGGGAACTCCGAACTGACGCTGGCTCTGGACGATTACTTATATAGTTATAGCCTATATAGGGACGGTGAAGTCGGAGTTTAACAAAGGCTGAGGCAAACCTAGAGTACGTTATTTACAGTCTTTACTCGGTCTAAAGAAGAGTGTAACTATAACGAGTTAAGTACATCTTTGGAGTGTAAAACTCGACTTCAACGGCAGCGATTATCCGTTGGCGTTGCTCCTCGGTTACCGTAAAATTAATATTGTGTCGAGCTTCACAGAAATTCCGTACAGTGGCGCTATCATTACTGCGCGATATAAATATAATATATCGTTAATATAATACGGGGTCATGTTCTAGTTAGACTTCCTGTCTGTTGCACGAAGAAAAATGCAGAGTATGTTTGAAAAATGATTTTTTACAAAATTCACATGCTGTGACATAAGTGTATTTGAGTAGGGAGATTTTTGACTGTAAAATGATGGATTTCTAGATGATTTGAATAAGCGGAAGGATATTTGGCAGCAATTTGCCTGTGTGACCTGTTTGTGGAGTAATTCTTGCCGGCATTTGTAAATATTGACGGGTGTCACACATACAGGCATTTTATGAGAACTGGAAGTATGCAATTTTTGTTAAAATCTATCAACATGTCAATGAGATGATGATAGCAGCAGGTGAGAAGTTTAAGACTTTGCAGGTCACGTTTTCTTATAATCAGACAAAACTTTAACATAGTTGCCTATGGGAAAACCAACAGTGTGCTGACTCCATACGGGTGCGTTAGTGTGTGTGTTATAATATTAGCATTGTTTCTGTTAAAAGTAGCTGCTGCGAAATTACAATGAGTTTAATTCAAAGATGAATTTTATTGTTTACGCAGTTCTTCCCACAATAAAAAAGCAGCAAGATATTAATATTATTTTAGAATGCGACCAAACCGTTAAAAACTTTGTATTTTTCTACCACCATATTCATTATCATTTATTCATTATCCTTAAAGGAAATAAAAACAAGGCATTAGCTCAAATCTGTTTTCCATGTGTACACAAAGTTTAACATTGTATGTAGCAATCAAAAACATTAACAAAATACAGAAAAATACATTTGTAGCATATATTCAGTTTTAAACCCGTCTGTGTAGCGATTCCCGCGGAAAATAAATATTTAATGAGCTAGGCGATCACATGCATTGTAGCATCACATATGACCCACACTCGAAGCAGGCCGACCCTTTCTATGCATACAGAGCATGTTTACAGGGATAGTTTTTGGGTTGAAATGAGCGTCAGAATGAGTTATTGTGCAATATTCCGATGTAATACAAACACTAGTTATCACAGAGGAACAAGCAGTTATCTTACGGTTTCACATGAATCCAATTTTATTCAAAACAATGAATGCGATTGAGCCTACAACTACAAGTCGACTAGGTATCGCCAAGCTTGGGCTTATTTTCAGAATAATTATATCGAATGCAAACAACGGAGGATAATCTACACAAATATACATACATAGCAAACATATATTGTATCCAGCTACAGAAAGTAACGTGTATAATCTCATAATATCACTAGAATATCGATGTATGAAGGAGGAGTTGTACAATTTATCATAACAACTTAAATCAGTCAGCGAATTTCTGTCGGTCCTGCTAGCTCAGTTGGTAAACACATTGGTTCTTTGGCATTTATTTTGTAATCGACGAAACCTAGTCGACTTGTAGGCCCATTCACATTCATTGTTTTGAATAAAATTGGATTCTTGTGGTACCTTAAGATAACTGCTTGTTCCTCTATGATGACTAGTGTTTGTATTACACCGGAATATCGCACAATAACTAATTTTGACACTTGTTTCGACCCGAAAGCTATCCTTGTAAACATGGTCTGAATGCATGGAGAGGGACGGCCTGTTGCGAGTATGGGTCATATGTGACATCACATCTCGGCATCCCGAAAAGCGTGCCAAAAAAATAAAATATAGAATTTCTAATTCATTGAATTTTTTATTTTTTGTTGGCCTAGTGGACATGGAAATAGATAGCAGGATGTAAAATAATATGAATAATATGAATTCAAGCAATAATATGTTTTTATTCCCTTTAACAAGTAATGAATGTCCAAAAATATATTAATATTATTATTATTAATACATATCTGATGGTAGCATTGTATTTCATTAATAGAATAATAATTTTTATTAATTTTCTTATCAAAAGAACATATTGGTGCACAGACAAATGCACACACACATGCATATGAACACAATTATTAACTATTCTTAAGACTTGATGGTTGATGCTTATTTTGTTTTTATATTAAGTAGAAACCTTTCATTATCTGCAAACCATACTGATGATAATAATTATACCTTAATTAATCAAGCTACTTTTTAACAGAAACAATGCCAATATTATAACTAACACACACACTCATGCACCCGTATATATTATATTATATTTATATATCGTGCGCGAACAGTAATGATAAAATCACTGTACGGAATTTCTGTGAAGCTCGATACAATATCGATTTTATGGTAACTGCGGAGCAACGGATAGTCGCCGCCGTAGAATTCAAGTTTTATTTTAGTTTGTTTTGCGAAATTTGATTGTGGTAAGAATGTAAAAAAATTTTTTTTTTTATTGTAGTGTGTCTATATGTATGTAAGATATGTGAGGAGAAGTTTGGCGGCAGTAGGTGGGTGTTTTCATGGTTAGGTCCGAAAGTAAAAGGTTGCCCAATTTGGTTATATGGTCAATTACTCACAGCTAATGTAATATTCAGCCCCCACCCAAAATATTGGGGGCTCAGCCACCCTAGCCATCCAATTCTGACGTGTATGCACTTCATCACTTTTTGACAGAATCTAAGCCATTGTGTCAAAAAAATCAATGAAGCAATGATAGGTCTACCTACTTTAATTATGATGTGTTTTGTTTATTTTTTATGAAAAATAATATTTTATTATGGTTTTAGTATCTATGCTATAAAACAGAGTGTGGACCTTTGTTGAAGCAAAAATCCATGAGTTTCTCATATATGGGAAGTTAATTTTGTAGGCATCTAAGCATATTGCTGAACATTTTTCACGAAGTTCATTTTTATGTAAATTAGTTCTTTTAAATATATCCAGTACATGAATTTACCTTATAGAGGCTTTCGTTGATGTGACACACCAACTTCGTCAGTGCATGTGACGTGTGATGTCATTGTTCATGTGAGATAGTTCATAATTCCCCTCGTCTCGATTGATTGGTGTCCTAGCCTGTCTAAATACAAACTGTCCATGGATCAGAACAAAATATTAGTGAAGGGGCTAAACTATGCGGTAACACCAGAGAAAGTACCAACCGAGGAGTTCGTTGAACCAAACCTAGCCAGACAGGAAAGAACAGCTCCAAAAGAACTACAGAAGAAGAAATCAATCACCACACTCCCTGCAGACAAAGGGAAGGCCACAGTCGTCATGGAAACAAAAGAATACCAGGAGAAAATGAAGGAAATGCTAAACGACCAATCAACATCACATTTGCAGGGGTAGAACTTCAGCATTTATTTTACTGGGCAGCAGGACTAATAAAAACAAAAGTTTACTAGTCCGCCAAAAGGTTTAGTAGTCCTGCAAATACAAAAACATAATACAAATTTAAATCGCAAAAATTTTATTTCAACCACAAAAAACAGTGTCATCCAGGCCTAGTGCTAACAGTCAATCAGTGTCACACAGCAACAGAAGCACTACTGTCGGTCAGGCCTGGGCCCAAGTGGCTGAGTGTCTGGCCTCCGTGCTTCACCAGCACTCCACAACTCGATTGCATGTAGGGAGTCTGGTCGAAAGTTGTCCGCACCTGTCAAGAAGGCATTCTTGCTACGAACACCAGTCACGTTGTGTGTCCTGCACACTGTGCAGAACACCAAACCCTTGTCCTCGTCATAAGACAGCCACGTATGGTCGCACTCCCAAACCTTCAAGTACCCACGCTGTCGTTTCTACTTGTCATACTATGTGTCCTGTTCACACTTTCCAGCTTGTGCTTTACTGCTGGTTTCGCCCCCCCAGTCAAGTAAAGATACATCGTGCGTAATAAAGCAATATAGATGTAAACCGTGCATTTGAAAATGGCCACCAATTGCACTCATTAGCTGTACATCTCTACCAGATACGCCAAACCAAACAACTGTTGTTTCAGAATTCGATGTCACACAGCCAATCAAAAACACCATTTCACTGTCGCCTCATTAGGTAAATAATTAGTTTGTCAATGGTACGGATGGTGGCGGCATGCAACATATTGATTTTGACTAGACAGCCAGACTAGTTGGTAGGCAGGTTTACTAGTCCGCCGTAATCTTTACTAGTGTACGGACTAGCGGACTAGTGGATAATTCTACCCCTGCATTTGAGAAACTAAAGAAGGATCTGACCAGGAAGTACAAGGCAGAATTGATCAGAATGATAAATTATTTGGAGAAGGAAGGGAAGATCACCAAAAACCAATACTGGTACTTATACTCAACACTTGAAAAAGTACCACGCATCTACAGCTCGCCAAAAATCACAAGGAAAGTGTACCACTCCAACCAATAGTGGATTATACACAGACCACAGCATACAGAGTGTCCGGAGACTTGGCCAACATACTACAACCACTAGTGGGAAAAACAGAACTCAAAAGAATTAGTGAGACATGACAAAGCTAAAAGTGGAAGAAGGCAAAACATTTGCATCACACAATGCTGTGTCACTGTTCACAAAGGCACCTATCTAAGAAGCAAGGGAAGTAATCGGAAAGAGACTACAGAATTGCAAGACACTTGAGAAGAGAACCAACCTAACAGTAGACAACATCAGGGAGCTGTTGAAAGTTGTCTTGGGGACTACATACCTTAAGAGGATATATTTACCAGCAGAAGTTTGGTGTAGCCATGGGCAGTCCTGTATCCCCCATTGTTGTGAACTTGTACATGGAGGACTTGGAGCAGAAAATCATTGCCACAACACCAGTTGATTGCGAACCGAGAAACTGGAAGAGATATGTAGATGATGTTGTCTGCCTAGTATATACAGGAAAAGCAGAGAATTGACCCTACGGGCAGCATCATTTTCACAAGGGAAGAAGAACAGAACAACAACATGCCCTTCCTCGATGCTAAGTTCACCAGAAAGGAAGATAGCAGTGTGAAGTCTACAGTGTATCGGAAGAAGACACACCCTGAGGTGACTGACCAATACCTGAACTTTGCATCCCACCACCCCAAACACCAAAAGTTAGGAGTCGTCAGAACCCTGATGAACTGGTGTGAGACAACTTCGGAAGAGGGGGTCAAGAAGGAAGAGGAGAGACGTAAGAGGGGCCCTGAAATTTTATGGCTATCCATCCTGGGCCTTGAAAAAGGTGACAGTAGAGAGATAGCAACAAGAAGACTGAAAAAAGAAAACAGGCAAGACCTACAGAAACAAAGTAGTCATCCCATATGTGGGGGGAGCTTCAGAGAGGGTACATTGAGAACTGAAGAAGTATGGGGTAACAACAGTCATGCGTCCCCACACCACTCTCTGGTGCCTGTTGGTACACCCTAAGGATAAAGTGTACACAGTTGTGTCTGTGAGTCCAGGACCTTGCAGTGTCCCTTGTGTACACAGTTTATGTCCGTGAGTCCAGGACCTTGCAGTGTCCCTTGTGTACACAGTTTGTGTCGGTGAGTCCAGGACCTCGCAGTGTCCCTTGTGTACACAGTTTGTGTCCGTGAGTCCAGGGCCTTGCAGTGTCCCTTGTGTACACAGTTTGTGTCCGTGAGTCCAGGACCTCGCAGTGTCCCTTGTGTACACAGTCTGTGTCCGTGAGTCCAGGACCTCGCAGTGTCCCTTGTGTACACAGTTTGTGTCCGTGAGTCCAGGGCCTTGCAGTGTCCCTTGTGTACACAGTCTGTGTCCGTGAGTCCAGGACCTCACAGTGTCCCTTGTATACACAGTTTGTGTCCGTGAGTCCAGGACCTCGCAGTGTCCCTTGTGTACACAGTCTGTCCGTGAGTCCAGGACCTCGCAGTGTCCCTTGTGTACACAGTCTGTCCGTGAGTCCAGGGCCTTGCAGTGTCCCTTGTGTACACAGTCTGTGTCCGTGAGTCCAGGACCTCGCAGTGTCCCTTGTGTACACAGTTTGTGTCCGTGAGTCCAGGACCTCGCAGTGTTCCTTGTGTACACAGTTTGTGTCCGTGAGTCCAGGGCCTTGCAGTGTCCCTTGTGTACACAGTCTGTGTCCGTGAGTCCAGGACCTCGCAGTGTCCCTTGTGTACACAGTTTGTGTCCGTGAGTCCAGGACCTCGCAGTGTCTCTTGTGTACACAGTTTGTGTCCGTGAGTCCAGGACCTCGCAGTGTCCCTTGTGTACACAGTTTGTGTCCGTGAGTCCAGGACCTCGCAGTGTCCCTTGTGTACACAGTCTGTGTCCGTGAGTCCAGGGCCTTGCAGTGTCCCTTGTGTACACAGTTTGTGTCCGTGAGTCCAGGAACTCGCAGTGTCCCTTGTGTACACAGTTTGTGTCCGTGAGTCCAGGACCTCGCAGTGTCCCTTGTGTACACAGTTTGTGTCCGTGAGTCCAGGACCTTGCAGTGTCCCTTGTGTACACAGTTTGTGTCCGTGAGTCCAGGACCTCGCAGTGTCCCTTGTGTACACAGTTTGTGTCCGTGAGTCCAGGACCTCGCAGTGTCCCTTGTGTACACAGTCTGTGTCCGTGAGTCCAAGACCTCACAGTGTCCCTTGTGTACACAGTCTGTCCGTGAGTCCAGGGCCTTGCAGTGTCCCTTGTGTACACAGTCTGTGTCCGTGAGTCCAGGACCTCGCAGTGTCCCTTGTGTACACAGTTTGTGTCCGTGAGTCCAGGACCTCGCAGTGTTCCTTGTGTACACAGTTTGTGTCCGTGAGTCCAGGACCTCGCAGTGTCCCTTGTGTACACAGTTTGTGTCCGTGAGTCCAGGACCTTGCAGTGTCCTTTGTGTACACAGTTTGTGTCGGTGAGTCCAGGACCTTGCAGTGTCCCTTGTGTACACAGTTTGTGTCGGTGAGTCCAGGACCTTGCAGTGTCCCTTGTGTACACAGTTTGTGTCCGTGAGTCCAGGACCTTGCAGTGTCCTTTGTGTACACAGTCTGTGTCCGTGAGTCCAGGACCTCGCAGTGTCCTTTGTGTACACAGTTTGTGTCCGTGAGTCCAGGACCTTGCAGTGTCCCTTGTGTACACAGTCTGTGTCTGTGAGTCCAGGGCCTTGCCGTGTCCCTTGTGTACACAGTTTGTGTCCATGAGTCCAGGACCTTGCAGTGTCCCTTGTGTACACAGTTTGTGTCCGTGAGTCCAGGACCTCGCAGTGTCCCTTGTGTACACAGTTTGTGTCCGTGAGTCCAGGACCTCGCAGGATTTTTTGCATTGTTATGAGATGTTGCT
Organism: Escarpia spicata; assembly: GCA_963995525.1. Taxonomy (NCBI): domain Eukaryota; kingdom Metazoa; phylum Annelida; class Polychaeta; order Sabellida; family Siboglinidae; genus Escarpia; species Escarpia spicata. The sequence goes on from OZ023217.1 coordinate 39,378,492, forward strand.
TTATGGGTTTTACTTTTAGATTAATAAGTAACAACTTTGAAGACAAGACTTTACTGAGATGCTACAAACATGATCTGCATAATCCTAGTTGCTGGCCATGCCTTTCTTCTGGAGGAGGAGATTAAGGTAAGGTTATCTGATCATCCTTTTTTACTGGAGAAGATTAAAATAAGATAGATCATATCTATGTCTACCTACATATGCCTACATTTCTCTACTTATGTACAGTGTATATATATATATTTATATATATATATATGCAAAATAAATATACTAATGTCTGCTATTCAAATAGTTTTAACCCTCTTAGTCACCCTGTTCAAGGCCTCTTTTGCTCATGATTTTCTGCACATTTTCTGCACAGTTTGTTGTGACACCTGGCAAACACTGGTTATAAAACAGAAGGAAGTGCCGCAGAGCGCGCATTTAATATTTGTTCATGCCATTGTAAATTTAAACAATGTAATCCATAAATGGGATGCAGGCAACAATTTTATACTTATTGAGTTATTTCCTTTTGAAAATAACGAATGCATTACCCTGCATTCCATCTGCAGCTTTTTAATCACTGTGTGCGTGTGTGCATGCATGTCCTGACAATAACCGCTCTGTGCGTGTGTATGTGCCTGTGTGGTGTGTGTATGTGCCTGTGTGGTGTGTATATGTGCCTGTGTGGTGTGTGTATGTGCCTGTGTGGTGTGTGTATGTGCCTGTGTGGTGTGTGTATGTGCCTGTGTGGTGTGTGTATGTGCCTGTGTGGTGTGTATATGTGCCTGTGTGGTGTGTATATGTACCTGTGTGGTGTGTATATGTGCCTGTGTGATGTGTATATGTGCCTGTGTGGTGTGTATATGTGCCTGTGTGGTGTGTATATGTGCCTGTGTGGTGTGTATATGTGCCCGTGTGCACACGTGCATGTGTGTGTGTAATACTAGTTAGACGCCTGACAACACTTGCAGTATGTGTGTAGTGTTGTTGAGTTGTCTCACCTCCTCTTGTTCCCAGAAGTCCCCAGAACATGAGGACTTGGCTGGTATCCCCAAAGCCCTCCTCCCTGGTGCAGTTGGGAAGAGAATCCTTGACTTCTGGTGGGACACCGTGAGACAGTAAGCTTACCTTACATCATTTTAATATTTATTTTCCTTGAATATACAAGAAAGTATTTGTAGTGTTTTCAGTGTGTTTGAGTAACAAAATGCATTGCCAGTTGCAGACCCGTTGCAGTTTGTGTACTTGTGTAGTCATTGATTTATTTAAAGGAAATAACAACAAGGCATTAGCTAAAATCCGTTTTCCATGTGTACACAAAGATTAACATTGTATGTAACATTTGACAACATTAAAAAAATACATAAAAATACGTTTGTAGAAAAAATTCTATTTTAAACCCGTCTGTGTAGAGATTCCTGCAGAAAGTTGAAATTTAATGAGCTAAGCGATCACGTGGTATCGTGACATCAATGCCGACTCGCGGCTTTGTTGACATCTATGCATCGCCATTGTTGTTCTCTCCATTCTCTTGTAACATCATGGCTAGTGGGAGTTTCGCAGAGTTTCAAGTGAAATCATACGATTTTGAGCCACTAGCGGGAACGGTTACAGCGGATGATTCATCTAATTCCGCTCTTTCCGAGCGTTTCAGCGACGGTAGCGAAGAAGATGATGCGGAGTCGGACAGTCACAATGTTCGCTCATGCAACACCGACTGGTAAGCTTCAACTTCATTATAATGACACATATGGTGTGAAAACTGTCGACAACAACAATTATATCGTTTTAGTACGACGTTATATTATAAAATGCGGTGTCAAAGCTGTACAGAGAGTTAGCTAGAGGTTGTAGCTAAGTAGGTCATCGGACGAAGTAATTGTAAACAGACTTGTCAAAGACAAACTTCACAAAGTTACGAACCGTCGAACGTCGTAAGCATGGTTGTCTGGTTTATGCGGATCGAGTTTAGGACGTTATAGCTACTTACGATATCACCCCTCTGGACAAAACCCACACTTTTTTAGTTGGACAGTTGTTCGCGAGATGACCATAATATCATGACATATATAATGACAGCTCTAGATTATGTCATTTATGTGGAACAATAATTTTATTACTCTGAGTCTGACACATAACAATATAGCTACTATATAATCAAAATAAACTAAAATAAACATTAAAACAACATGCAGAACAATTTAATAATTATGGTAATGGTTTATAGCCTGAAGGGTTATGTCCTAGACCTAGGGGTTTAGTGTAACCTTAGGGGTCTTATATGTGAGATGCTACCAGTGGGTATATATGTGCCCTACGACTATGTCCATAAAAATCATAAGGACATAGCATTTTTAATCAAATTTTGTGTGTGACATATTTATTACAAATCCATCAAGCAAGTTTCAGAACACAGTTTTACTGGGTTGAATCATTACAAATTCATCAAGCAAGTTTCATAACACAATGTTACTGGGATGAATCATTCCAAATGTTGGTAACTGTGTAGACCTGGTAACACAATGTGAATCACCACACGGTGCACAGACAATGGTTATAAGCCAAACAACACCCATGGGAATACTTCCCCTGCAGGCAGATGAGAATATGGCTTCAGCAAATACCCATTGATAAACAAGTTATCTAGTCCATTTTGTTGATCACTTTACCTATGACATGCTAATAAATAGCATAGCTTCACATCTACAGACCAATTATTATCTTTACAGGGCAACTTCCCATTGAGCCGAGAAACTGCTGCACTACGACATTGGTTTGGCCAGTGCAGTTTCGGCAACGTGCGAAAAGATGACGAAGTGAAGACTCTGCCACCAAGAAGTACCTCTCCCTGGAAGGGCAGCAATCTTTCCTCAAGGGAGTCTTGTTTGTAACACCCTCCTCTGTGTCAGTGTACTGGTCGACATGGTCATCGCTGTCACTGTTGCTGCTGTCACGACTAGTCGACTCATTGTCAGAGCAAACATACTCTGGATCTGCAGCAGATGTCACTTCCTCCCCGTTTGAGTCACTCGAGTCACTAATCGGACCAGTCAACAAACTGCACTGCACACTCGTTGACCTCACTGCTGATGTCACCTGCACAGCAACCTGCTCTGATGCACAGACTGCTTGCACTCTTCTCGTGCGAGTTGATGGCCTGATGTCAACCTGAAAGCATTTGCTGCTCCTTTTTGGAGTGGAAGCTGTGACTGACTCAGGTGTGGAATCCTCTGTATCACAGGAATCCGTACGAGAGCTGTCATATTCAGTTGCTGTATCTTCAGATGACCCATTCTTGGTCGACGGTGGACTATCTCGAGCTGCTGCCAGAATGTCAGCAAATAACTGAAATAACAAATGACCCTTATAGAATTTGCCAAAAAATAAATTGTTGCAGGTTTCTGACAAAAGCAAACAAAATCCTGTCTTTTACCATCTTGTCAGAAAGGAGTACATCCATTTGTCTAGACATTTGCCCAGCTTCCAAGTGTGAACAGACTGCCTAGCTGTGAAAAATACTAATAAAAAAATAAATTTCAAGTTGCAAGGTATGTATTGTTTATTCTATGATAAAAACATCATAAATAATTGATATCACGCTTACAGAATCTACACAGAGACATAGTTACTTTTGTTATGTTACACTTTTATGCAAACAATTACCTGGAAAATGTGACAATATATTACTTGTGAACATTTTATTTTTGGTTATAACTAATCATCTATTAAATATACAATAGATAGGTTTGCAACTTGCATTGCATTTATTGTTATTGTTTCACAACAAATGACCATTTTCACACTTGGTAGCTGGGCAACAACCCACATCCAAATGTGAACATATTTATTATTTGATAAATTTACTTGATTTTTTTAATAACATTAAGTTAAAAATCAAATAAATTCATTAATGACATTTTGTAACAACATTAGTAGAATCCTTATCCATTGATATAGTTACTATCATAACAATATGTGACTATCATAACAATATGTGACTGCAGACATGAACAATCCTGCAATACTCAATTTTATAGTCACAATAGGAAGCCTGCTCCAGGAGTGGTGTAATAATAATAATACCTATTAGTAACAATAAGTTGAACAAAGCACAATATAATAACAGAAACAATGTAATAGTAACTGGCATATAATATATATATATGTTTATTAATATATGTCGCATCAAAATAGAAATTTAATTATGCTTTCTGTATCCTATTGAACTAGTTTATCCAGGTTTTATGATTGCCAACATCCATCCCATGAATAATGTGGGAGCCGAATAATGGTCCTTGGTTCATTTCTGAGCTTCTGTTTAAAAAAACATCATGACTTGTGCCAGTAATTAGCAATGCACCAAGCAGTAAGGTGTAATTACACTGATTGCAATCTATTAAATTACAGTGACATTTCTTTTGTCTTCCATTCATTCATGTTATACAGACATAAAATGAAAAATATGTTCTATCCGTAAACGTTGTTAGTAGATAATACAATATACAATAGTTATATTTTTGTTCTAAATATTTATCTCGGTACATACTGTAGTTCCAATTCAAAATGTAATGATAATACCTTCAAATGTAATAGTATATATTGCATGATGTACATTGTCTTCGATATTCAACTGTAATAAAATGGAAACTAGGCAATAGCAATATATGACACTGTAATGTAATTCACCATAGGCCTGTGCACTGGAGTTATGAAAATACAAATCAATAAATTACTATTGAAATATTAAAAAATGTATACTAACAAATGTAACAGTACTTGTGTGTTACAATAGTGTGTGTTATGAAAGCTGCTCTCTACTGTAAGAATTCTATAGTAACAAATGTAACAGTACTTGTGTGTTACAATAGTGTGTGTTATGAAAGCTGCATCTACTGTAAGAATTATATTTATTGAAAACATTACTTTTGAAAACTTAAACATAGATTATTAACTCGATGAATACATACTGTAATCTACAGGGTGTTCAATGTGGTAACCATTCAATATTAATAATAATTAATCACATCTACCTGCAAGGTTTACCAATTGCAATGGTGATCAGGGTGATGTTAGGCATGGGTTAATTGCATGGGTTAATTATAGTAATAATAAGTATCCGACATGTCACATCCATGTTACCCAGTTCCTGCCATTTCCACCTAGCATGCTTTAATTACCAGTAGATCAGGTTCAGATAACTATTTTAACTGGAGGGAGAATGCAGTGGGCCAGCTGGAGGTGGCTGGTGTATTTGTTATTCATAGCAGGAAAGACCTACAAAGTGCAATGTCAACTGGTAATTAATTAGATTTGATCTTTGATCAGTTGACTGGGGCAAACACTACACTTAGTTCCTCAGTCAAGTGGAGGAGTCACAACAAAGGAGTCCAATTAGCTGGATTAGCAAACAGGTGCCAAACACTGTAATAAACTGTTTCTACAGAGAATACTGATGGGGATAATTCTTCAGCAAGTCATTGATGACATAAGACTTTAGTGAGTCATGTGTCAGAGGAGGAGATTGCCAGCAACTAGTTCCAACTATGAGAGTGAGACAGACCACTTCCTAATTTAAAAAATTTTGTTTTAAATATCTAACTTATGCATGGTACTTTATGTGTACATACATTTGATGTTGATCAAAATGCATGGCACTTTCATAAAGTCCAAGTATTGTCATTTAAAAAACAACAAATGTTATGTATGAAAAATAATAATTAATTTATGCAAATTCAACGTTAAATACATTTGAAAATATAATTATTCTTCCATCTGCAAATTCACATTGCAATGTTCTACATCCAAGTATTGCTTCTTACGGTTTAAAAAACTTATTATAACAGACTAACCTGACTCGGCAACGAGTATAATTAAAATAATTATTTCTTATTTGCATGTAAAAGTAAATAGATTAATTAAATGCATAACTAACAAATTAGCATCAATTAATTTGCTGACGTTTTTGTTTTATTGCCTTACATTCCTGTAACCATGATAATGATAAAAACAGTCATCTGAATCGATTTGATTACACTATCAAATTTTCCACAAAACTGAGTATATGTAGATTTATTATAGTAGTATCGTGCATAACTACAACATTTAGAATATAAGATACTTAGGAAGAGTTCCGTGATATGATTGGAACCAATGGGATACAATGACAATAAGTTGAATAACTTATTTTGACACTTGACACACACGAGACCGTCCAGTCCAGGCATTATACTAGACCTACAGAATAATAATAGTAGATATAACATATAAGAATTACCTTGATTCGTTGCCGCTTTCGGTAAGCAGACCTCGTAAATTCACCACTCGTCGAAGGAACCTGGTACCCCAAAGAAGCCATGGGTGTAGTTGCTGAGCCGGCTGTAGTGACAGCGGCAGCGGAGCCTGCAGCGGCGACTGCGGCACTGGAACAATGCTTGCGAGACCCGCTTGCCTTCGACTCGGGCAAAGCGGCCGTCGATCCTGCCCGTGCCGACGCCTGTCTTCTGCAGATTGACGGCATCAATGCAGCTTCTACTCCCGGGAATATTGTTGGGACTGCATCGCTTTTCAACGATATTCGAGCACCAGGATATCCAAGGGTTGCCAACATCTCCGGATCGCGATCAAAACAGCTTTTCTCAAAATGAGCGGAGCAAAGCCGGCTGTGTTTCGTCGGCTTGAAGTTTGCTCGCTTGATTTTTGCGATCCATTTCTTCAATAAAACTGGATCCGTAGGGAACCGAAAAAAATGGTGTGTTGCTCTATGTTTAGAAGAGTTTGCATTACAACCGAATGCCGCACAATGAACCATGATGATATTCGCATTACACAGCCACCTCTGCTGTCATATTGCTGAGAATGAATGTAAACAAGCGGTCGCTGTATCGGCAGAGTCAACTCTGACGTCACATCTCGGCAAGCGCGCCAAAAATATGCATATTCGAAAATGTCCGGATGTACAGCATAAAATGTGGAATTTCTAATTCTTCGATTTTTTTGGCTTGGTGGACATGGAAATATATAGCAATATCTAATTTAATATGAATTCAAGCAATATATGTTTTTATTCCCTTTAACTGGATTTGGTGTTATTAATTGACTTTAAATTTAATGTGCACTAAATGTGTTTATTGTACCCTTAGTGGACCAAGTATCTTTAGTGCTGGTTACCTGTAGTCATACTTGGTGTTACCTGTGGTCATACTTGGTGTTACCTGTGGTCATACTTGGTGTTACCTGTGGTCATACTTGGTGTTACCTGTGGTCATACTTGGTGTTACCTGTGGTCATACTTGGTGTTACCTGTGGTCATACTTGGTGTTACCTGTGGTCATACTTGGTGTTACCTGTGGTCATACTTGGTGTTACCTGTGGTCATACTTGGTGTTACCTGTGGTCATACTTAGTGTTACCTAGCATTCTTATGTGGTTGTTTGTATTTTCAGGGGAAAACTGTTTACAGAGATCTATCTAGTCACGAATGCAGACAAGTAAGTACAGTGTATGTTAATGATCATTATAATATTTTTATGATAATTTATTACTGGAAATAAGCGAATATATGTCTAGTTTTTCGAGCTATATATTGTAGCATTTTGTTCATTAAAATTACTACATGTACGTGCTGTTCAGTGTTCCTGTATTAGTGTCACTGACAGTGTGGGTAGAAGAGGCCAGACTTAATGTACTGGTAATACTTTCGATACTTTTATTCGCCGGTCTCTCGGGAGGTAGTGTGGCATCTAAACACTTCACAGTGTTAGTCTGGTTTTGGAGTACTTACTCATGTCTGGATGCAGATTGATGCGATCAGTTGTGTGCTTACCATTGTGATAAAAGTTCTGAACATTGCTGTGGTAATAGCTGTATCATTGCTGCCATGATTGCCGTGATCACAACTGCCGGGTATGATCATTGTTGTTGTGACTTCTTTTATCACTGCTGTGATGATTATTGTGAACTTGTGATTATTGCTGTGATTGTCGTTGTGATCATCACTCATGCTTACTGTGTCGTCACTGTCGTGCTTACTGTGTCGTCACTGTCATGCTTACTGTGTCGTCACTGTCATGCTTACTGTATCGTCACTGTCAAGCTTACTTTGTCGTCACTGTCATGCTTACTGTGTTGTCACTGTCATGCTTACTGTGTCGTCAGAGTCATGCTTACTGTGTCATCACTGTCATGCCTATTGTGTCGTCACTGTCATGCCTACAGTGTCGTCACTGTCATGCTTACTGTGATCATCACTGTTATGCTTACTTTGTTGTCACTGTCATGCCTACTTTGTCGTCACTGTCATGCCTACTTTGTCGTCACTGTCATGCCTACTGTGTGTCGTCACTGTCATGCCTACTGTGTCATCACTGTCATGCCTACAGTGTCGTCACTGTCATGCCTACTGTGTCGTCACTGTCATGCCTACTGTGTCGTCACTGTCATGCCTACTGTGTCGTCACTGCCATGCTTACAATATCATCACTGTCATATTTACTGTGTCACCACTGTCATGCTTACTGTGTCACCACTGTCAATGTGTGTCATGCTTACAATGTCATCAAATGCTGTCATGTTTACTGTGTCATCAGTGTCATGTTTACAGTGTCATCACTGTCATGCTTACTGTGTCACCACTGTCATGTTTACAATGTCATCACTGTCATGCTTACAATGTCATCACTGCCATGCTTACTGTGTCATCAATGCCATGCTTACAATGTCATCACTGTCATGCTTACTGTGTCACCACTGTCATGCTTACAATGTCATCACTGTCATGCTTACAGTGTCATCACTGTCATGCTTACTGTGTCATCACTGTCATGATTGCTGTGATAACTGCTGTAATCATTAGTGTGATAATTTCTGTTGTGACTGTTATGATCATTGCTGTGATCACTGTTGTGGACATTGCTGTGATCACCGTTGTGGACATTGCTGTGATCACCGTTGTGGACATTGCTGTGATCACCGTTGTGGACATTGCTGTCATCACCGTTGTGGACATTGCTGTCATCACCGTTGTGGACATTGCTGTCATCACCGTTGTGGACATTGCTGTCATCACCGTTGTGGACATTGCTGTCATCACCGTTGTGGACATTGCTGTCATCACCGTTGTGGACATTGCTGTCATCACTGTTGTGGACATTGCTGTCATCACTGTTGTGGACATTGCTGTCATCACTGTTGTGGACATTATTGCTGTCATCACTGTTGTGGACATTGCTGTCATCATTGTTGTGGACATTGCTGTCATCACTGCTGTCATCACCACTGAGTCACTGCTGTTGTTGCTGCAGATACAAGCACTACGAGCGGTGGGCGAGTGCCAGTGGCTTCCCCATAGAGAACATCATCAACGATGGAACTACAACATATCAGACCAGGCAAGTACTTCCTAACTAATGGACCAGACCAGGCAAGTACTTCCTAAACAAGTATCAGACCAGGCAAGTACTTCCTAAACAAGTATCAGACCAGGCAAGTACTTCCTAAACAACGTATCAAACCAGGCAAGTACTTCCTAAACAAGTATCAGACCAGGCAAGTACTTCCTAAACAATGTACCAGACCAGGCAAGAACTTCCAAAACAACATCAGACCAGGCGAGTACTTCCAAAACAATGTACCAGACCAGGCAAGAACTTCTAAAACAACATCAGACCAGGCGAGTACTTTCAAAACAACACATCAGATCAGACAAGTACTCCCTAAACAATGTATCAAAGTAAACAAATACTTCCTAAACAATGTAACATACCAGGCAAGTACTTCCTAAACAATGTATCAAACCAGGCAAGTACTAACTAAGCAATAAGACCAAGCAAGTACTTCCTAGACAATGTGTCTGACCAAGCATATACTTCCTAAACAATGTGTCAGACCAGACAAGTACTTCCAAAACAAGGTACTAAACCAGGCAAATGCTCACCTAAACAGTGTATCAAGCTAGACAAGTACTTCCTAGACAATGTCTCTGACCAGGCATGTACTTCCTAAACAATGTGTCAGACCAGGCAAGTACTTCCAAAACAAGGTACCAAACCAGGTAAATGCTCACCTAAACAATGTATCAAGCCAGACAAGTACTTTGTAGACAAAGTATCAGGGCAGACTCTCAACAGTTGGACAGGTTAGCTCTGATCAGTTAGACATTCAGATGGGTTGTTCATCAATGTGTGTTTGTTGTTCCTGACAGACTTGGTGCAGTGGCTGATGTGGAGCTGGTGGTGTGGTCAAAGAACATCAGCGATGATGTCATGGTGGTAGGGCTCATTCTGTCATTATTGGCATAACCCGCCCCCCCCCCCCCCATAAACCATGATCATTTTATTACCAAGATATGGAGGCACCTAATTTGTTTGCATTTAACTTTTGTGTTCTTTGATAACATTGCAGTTGTGCTTATTTTAAAGATAACTGAATTCCGCACAAGACGGTTCTATATGTACTAATCCTACGCAGTGTCTGGCTGTGTTTGCATAGAATCCTATGTGTATCTGCAAACTATTTGTTAGTTGACATTTTCAAACAGTGCTCATTCAAAAACTTTCAAAAAGCCATATGTATGGCGGCCTAGGAAACCAGTCGGAAGTTGCCAGGTGTAATTGCCCGTAAACATGTTATAAAGTTTTTGCGTCATTGGGTTGATTTTGAGATTTCACTGCAGTCTTTTAGCTAACAAGTAGTTTCCTTATTACCAAAATGAAAGTTGTACTTTTTTGTAACTGAAGTTTGTTCTACGTTGCAGCGTTTTAGAATTAAAAGCGAACTATTTTGCGAATGCTTACAACCTAGGAAAGAAGTGCCCAAATATGGCATACCGTACGAAAGCTATTTACAGCACGCAGTTCCCTAGCAGCATGCGCATGAATATGTTGGAAGAAAATTGAATGCGCAGTGAAAGTTAACAGGTTTTTATTTGGACGTTGGAAGATTGGAGTTGTTTATGTAGTTCGATTAGTTATTAGTTTAGTTTGATGTTGCGGTAGTTCATATCTGTACATAATTCTTAACAGTTTAACGTTTTATCGAACCGGATTTCGTTGGAAATACAGACTACAGGAAATTTTTTTTTTCGTGTTTACGAAAAATACGGTGTTTCAACGCATTGGCATTGATGAACATGCAGCATTTTGCAAGTGGGGTCATCCTCAATGAACTTGTGAATGACTACTTTGTGACGCACCCGATCGGCAATGATGATAGTGATTCGTACTTTCTGATTCGAGCGAGGACAACCTGGAGACAACCGTGACCTGGAGCTGGCAGTGCCAGAGGAAGTGTCGGTGAACGGATCTGTCAATGACAGTGATGACAGTGAAACTGTTGGTGACAACTCCAGACGCAAGATGAGATGGAAAAACACAAAGGCCTCTCTTCAGAGCCAAACAACAACAGTTCTTTTCAGAGCTAACCACAAATTCATAGAAGAGTTTGCTACCTCTTGCATGTTGATTATTAATGTACATTTTTGTCAACTTTTTTGACGGGTGCTCTCTTTAAATTATGGTAACTTTAAAAGTAACCATCACAATTGGATAATAGTTTTAGTGTTCCAAAGCTAAGATACATACTTACATTTTCTTCACTACATTGGACATGGTAATAGTACTGGATATTTTGTTATAATACTGCAGCAACATTTTATTTTGACATGAATTATGATGATTCCAGACACTACGAGTACTTTTTCCTCCAATAATGTTTAACGGGTGCCCTCTTTAAATTCTTGTAACTTTAAAAGTTGACATCATAATTGAATAATTGTTTCTGTAAGCTAAAGCGAACAAACACAGCTGCATTTGCTTCACTGGATTGTGTATGGTAATAGTAGCAGATACTTTGTTATACCATCATGAAGTTTTGTTTTCATATAAATAATGACTCTCGACTTAAAAACTGATTTTTGTCCTTAACTAATTTTTTATAGGTGCCCTCTTTTTAAGTTCTTGTAACTTTGGTTCCAGTGGGAATATTTGAATACAGTAAATTGTATTGAAATTGGAAATAGTGTTGCTTTCCATTTCTTGAATAAAAATACATATGATTTTTTTCATAATTTGACTGGTTTTCCTAGGCTGCCACACATGACAAATGCTCCTAGCATTTGTTCACCTAACTTATGAATCTAGTGACATAAGTTGGGTGGTTGGGTAAGCAGGTGTCCAGACATTTGGAGATGGTTAGGGTCTAAAGAGCCAACTAGCAGATGGAATTTCTTTGAGCGTACTTTTAGGGTGTGTGTAAACATGGGTCCAACTAGTAAGTGTGTGCCAGTAATAACAATTCGGCTGTCCCCTCTACTCTTTAGTGAATGTGTTTGCGTGCATACATATGTGAGTGTGTGGGTATTGGCGCTGTGTGCATGTACATGTGACTCCACCTGGTAAGTGTGTTGCAGGTCGCTGGAGACATGCTCTTCCAGGATGCAAGGTTTGACCTTGGGCAGGTTGTGCGTTTCTTCAAGTCGAAAGTGAACGGGGATGTGGCCGTGTACTACCAGCTCGGCTCCGATGAAGGCACTCACACACGCGGCATCATCGACATCTCACCCGCCTCAAGCAGGTAGGCACTTCTAAAATATAAATTCGCTCCTGCTGTGCATGAAGGCTGCTTCCTCTTTGATGTTCAGCGATGTCTCATTTCCCCATGTTCCTCCATTGGTTTAGTTCATCATGAATCTGTTTCTTTGATGTCAAAATATATATAAAATGTGGGAATAGCTTAAATAATGTTTGCATTCGGTTTAATAAACAAAGTGCGTACGTTTGTTTAAAATAATGTTTAAGTGTTCCTAAGAACTGACTTTGGCCTTTATATCTGGTCATTTGTGAAACCATTTGTTCATCTTGTTTCATGAAAAACCCAACCTGTCTATTATGTACTACAACTTGCTGTTCGTGTTTTGGTAATGCTTATTCTGTTTTAAGTGAAATCATCGGACAAACTATTAAATTACTGCGTACTGGTGGTTCCTATGACAGTGTCCATTTTTTGTCTTAATCCATGTATCCTGTCCAATATATTGATCTGTCATTTTATTTATTACACTACATCGTGCTTTGTAAAAAAAAGTTTAACTGACAGTTGTTTGTCCATTGTTTGCTGTTAGTATGATTATTAGTAGTAACGGTATTGATTATTAGTTTAGTTGTACAGTTTGGACAAACAAATATGCCTGACTTATGCTCAACCACGGAGCAACAAATCATGGTGCCACCCGCAGAATGGCTGATATCTCAATTTGTCCACTGAAAAAAGTAAATAACTCTAAATAACTGCCTTTTTTCAAATGCATCCCCAGTTGGTAGACCAGTGGTCAGTGGCCCAGAGAGGTCAGAGAACGTAGAAAGAAGCGAGTGGACCTGGGCACTTGGAGGAGATGTACTTACAATGTCCCACAGTTAGGGTATTAATGTGTCCCTCCACGACGAACCGGGTACCAACTGACCCAGGCCTGTTGTGCACAAGAGGCAGAAATAGCTGTCCAGGTCAAGTCCCATCAGTTTTGTGATTTTGACAGGAAAGCATAACTGATAAACTCATCTTTCAACGTTCTGTTTATTTTCCTCGACGAACAATCCATAAACTAATAAAATGTGACCCATCTTAACAAAATGAGTCGCATGTCGGAAATTTTTAATATTGAGTTATTAGTAGCGTTGGAAAGAGCAGAATCTCTGCTTTCACATGGTGTATCATGTAAGAAGATATCTTAATTCTAACTGAAGTTATGGCTTAACAAACACATGTGGGATAGAAACCTTCAAACCCAGAAAACGGCCGTCAAAGTTGATGCAAAATATTCGTTATGTTTCATGAAATGTACCTTAATTACCAGGGACAGATCTTGCTAAAAATGTCGTCCTCGTCCGCCTCGCTTCCATCCGTCAAGTCTTCCATAAAATAGTCCTCGATCAAACTGTCAATCTGTGCGCGATCACTTCCATCCGAATTTAACAGCTTCGCCACGTTAAACGCCATTCTTCGCGTCTTCTTGATCGTTATCTGGGTCAGCAGTGACGCGGTGGAAATACACGGTGTGCATGCGTGTGTTTACAGATTATGTAAATAACCCATCACTGGACCAATGAGAACAGCTGCCTGGGTCACGCAGTTGCCGTTGCTACCACGTGATCCGAATTGTTTACACATCTGGCCTAAACAGGGGGTGTCTTCCAAGCTCTCTGGAGGTCACAGAATGTAGTTATTAGCATGTTTATGCCCATATATGGGAAGGTGACGCGTCAAGCTTCGTGGTGATATCCCATATGTTAGGAGCGTCCCAAAATTAGCAGTTGCGAATGCGTGCAATTACTGGCATTTTTGGCGTTATTTTAAGGAAATCGAGCGGAAAACAAAAATCGCTTTAAAATACACAAAACAGAGTTAATTAGAGGGTAGCTAGAGTAGCAATCGATAAAACGAATACCAAAGAATAATTTTCAGGGGAATTCTCAAAATCGATGGATTCGCGATTTGTTCACATAAACGGCACTTACGGAAAATCAGATTTGCCGACATCCGACTCGTTTTGTTAAGATGGGTCACAAATATGTGTATTTACAAAACCATTGTTGAAAAACAATAAACAATATGAGTCAACATTACTTCTTTTCTCAAAACTTTGATTTTTAAAGTTTGTTTAAATATTTGTCAATTTTCAAGGCTACCAGCTCAATAAGTTTTTAACTTCTTTGGTCGCCACCTCGTCTGTGTTGCTTTTGTCTTGAAATATATCATGTGGATGAGGAAATAAACTTACTGTCAGTTTTGGCAATAAATAAAAAACTGTTGAAGATATTTCAACAAATGAGGAACCATTTTAAAGCTCACGGTCTGTGGAATCCAAAATGCTATAAAAAATATTAAAACTCCATTTCACAATTTTGTGACTTAAATACCTACTTTCCTGTGACAGGTCACATATATAAATACTGATTGTTGTGATTCTGAAGAGGAAGTAAGGATTGGGTGGTTGATGTCAGACATTACTTACTGGTCCTTAGGATAGAACACTTCTGGGAGAAGCCGGTGGAGAGAGTGACCAACTCAAGACTGGCCAGTGTCGTCTTCTACTGCTTCCGACCGGCCACTCTAAATGAGTTGACCAACTACTTGAACAATCACAAGGACATCCAGCAACGCAGCTTTGGTCAATTCATGGTGAGACTGGGGGATAGGATAGGAATAGGCTGATAATAGAATAGTATCAGAACTGTAATTAGACTAGTCATTGAACTGTAACAGAATAGTAATAGAAATGTAATAGAATAGTAGTAAAACTGTAATAGAATAGAAATAGAATAGTAATATACCAATAGTAAAATAGTAACAAAATAGTTATATAATAGAATAATAGAATCACAACAGAAGAAAACCGTACACATACAAATATGCATTAACAATATAATTATAAATAAGTAAACAGTTGAGTGTGTGTGTGTGTGTGTGTGTGTGTGTGTGTGTGTGTGTGTGTGTGTGTGTGTGTGTGTGTGTGTGTGTGTGTGTGTGTGTGTGCGTGCATGCATGTGTAGCTGAAGAAGGGAGAAATAACGGGAGAAGAAGAGGGAGGTGGATAGAGGGAGAAGTTGAGAGGTGAAGGGAGGAGAGGAGGGACGAGCTGGGGTGGGTTTGTGTGTGGGTTTGAGGCTGAATGATCTAGAAAGTAGAATATGATGAAGCTTGTGTTTGTCCACAGGAATGGCTGATCAACGTTCAGAAGAGTCCAGTGTACGGCATGCATCTACCAAGTGGCTTCCAACTGATTGGCCAAATGGTATGTATGATGTGCAACTTCCACCATTCAATTGTACTCTCTAAGTACCAAGTTACCAAGAGCACGTCAAACCATTCAGTTGTATTTTCTTTGTACCCTGTTACCAAGAGCAAGTCATACCATTCAGTTGTTCTGTCTCTACTCAGTATCAAGCTGCTGAAAGAATGTCATCCTCCCCTAACAGACTTGTTTGTTTCACATAAACTCCTATTATTTTGGGAAGCATTCAGCCACAGTGCAATTACTGCATGAAAACTTCCCTCACATCATTCTACAAGCATTTTTGTGTTGTCCTCTGTGACACAGTTGAAGACCATTCTGTTCTTCTATCACAGTTTAATGGTGTCTAACAAATAATTGTATATATCAGTTGTATTTTATCATCATTGATTAGTGTGCTATTATTTTGTTGCAATTTAGCATGCACTGGTAATAGTGCTAGGTTTAGAGCAGAGCTCATGGGACAGTTGCCCATGGGCCTCCACAAAATAATTTTCCTCCACAAAACATAAAAAAAAGTAAATGAATGAACAAATTTATATTGCTCTGTAAGGACCAAATTGTGATACGTAAGGAGTGAAAACTACTATAATAGCATGACTACAAAGGCTGACTTGTTAAATGAAACCTCAACACTGTAACCACAATATAATCAGACTACGGAAGTCAGTTAATAGAACGGTGCCGAGTGCTGGAAACGACATAAAGTAGAACTAGGAAACGTTACTGCTCAGGGGCCTCCACAGTCCTACACGTAGTGTTGTGCCTCAAACCATGCTTCACATGCGTTACGTTAGTCTCATTACCGTTGCCAAATTACCCCTCATATACCACACTGCGCATGCGTTACATTAGTCTCATTGCCATTGCCTTATTACCCCTCATATACCACACTGCACATGCATTACATTAGTCTCATTGCCATTGCCATATTACCCCTCATACCACACT
This sequence comes from Escarpia spicata, assembly GCA_963995525.1. NCBI lineage: Eukaryota > Metazoa > Annelida > Polychaeta > Sabellida > Siboglinidae > Escarpia > Escarpia spicata. The sequence continues at coordinate 39,395,212 of OZ023217.1, forward strand.
GCGCATGCGTTACATTAGTCTCAATGCCATTGCCATGTTACCCCTCATACCACATTGCACATGCGTTACATTAGTCTCATTGCCATTGCCATGTTACCCCTCATACCACACTGCGCATGCGTTACATTAGTCTCAATGCCATTGCCATGTTACCCCTCATACCACACTGCACATGCGTTACATTAGTCTCATTGCCATTGCCGTGTTACCCCTCATATACCACACTGCACATGCGTTACATTAGTCTCATTGCCATTGCCATATTACCCCTCATATACCACACTGCACATGCGTTACATTAGTCTCATTGCCATTGCCATGTTACCCCTCATACCACACTGCACATGCGTTACATTAGTCTCATTGCCATTGTCATGTTACCCCTCATATACCACACTGCGCATGCGTTACATTAGTCTCATTGCCATTGCCGTGTTACCCCTCACATATCACACTGTGCATGCGTTACATTAGTTTCATTGCCATTGCCATATTACCCCTCATATACCACACTGCACATGCGCTACATTAGTCTCATTGCCATGTTATCCCTCATACCACACTGCACATGCGTTACATTAGTCTCATTGTCTTTGCCATATTACCCCTCATATACCACACTGCACATGCATTACATTAGTCTCATTGCCATTGCCATGTTACCCCTCATACAACACTGCGCATGCGTTACATTAGTCTCATTGCCATTGCCATATTACCCCTCATATACCACACTGCACATGCGTTACATTAGTTTCATTGCCATTGCCATATTACCCCTCATATACCACACTGCACATGCGTTACATTAGTCTCATTGACATTGCCATATTACCCCTCATATACCACACTTCACATGCGTTACATTAGTCTCATTGCCATTGCCAGATTACCCCTCATATACCACACTTCACATGCGTTACATTAGTCTCATTGCCATTGCCATATTACCCCTCATATACCACACTTCACATGCGTTACATTAGTCTCATTGCCATGTTATCCCTCATACCACATTGCACATGCGTTACATTAGTCTCATTGCCATTGCCATGTTACCCCTCATACCACACTGCGCATGCGTTACATTAGTATCAATGCCATTGCCATGTTACCCCTCATACCACACTGCACATGCGTTACATTAGTCTCATTGCCATTGCCGTGTTACCCCTCATATACCACACTGCACATGCGTTACATTAGTCTCATTGCCATTGCCATATTACCCCTCATATACCACACTGCACATGCGTTACATTAGTCTCATTGCCATTGCCATGTTACCCCTCATACCACACTGCACATGCGTTACATTAGTTTCATTGCCATTGCCATATTACCCCTCATATACCACACTGCACATGCGCTACATTAGTCTCATTGCCATGTTATCCCTCATACCACACTGCACATGCGTTACATTAGTCTCATTGTCTTTGCCATATTACCCCTCATATACCACACTGCACATGCATTACATTAGTCTCATTGCCATTGCCATGTTACCCCTCATACAACACTGCGCATGCGTTACATTAGTCTCATTGACATTGCCATATTACCCCTCATATACCACACTTCACATGCGTTACATTAGTCTCATTGTCATTGCCATATTACCCCTTATATACCACACTGCACATGCGTTACATTAGTCTCATTGACATTGCCATATTACCCCTCATATACCATACTTCACATGCGTTACATTAGTCTCATTGTCATTGCCATATTACCCCTCATATACCACACTGCACATGCGTTACATTAGTCTCATTGTCATTGCCATATTACCCCTCATATACCACACTGCACATGCCTTACATTAGTCTCATTGACATTGCCATATTACCACTCATATACCACACTGCACATGCGTTACATTAGTCTCATTGTCATTGCCATATTACCCCTCATATACCACACTGCACATGCGTTACATTAGTCTCATTGCCATTGCCATATTACCCCTCATATACCACACTGCACATGCCTTACATTAGTCTCATTGCCATTGCCATATTACCCCTCATATACCACACTTCACATGCGTTACATTAGTCTCATTGTCATTGCCATATTACCCCTCATATACCACACTGCACATGCGTTACATTAGTCTCATTGCCATTGCCATATTACCCCTCATATACCACACTGCACATGCGTTACATTAGTCTCATTGCCATTGCCATATTACCCCTCATATACCACACTGCACATGCGTTACATTAGTCTCATTGCCATTGCCATATTACCCCTCATATACCACACTTCACATGCGTTACATTAGTCTCATTGACATTGCCATATTACCCCTCATATACTACACTGCACATGCGTTACATTAGTCTCATTGCCATTGTCATGTTACCCCTCATACCACACTGCGCATGCGTTACATTAGTTTCATTGCCATTGCCATATTACCCCTCATATACCACACTGCACATGCGTTACATTAGTCTCATTGTCATTGCCATATTACCCCTCATATACCACACTGCACATGCATTACATTAGTCTCATTGCCATTGCCATATTACCCCTCATATACCACACTTCACATGCGTTACATTAGTCTCATTGTCATTGCCATATTACCCCTCATATACCACACTGCACATGCGTTACATTAGTCTCATTGTCATTGCCATATTACCCCTCATATACCACACTGCACATGCCTTACATTAGTCTCATTGACATTGCCATATTACCACTCATATACCACACTGCACATGCGTTACATTAGTCTCATTGTCATTGCCATATTACCCCTCATATACCACACTGCACATGCGTTACATTAGTCTCATTGCCATTGCCATATTACCCCTCATATACCACACTGCACATGCCTTACATTAGTCTCATTGCCATTGCCATATTACCCCTCATATACCACACTTCACATGCGTTACATTAGTCTCATTGTCATTGCCATATTACCCCTCATATACCACACTGCACATGCGTTACATTAGTCTCATTGCCATTGCCATATTACCCCTCATATACCACACTGCACATGCGTTACATTAGTCTCATTGCCATTGCCATATTACCCCTCATATACCACACTGCACATGCGTTACATTAGTCTCATTGCCATTGCCATATTACCCCTCATATACCACACTTCACATGCGTTACATTAGTCTCATTGACATTGCCATATTACCCCTCATGTACTACACTGCACATGCGTTACATTAGTCTCATTGCCATTGTCATGTTACCCCTCATACCACACTGCGCATGCGTTACATTAGTTTCATTGCCATTGCCATATTACCCCTCATATACCACACTGCACATGCGTTACATTAGTCTCATTGTCATTGCCATATTACCCCTCATATACCACACTGCACATGCATTACATTAGTCTCATTGTCATTGCCATATTACCCCTCATATACCACACTGCACATGCGTTACATTAGTCTCATTGCCATTGCCATGTTACCCCTCATATACCACACTGCACATGCGTTCCATTAGTCTCATTGCCATTGCCATGTTACCCCTCATATACCACACTGCACATGCGTTCCATTAGTCTCATTGCCATTGCCATGTTACCCCTCATATACCACACTGCACATGCGTTCCATTAGTCTCGTTGCCATTGCCATGTTACCCCTCATATACCACACTGCACATGCATTACATTAGTCTCATTGTCATTGCCATATTACCCCTCATATACCACACTGCACATGCGTTACATTAGTCTCATTGCCATTGCCATGTTACCCCTCATATACCACACTGCACATGCGTTCCATTAGTCTCATTGCCATTGCCATGTTACCCCTCATATACCACACTGCACATGCGTTCCATTAGTCTCATTGCCATTGCCATGTTACCCCTCATATACCACACTGCACATGCGTTCCATTAGTCTCGTTGCCATTGCCATGTTACCCCTCATATACCACACTTCACATGCGTTACATTAGTCTCATTGACATTGCCATATTACCCCTCATATACCACACTGCACATGCGTTACATTAGTCTCATTGCCATTGCCATGTTACCCCTCATATACCACACTGCACATGCGTTCCAGTAGTCTCATTGCCATTGCCATGTTACCCCTCATATACCACACTGCACATGCGTTCCATTAGTCTCATTGCCATTGCCATGTTACCCCTCATATACCACACTGCACATGCGTTCCATTAGTCTCATTGCCATTGCCATGTTACCCCTCATGTACCACACTTCACATGCGTTACATTAGTCTCATTGACATTGCCATATTACCCCTCATATACCACACTGCACATGCGTTACATTAGTCTCATTGCCATTGCCATGTTACCCCTCATATACCACACTGCACATGCGTTCCATTAGTCTCATTGCCATTGCCATGTTACCCCTCATACCACACTGCGCATGCGTTACATTAGACTCATTGCCATTGCCATATTACCCCTCATATACCACACTGCACATGCGTTACATTAGTCTCATTGCCATTGCCATATTACCCCTCATATACCACACTGCACAAGTGTTACATTAGTCTCATTACCATTGCCATATTACCCCTCATATACCACACTGCACAAGTGTTATATTAGTCTCATTACCATTACCATATTACCCCTCATATACCACACTGCACAAGTGTTATATTAGTCTCATTGCCATTGCCATATTACCCCTTATATACCACACTGCGCATGCGTTACATTAGTCTCATTGACATTGCCATGTTACCCCTCATACCACACTGCGCATGCCTTACATTAGTCTCATTGCTATTGCCATATTACTCCTCATATACCACACTGCACATGCGTTACATTAGTCTCATTGCCATTGCCATATTACCCCTCATATACCACACTGCACATGCGTTACATTAGTCTCATTGCCATATTACTCTCAACCATTACCATCTTATCTCAGCGAGACGTAGCTAAAGTTATGATAATACAAACATCAGGTAATTTATTAAGATAATCAAAGAACAAAAAGAACTGAGTGATTTTTGTGTGTGTGTAATGGTGATGCAATAATGTAATTTCAGACGGCGAGTACTTTGGCTATACAAGTACTTTTGCATGACACCGGCACTGACTGATAAATAGTTTTGTTACATCTCCTGTTTGACCTTGCAGGGTTTGCAGGATTACTTGAAGTGGCGAGAGAAATACTCGGAGGCCCAGAAAGATCTCGAGTCAGACCGAGCCAGACTGGCCTTCTCCAAACGGGCCTACGCCAGGTGGGTGGATGGCTACAAGCTGACCAGGAGGGCCTCATTTAACTCACAACGGCCTATTTGTTTAATTTAGGGGAGGGCTTCATTTCACTCGTTGGATGGAGGCCTCATTTCACTTGGTTGATGGAGGCCTCATTTAATTTGGTCAATGGCGGCCTCATTTCACTTGGTTCATGTAGGCCTCATTTCATTTCGTCAATGGAAGCCTCATTTCACTCGGTCTATGGATGGTCTCATTTCACTCTGTCAGTAGTGGATGGTCTGTTTTCACTCCGTCAGTGGATGGTCTCATTTCACTCCGTCAATGGGTGGTCTCATTTCACTCAGTCAACGAATGGTCTCATTTCACTCCGTCAATGGATGGTCTCATTTCACTCAGTGAGTGGATGGTCTCATATTACTCCATCAATGGATGGCCTCATTTAACTATGTGAATGGAGGGCATCGTTTCACTCACTGAATGGAATGGAGGACATATTTTTACTAATAAATAGCCTGATATCACTCAAGGTGAGTCCCAGTTTTCACACTATATATAGGACCTCAGTTTGTTTACTCAGTGAACGACCTCATTTCAGTAATTCGTTGAAAACGTCATTCAAGATTATATTTTGAAAATGAAATGCACTCTGATGTAAAAACGTTTGTATAATGGAAGTTTATGTAGTTAGAACACTCGTTCACAACACTTGTCATGTCTTAATTATGCTACATTGGTTTGTAATCTACATTGGTTTGTAAGGGTGTTTGTGAACCACATCTGTATTGTTTGTACACTGTTAATGTTGCAGAGTGGGATTGATAGGCAACCCTTCTGACGGCTTCAATGGAAAAACAATTTCTCTGTCTATATCCAATTTCTGGGCCGATGTTACCATCAAAGAAAGCGACACTGTGGTATGTCAGATGTGATGTACGGTGTATACTCGGGCAAAGGTGTTTAGACTGTCCTTTCAAACAAACAAATTGTCTGTACTCACCAGGAGGGTGTCAAAACTAGACTGTTCAAATCATGAATGTAACTGAATCCGGAAACAACGTTGTTGTGCTGAGTTAGGACAAATATAATATATATGATATACTCAGTAGGTGGGTACTGTAGTTGTTCTATTAAGCATACGTGCCCTAATTACCGTACACTCCCCCTTTTAGCAGCGTCTGACACTGTGACAGCGATCTCCAATGCCAGCCTTGACTGCTGAATCCATCGTTGTAATTTAATTTCTACCAATGTCGCAATAGATTCAACGCTCAGTGATGAAACAAATATCGAAAGGTCCACCTAAATTATCAGACTTTACAGTGTTTTGGTATTCTGTTGCTCATATGGATGTATAAATTGCCTGCCAGTCTTTCCGTTGTGAACTTGTGACTATACCGAGGAATTCCAGAAAATGGGCCTACACCCCTGTATGCTTATTGGAAGAAAAAAAAACATATTCTCGCGTCTCAGATATTTGTTAAGCATAGTGTACTTTTAATAGAATGGATACATTATTTCAAATAGGTCCTTGATTACTCTGCAACCTTTAATGTGAAACATAGAAATTGTTAAATGAGCAGAAATCAGTAAATAGCTGTAGCTCTAAGTTTTCATTCAGTACAGTACTCAGTTGTTATCTAATTTAAGTGGGTCATTCTGATTTTCTTTGTAGGTTTTGATGCCCCACCCTCTCAATGATCCAACAGAATTTGGAGGGCTCGTGGACCTTCATGGCATCAGCGAGAGAGAGGGGTTAGTTTCACTTTCACTTTGTTATTGGGTCAACAGTTTCACTTTGTTGTTGGTTCAACAGTTACACTTCCATTTTGTTGTTGGCTCAACATGTAAGTAGTTCCACTGCTGTGTGCTCTACAGTGTGCAATAACAACTTAAAATGAAATTGATTAATCTTAAATTTACAAAATATTATGAAAGGATTTAAAATGATAATTTCTAGTGAGGAAATTGTTTAAAAGTACCTCATTATTAGGTGTGCTTTGTTTCATTGTGTTTGCATTGCTCTGTGGTCAGAGCTCCTCTTGATTTGTCTGTAGTCTCCAGTCTCCTTCACTGTAGAGATGATGGCAATGTGTCACTTGTTTACAGCTACCTAGGAGGCCTCCGACTGCTCCAAGCCACTTGTAAACACTTCTTGCAGTACTGCATTAAACACAGGTAAGTATTGAACACAGGTGAGTCTTGAACACACGTACGTTTTGAACATGGGTGAGTCTAGAACACAGGTGTGTCTTGAACACAGGTAAAGCTTGACCACAGGTAAGTCTTGAACACATAAGTTTTGAACACAGGTGAGTCTTGAATACAGGTGTGTCTTGAACACAGGTGAGTCTTCAACACAGGTGAGTCTTGAACATGGGTGAGTCTAGAACACAACCAAGGCTTGAACAAATGTGATTCTTGAACACAGGTAAGACTTGAACATGGGTAAATCTTTAACACAGGTAAATTTTGAACACGGGTAAGTCTTTTGTCTACAACGAATAACGTAAAAGTTATATAACGACATTTCAATTTACATACCTTTCCAAAGCACATATCAAAAACGGTTTTTGAAGATATAACTTCAAAATTATATTATTCAAACTGGTAGTAATTGTTTGTTTATAAAAATTCAAACAAAACAACAAAAATTTATTCTTTCACCCCGCGAATGTATTTTTGTTTTATTCTCGGATTTGAACTGTGGCGATCAGTCATATAATTAAAAAAATAGTTTGAATAACTTATTGTTGTGATTGTGTTCTGCTGTATATAGTTGTAATCAAACAGAGACGTTAAAAATATTTATTTGTGTTCTTCTGTTTAGAATAAAGATTCCAAAACGTAATTTCACACTGAAGTATGATACGAACATTCCAAGACAAGTGGTAAGTCTGGATGGTAACAAACCACATAGGATCTCATTAAACAGTTTTAGTGTAGCAAAGTTGAACATTCAGTTATTTGTAGCAGTGTTTCCTAGATTTTGACATCAAACATCAACCAAGGTGACAATAATTGCGATTGGCCAGCAATATTCATTGCCTGTTCACTGTCTGTTCACTGCATATTCACTCTCAATTCAGTGCTTATTCACCGGCTATTCATTCAATTCACTCTCTGTTTACTCTCCATTCAATCTCTTTCCTGTCTATTCACTGTCTATTCACTATCTATTCACCATCTATTCACTGTAATCACTGTCTGTTCATTGGCTATTCTCTCTCTCTATCCACTCTCTGTTTATCCTCTTTTCACTGTTCATTCACTCAGTATCCATGGGATTATTCACAGTAAATTCATTATATATTCACTCTCTATAGTATCTCTATTCATTCCCAATTCACTGACTGTTCAATCTCTATGCACTGTCTATTCTGTAATTACATTTTTAAATTACACTTTTTATGAATGTTTATAACAGGGTTGTCTAATTCTGTGAATCAACAATGTGTTCTGTGAATCAGCATGTTTAGTGAATCTGAAGGTTCTCTCAAGCAGTGTGTTCTGTGAATCAGAGTGTTCTGTGAAACAGTGTGTCCTGTGAATTGGCATGTTTAGTGAATCTGAAAGTTCTCTGATGAATCAGGGTGTCCCGTGAATCAATCTATTCTGTAAACCAGTGTGTTATGTTAACCAGCATGTTCTATGAACTAGCATGTTCTGTGAAGGGTTCAACCAGTGTGTTCTGTGAACCAGCGTGTCCTGTGAATGAGCATATTCTGTGAACCAGTGTGTTTGGTGAACTGGTGTGTTCTGTTCAGGGTCTGGCAGGCAGCAGTGCGATTGTGGTGGCTACACTCAAGTGTCTCATGGTGTTCTTCCAACTGGACCCAGATGTAAGTGTTAGTGTGTTGTAGAATTCTTCCAACTAGATCCAGAAATAAATATTAATCTCCACACTAAGTGTTAATATGCAGATATAAGTGTTATTCGCCAGAGAAATGTTGATCTTTAGATGGAAGTGTTAATCTCCTAATTTCTATGTTGTTTTAAACTCGGACATAAGTGTTAATTTCTAGATGTGATAATCTTCAGATGTAAATATTAATCTCTAGACATTATTGTTGTTTACCAGACATTAGTGTTATTCGACAACATTAGCATTCTTCTCCAGACATTAGTGTTAACCTTGAGACGTTAGTGTTGATGTTTCTCATGTGCAAGTTGGTGGAATGCGTTCTGGTGTTGGTTCTAATCTAAACACATTCACCAAGTTGGACAACGTTAAACCGGTTGAGGTCTAAAGGTGAATTAACACATCACTGACATGAACACATACACACTGCTGTTTTAGGACATTCCAAAACCACTTCATCTAAACACATTCACCAAGTTGGACAACGTTAAACTGGTTGAGGTCTAAAGGTGAATTAACACATCACTGACATGAACACATACACACTGCTGTTTTAGGACATTCCAAAACCACTTCATCTAAACACATTCACCAAGTTGGACAACGTTAAACTGGTTGAGGTCTAAAGGTGAATTAACACATCACTGACATGAACACATACACACTGCTGTTTTAGGACATTCCAAAACCACTTCATCTAAACACATTCACCAAGTTGGACAACTTTAAACTGGTTGAGGTCTAAAGGTGAATTAACACATCACTGACATGAATACATACACACTGTTGTTTTAGGACATTCCAAAACCACTTCATCTAAACACATTCACCAAGTTGGACAACTTTAAACTGGTTGAGGTCTAAAGGTGAATTAACACATCACTGACATGAACACATACACACTGCTGTTTTAGGACATTCCAAAACCACTTCATCTAAACACATTCACCAAGTTGGATAACGTTAAACCGGTTGAGGTCTAAAGGTGAATTAACACATCACTGACATGAATACATACACACTGCTGTTTTAGTGCATTCCAAAACCACTTCATCTAAACACATTCACCAAGTTGGACAACGTTAAACTGGTTTAGGTCTAAAGGTGAATTAACACATCACTGACATGAACACATACACACTGCTGTTTTAGGACATTCCAAAACCACTTCATCTAAACACATTCACCAAGTTGGACAACTTTAAACTGGTTGAGGTCTAAAGGTGAATTAACACATCACTGACATGAACACATACACACTGCTGTTTTAGGACATTCCAAAACCACTTCATCTAAACATATTCACCAAGTTGAACAACTTTAAACTTATTGAGGTCTAAAGGTGAATTAACACATCACTGACATGAACACATACACACTGCTGTTTTAGGACATTCCAAAACCACTTCATCTAAACATATTCACCAAGTTGGACAACGTTAAACTGGTTGAGGTCTAAAGGTGAATTAACACATCACTGACATGAACACATACACACTACTGTTTTAGGACATTCCAAAACCACTTCATCTAAACACATTCACCAAGTTGGACAACTTTAAACCGGTTGAGGTCTAAAGGTGAATTAACACATCACTGACATGAACACATACACACTGCTGTTTTAGGGCATTCCAAAACCACTTCATCTAAACACATTCACCAAGTTGGACAACTTTAAACCGGTTGAGGTCTAAAGGTGAATTAACACATCACTGACATGAACACATACACACTGCTGTTTTAGGGCATTCCAAAACCACTTCATCTAAACACATTCACCAAGTTGGACAACTTTAAACTGGTTGAGGTCTAAAGGTGAATTAACACATCACTGACATGAACACATACACACTGCTGTTTTAGGGCATTCCAAAACCACTTCATCTAAACACATTCACCAAGTTGGACAACTTTAAACTGGTTGAGGTCTAAAGGTGAATTAACACATCACTGACATGAACACATACACACTGCTGTTTTAGGGCATTCCAAAACCACTTCATCTAAACACATTCACCAAGTTGGACAACTTTAAACTGGTTTAGGTCTAAAGGTGAATTAACACATCACTGACATGAACACATACACACTGCTGTTTTAGGACATTCCAAAACCACTTCATCTAAACATATTCACCAAGTTGGACAACTTTAAACTTATTGAGGTCTAAAGGTGAATTAACACATCACTGACATGAACACATACACACTGCTGTTTTAGGACATTCCAAAACCACTTCATCTAAACATATTCACCAAGTTGGACAACTTTAAACTGGTTGAGGTCTAAAGGTGAATTAACACATCACTGACATGAACACATACACACTGCTGTTTTAGGACATTCCAAAACCACTTCATCTAAACATATTCACCAAGTTGGACAACTTTAAACTTATTGAGGTCTAAAGGTGAATTAACACATCACTGACATGAACACATACACACTGCTGTTTTAGGACATTCCAAAACCACTTCATCTAAACATATTCACCAAGTTGGACAACTTTAAACTTATTGAGGTCTAAAGGTGAATTAACACATCACTGACATGAACACATACACACTGCTGTTTTAGGACATTCCAAAACCACTTCATCTAAACATATTCACCAAGTTGGACAACGTTAAACTGGTTGAGGTCTAAAGGTGAATTAACACATCACTGACATGAACACATACACACTACTGTTTTAGGACATTCCAAAACCACTTCAGCCACAGTTTGTACTGAATGTGGAGAAAGATGAACTACTGATCCAGGCTGGACTCCAAGACAGGGTCATTCAGGTAGGAGAAACATGAACTAGTGACATGTGTCATTACATTCAGGTAGGAGAAACACGAACTAGTGACATGTGTCATTACATTCAGGTAGGAGAAACACGAACTAGTGACATGTGTCATTACATTCAGGTAGGAGAAACATGAACTAGTGACATGTGTCATTACATTCAGGTAGGAGAAACATGAACTAGTGACATGTGTCATTACATTCAGGTAGGAGAAACATGAACTAGTGACATGTGTCATTACATTCAGGTAGGAGAAACATGAACTGGTGACATGTGTCATTACATTCAGGTAGGAGAAACACGAACTAGTGACACGTGTCATTACATTCAGGTAAGAGAAACACGAACTAGTGACACGTGACATTACATTCAGGTAGGAGAAACACGAACTAGTGACACGTGTCATTACATTCAGGTAGGAGAAACATGAACTAGTGACATGAGTCATTACATTTCTCCATCCTGGATAAGCGTAGAAGACATCAGTAACATGGTGTCTCATCGTGTGGTAAGTCGTGATGAGAAAAGAGTTTTCAGGATTACTGAAGATGTGTCCATGAAATGTGGCATTGTGGTTAGCTTAACCTACGCTTAAGTTATAATATGTTCAATAACAATGGTTTAATGTTTTTATTTAAATATAATATGTGTCGAGTCCTGACGAAATGAGTCGGATGTACAGATTTGTCGAACATCAGGAAATGCCAAAATGTGTTGCAACCGCAACATTTACGATTGTGCGTTTTTTCAATAAACTTGGTCCTTAATATGTATATTATTGACTGACGTCACTATTTTTGTTAAATGTGCATTTATTTGCTGTTTATAGAGTAGTTTTGTGATACCTGTGTAAAATGTCATGCATGAATTCGCTAAAACAAAGCCGAAAATGCAACATTTGTAACGCAGTTTTTTGCGGAAATTGCGTGCTGTCCCTCAACATTTTGATACCGCCAGAGAGCGCTGGATGTCATCTTTCTAAATATAGTGAGGTCGCCTTGATCTGGTTTGAATTTAGCCAATAGGAGGGCTTGACGTGCGAGCTATGATGTAAACATTCGACGCCTTGTTGCTAGCCGCGTGACTAATGCTACTGCTGTCATTGGCTGCGCAGCTGAGGCGCATGCGCATTGCGGCTTTCTTTGACAGTCCCTTTAAAAATGGCGCTCGAGTTAGCGAGGTTGATTAATTACAATGTGGCGGATTCCGATAGAGAAAAGATCGATAGTTTATTGGAGGAGTACAGTGTGGCAAGGGTGACGAACCAGACTCAGATTCAGAAGTTTGTAATAGCAGGTCATCCGACGAGGATGACCATTTTGATGACCGAAGGAATGACTTCGACGATGCCATGGAAGTGGCTGCCGAGTCTGAGGACATAGTTTTTGACTCGGTGGACGAAGAACTGGCCAAAGTTTCAGGTATGCATGTTATCGAAGTGTGTATATTATATACACTATGAAATTATTATTTGAATGTCGGTTCACTGTCTGTGGTTCGTTATATTTATATGAACAGTGGCACAGGGCATTGTCATGACTGTATTTGGGTGAATGCATGTGCACGTTATCAGGCCATCAGGGTGAGATCATGACAGATTACTAATTAATTAGATCGTTACTATAACCAAGCCTAATAGACAATGCTGATATGAGTTTCATTAAACTGGTGTTAGTCACGGCTTGACATGAAGAGTAAATTAAAGTTGTGACTTTCTGTGATATGGAGGAATGATGTCAGACATACTGATACACCACTGCACTGATAGTAGGATAGGTTTATTAATTCCTTATTATTATTAATGTAGCCTAAATTTCCATTTGTGTCTACAATAATGTTTTTGGTGTGACTCTTAAAAAAACAGATACTTTATGCATTTCAAAGGGACATAAAATGATATTACATGTCATGGCAATGTTTTTTTAATGTGCATCATAACAAGGCACTGGACTATTATGATTGGCCTTTTTATAAATGCATATGAAATTATATTTGCCGTTTGTGGAAGTGCCTGCCATAACTGATCGCATTTCACAGGAACACCTTCGAGTTGTTGACATGGCCAGGACATTCTACAACGGGATGGTGACAGCTGCCAAGCAGACCTGCAGCGAAATGAAACTGGTGGAGTTCAGCAGGAGTGCTCCCTGCAGCCGGCAGATCTCGATGCACTACAGTTTTGACTTTGCACAGCAAGTTCACCTGCCGAGTGACCCTCTCCAGCCAGGCCCTGTGTACTTCCTGGTTCCTAGGAAGTGGCATATTTGGGGTCTGCTGTGAGGGGCTCCCGAAGCAGGTGAACTTCCTGATTGATGAGGCCCATCTCATTTCGAAGGGGTCGAACGCTGTTGTGTCCTACATACACTACTTTTTTAGATTTAGATTTTTTGGACTGGGTGAGACCACTGTCGACCTTCACTGTACAAAACAAGAACCGTTTCGTCCTGTGGTATTGTGCATAGAGGGTCGCCATTGGTCTCCACCAGCCCATCACACTCAACTTTCTAGTTGTGGGACACACAAAGTTTGCCCCTGACGCTTCTTTGGGCTTCTCAAGCGGGCATTCAAATGCCACGCAATATCGTCGCTGACTGAGCTCGAGTCTGTGGTGAATGGGAGCGCCTGTCTGAATTCCACCCAGTTGGTTGGCAATGAAGACGGCACTTCCCTCGTCCCTGTGGCAGACTGGCAAGCACACCTCCATCCCCACTTCAAGGCACTGCTAGGCATCAAGAAGTACTTTTACTTCAGGTACTTTCAATGCTATCTATTTATCCCAGTAGTATCCACAATATCATTTAATAACAGAAAATTAAAGGAAATAAATGCTATGAATGCTAAATAAAGCTTTACATAAAGGGTTATCGTCATAGGTGAGTTGGTGTGTTCATAAAAAAATGTTTGTTTATCGTTACTTTATTTACACGATTACAATAATTGTGTTACTTTACCCTTATAATAATGTTACTTGACCCATGTATGCACGGCTGATACATTGATATTTTGCATTCATCTTTTTGTGTTTCTAATATAAAACCAAGGAAAACATATTTGCCTGTTATGACAACACTCGCAGATGTTCCTGTGAAATGCAACCATTATGCCTGTATGCAATGAATGATGATAAACAATTATTTAAACTGTGTTAAACACTGTTCACAGGTTTGATGCAGTCAGCCCCGGCATGGTCTTTGTAAAGACAACATGCGGCAGCCCCGAAGAGCGCTTCGAGTTCCTGGTTTGCAGCGATGCCTTGCTGCCTTCTGCACCACCAGTCGCCATCAAGCCACCCGGCCTCAGTTACGACCGCCAACACTACCTCCACACAAACATTCGTCCGTTTGTGAAGGACCTGTATAAGGACGTGCTGTGTCCAAGCCCCTCTGAGAGGGAGGATGCCCCCGTGGCGGGGCCCTCCACAGCTCCCGATGCTGTCGCATCCACACCACGCAGAGGAGGTGTACGTGGCCGAGGTCGCCGTCCTCGCCATTGCGTTCTCCGACCCAGGCATCTGAGAACTCGTGGCAGTGCTCGCAGGGGACGTGGTAGTCCTGGCAGGGGACATGGCAATGCTAGCAGGGGTCGTGGTGGTGCCAGTGTGGGAAAATGAGAATAAACTCACTGACTGGTTTTGTGAGTCATATAAACTTGCAGCAGTTTTCTTTTGCAATTTTCTTTTGTTTTTGTTAGTAACAATGAGCTTCACTTATTAGAACAATGTCAGTTTATAAATAAATGCATTTACCCGACAAACCAGACTGTTTTTGTGTGTGCTGTAAAATTCGTAAAAAAACACCATTCCACTAGTATACATGGAAAAGTCTTTTGCTCATAACTTTTTTAATATCCCATACATTTTGTTCATATTTTCAGATACTTAAAAGGATATCACTATCTAAGATGGTGCAGAATTTCAAAGAAATCCGTTTATGGTAACTAAGGTACTTTTCAGTAAACGTACCAAAACTTCAAACAGCGTTTTCTCAGTTTGAACATTTCTACCCCATATGTGTTCATTGTGACACAACTTCAGCTAGGATTACACTACGCCCACAATATATGTACCATATTAAAGCTGATTATATGCTCTTTCCAACGGTATATATAACTAAATATTTTAAAATTTGTACATGTGACTCATTTCGTTAGGACTCGACACATAAAAATAAATCATATCATTAATCATTATTAGTATTAATACTATGTTGAAGCGGACCTTATTTCTCATTAATGTTTCTAGATATATGAAGGCCTCGTCTACATGGACTTCAGCAAGGAGCTGTTCCAGCAGCAAGGACACGGTGAGTTGGACCAACACATGTGAACATGTTCATAGCAGTGTATTTGTAAGGGCTGGTTGCATAAGGTTGCAATCCCAAAATATATTAAGCATTGTATGGGGGGAGGTAGTTGTCGCCACGTATCACAAGAGAAATAAATTGCTACAGTGACACCACCTAATGAGTGAATCTCGTGTTAATACAAATTCATGCTAATAGGAGCTTGGGATTAAAAATCGCACACCGTATATTGGTGGGGGAAGGAGGGGAGCTGAATCAGTGCTAAATGCATTACATTTTGTGCAGTTTGTGAACTAATGAGGCCGTCAGTAAACTCACCTATGAGCCAGTGTGTACATGAACACCATGCTTGCTGTCCAGGGATGTACAAGAGTCTTCCGGTGTGTGAACTACCTCGGTTCTGGCTCGCGTACTCCATTGACCCCAGTGACTCTGGTCGTATCCATAGCAACGTCTCCAGTCGCTGGCTCGCTGGTTAGTCACAGATTCTCTCTCTCATGTACAAACTCACCATGTTTATATTACTTAGTAATAGCTAGCTCTCTCTCTCTCTCTCTCTCTCTCTCTCTCTCTCTCTCTCTCTCTCTCTCTCTCTCTCTCTCTCTCTCTCTCTCTCTCTCTCTCTCTCTCTCTCTCTCTCTCTCTCTCTCTCTCTCTCTCTCTCTCTCTCTCTCGCTCGCTCCCTCCCTCCCTCCCTCCCTCCCTCCCTCCCTCCCTCCCTCCCTCCCTCCCTCCCTCCCTCCCTCTCTCTCTCTCGTACAAACGTAACACGTTCATTGAGGTTAGCTTGTTGAGTCATCTCAATATTGTCTGTGAGCGACAGTTCACAGTGTAGCTTGTTGAATTGCCCCAATGTTGTCTGAGTGAGTGAGCAAGTGAGAGCGTGAGTTAATGAATGAGTGAGTGTAACTTGTTGAGTTGTGTTCCAGGTGATCCTGAGGTCGTGGCTGCTATGCAGAAGTTTGCATCACTCACAGATAATGCCAGGTATGGACGAGACCTAAGTCAGGACTCGACTCCTGAATAATGTCTGTAGCCCCAGCCATGGTAGGGAGCGGAGGTCGCGTGATAGAGCATCGCACTGTCGATTGAGGGGATGGTGTTCGATTCCACTTGCCGCTGGTTTGAAACTTAGGCTGTTTCGTTCGCCTCAAGTTGCCTGTGTCTTTTGGAAGAAACACTAATGTCTCTGTCAGGGGAAGTAAAAGACCCCACAATGGGGGTAACTGTGTAACCTGTCGTGGACTCACAGAGAGGTGGTCTCTCTCTAACCCACCGGATGTAGCTCCCAGTGGCCGGAGAGGCTTCCTGGTTGGGCGTGTGAGAACAGGCAGTGTATACTCTGTGTCATTAGACCGATTGGGTCCTATATGAATGTACATACATACAGCCTTTGCCTTGGTGGGGTGATATCTACGTCCTCACCCTGCCCTGAATCCTCAAGTGTTTAGATAACATTCGTTTCAGAATCTGATAAATTGCAATTGTTTAAAGTATAATTGGTTGATAAAGAGGAGATTGACACCAATAACTGGAAAGTATTGTTTGAATGGTTGACAGCGAAGTGATTGTCTAAGTAACGCACTGTTCAGAACAGTATAATTGGTTGACAAAGAGGTGATTGACACCAATAACTGGAACATATTGTTTGATTGGTTGACATAGAAGTGATTGGCTAAGTAACGCACTGTTCAGAACAGTATAATTGGTTCACAAAGAGGTGATTGACACCAATAACTGGAACATATTGTTTGATTGGTTGACAGCGAAGTGATTGGCTAAGTAACATGCTGTTCAGAACAGTTCAGAACTGAGAAATGATTGACTAGTAATTGGATGGTATTGTGTGATTGGTTGACAGAGAGGCGGTTTGGCTAGAGTAATTGGATGATCATGATACTGTGTGGTTGGTTGACAGAGACATATTGTCTCCAGTAACTGGACTATACTGTGTGATTGGTTGACAGAGAGGCAATTAGCACCAGTAACTGGATGGCATTGGCACAACTGATGGATGACAACTTTGCATTAAGACGGTAAGGTTTAGTGTTAATGATCTGTGACTTACTTCTTTAATACTGTTCTTATTAATATAACAAAAATGTCAATGAACCTGTCAAGACTTTTGCCTCTTGTATGTCTGTTTGACATATTTACATGTGACTTGCCACAGCGAAGTGGTTATTAAGTATTCACATGTGACTTGCCACAGCGAAGTGGTTATTAAGTATTCACATGTGACTTGCCACAGCGAAGTGGTTATTAAGCATTCACATGTGACTTGCCACAGTGAAGTGGTT
The DNA here is from genome assembly GCA_963995525.1 of Escarpia spicata. NCBI lineage: Eukaryota > Metazoa > Annelida > Polychaeta > Sabellida > Siboglinidae > Escarpia > Escarpia spicata. The sequence continues at coordinate 39,413,706 of OZ023217.1, forward strand.
ATTAAGCATTCACATGTGACTTGCCACAGTGAAGTGGTTATTAAGTATTCACATGTGACTTGCCACAGCGAAGTGGTTATTAAGCATTCACATGTGACTTGCCACAGCGAAGTGGTTATTAAGTATTCACATGTGATTTGCCACAGCGAAGTGGTTATTAAGCATTCACATGTGACTTGCCACAGTGAAGTGGTTATTAAGTATTCACATGTGACTTGCCACAGTGAAGTGGTTATTAAGCATTCACATGTGACTTGCCACACCGAAGTGGTTATTAAGTATTCACATGTGATTTGCCACAGCGAAGTGGTTATTAAGCATTCACATGTGACTTGCCACAGTGAAGTGGTTATTAAGTATTCACATGTGACTTGCCACAGTGAAGTGGTTATTAAGCATTCACATGTGACTTGCCACAGTGAAGTGGTTATTAAGTATTCACATGTGACTTGCCACAGTGAAGTGGTTATTAAGCATTCACATGTGACTTGCCACAGCAAAGTGGTTATTAAGTTACAACATTGTGATGTGGAGCTTTGTACTATTTTTGGATTCCACAGATGATGATATTATTTAAAATGATGCTTCATTTCCTGAATTATCTTCAGTAGTTTTTGATTTATTTCTAAAATTGGTGACAATTAAAAAAGTCACGTTTCGAGAAATGAGGCCATTTCGACTTATTATCTAATAATTTTTAATATATGGGTTCATAAATGCATGTGTTTGATTAATTTTGCATTATTTGTCGAGGAAAATAAACTGGACATTGAAAGATGAGATTATAAAGTATGAATTTCAATGAAAATCACAACATTTATTGCTCATGACGTAGGCAACTGTTTTTGGCTCATCTGCAGAATAGGCCTGTGTCACTTAATACAGTCGCGCCTCGTTATAACGTGCCCCGTTATAACGCGGATTCGGTTATAACGCGGTCGGTCGTGGACCCCGAATTTCTGCCGCCAGGGGGGAAATGAGCACTATATCAACACGGTAATAACTGTCAATTGTTTTGTGTGAAGTTATCCCCGTCTTTGTCCACGACATGTGTATATTGAACGACTAGTTGGCGCACAATAAATTTAACGTTGACGTACAACTGCAACGAATCAAGTGTAAGGCGCGTCACTACTTTGCCGTTGTTTATTCTGCACTGCCAATGGCATGCTATCAAAGGTATAAGTTTCTTTGACTATAATTATGCTCAATTTTAACTTTAGGAACAGAACAGGAACAGGAACAAATGTGGAGTGAGGTATTGTTTGTTTTGCGCCGACATCAAACGAATCGTTTCTAGTCTGCTAGTCATGCTCATGGCTTCCGCGGATCACGAGTTCGCCTGGTTTCGGCGCCAGGTGGCTTGTAAAGTGCAATTGAAATTCACAAATACACTTAAGAATGGGTTAAATACGTTTTAATACAGCTTAGTAGGCAAGGTCAGTAAGCTAACATTGCGTAACAAATATTAGCTTTTCGCTGCGATGAACGCAAAGCTACTGCCTGTACTGGTGCACCAAAATATTACTTCGTCAACCGCATATGGATTGGTGAATTGTAATATTGTTCAGCATGGTAAATGTGTTTTCTAAATTGGTATTTTGATATTTATTGAAAGACGAAGTTAAGCCAATTGTGAGCGTACTTATAGCTTTAAATCCTTAATCAACTCCAATAGAGCGTTTGTCAAATCATTTGCGTATTCGGCTGCCGAGTGCCAGGTCATTATTTTAGATCTTACGTCAGCGGTACCATATTATCGTTCAGTTGACCGTGACTTGTTGGTCCGTTGTTTATTTTAAAACGGCACACAATTCATGAATTTTATTCAGTTCAACATTCAGCAGTGTATGACAGAATACACACTGACGTTGGCTGGCAGTTTAATAAGCTTCATAAACTGCGTATAGACTGCGCGACGTGCACACTTTGGCTTCGATGGCGTTCTTCGTGCAGCAGCGGTGTCGGTCGTCGTCGTAGCGCCCCTGACGGCAGATACGGGAACACGCCACGTTTATAACGCGCCCCGTTTATAACGCGGATTCATTTCGTGGACCCCGACTACCGCGTTATAACGAGGCGCGACGTACTTGGTTTGCTGTGACGCTTCTGTTGCTTGTCTTCTCCAATCACTGCATCTCCTTCCGTGGTATTCCCCGTCTACCACTGACACTCACTATATTTACATCTATGTCTTAATATGCTGCTACACTCCACATGAATTTCCCTCACAAGGGACAATAAAGTATTGTGATTGATTGATCTATTGGATGGCAGAAATAGTCACAGGAAAAAGTCACGTAAATATAGTCACAGTTTGGCTGGGAAAAGTCACGTGAAATAAAGTCACACAATGATTGTATTTGGAGATTAAACACACATTTTCACTGATAACTGAAAACAAGTTTGATGATTAAGACGATTGTATTAAAAATCTGTGCCTTATTCTTGCGTTTTTAAAGTTTGAAGTTTCTTGGTTAACAGTAAAGGAAATACTGGTTTAATAAAATGTTGTGTTGAGTGTATTGAATTGTGAACTTGAATATCAGTCTTGTGATATCAATATGACATTGTAAATTAGAGGGAGGATGTCTAGTTTGTTTTATTGTAATATTATATAATACAGTATAAACTATATCTACTGTAACATTCCGAGCATCCTTTTACGAATTTTCCAAGTTCACTATTTGGGGATTTGAATGATAGCTTTGTAATTTTGTTAACATTAAACTGTTGAATTCAAAAGTTGTTTCTGCCTCATTGAAACACATTTGGGTGGTACGTACCGTACATCAGAATAGGTAGAGTTTGTACGGTATAATATGATTTTACAATAAAAACAAACAGACAACCTCCCTTTAACTAACAGGATGTCACCAATGTGGTTTATTGCAGACGTCTTTATGGTGACGCGGCCTTGGGTGAAACCAACCTGAGAATGGTAGACATAGCCCAGCGCTTTGGTTCCGCAGTAAAGTTTCCTGGAAGTGGAGGCGCAGTCATTGGGCTGTGTCAAGACTCGAACACAATGGTGAGTGCTACATAAATCCTAAATAATGATACACTAATTTGATGGATCCGTAAACTATCAAACCCACTTGATCCATAGCTCTTCTTGCGCTACTGACTACATGTGTTGATCTCTTCATGTGTCGCTTATTGATGAAGGTCGTTGAGCGAGTACATTCTTTAACTTTTCATGCATTTATAAAATGTTATCAGTTTACAGTCAATATAGCACAGCCATGCTAACATATCGTATTGTACAACTTCGAGGGGAAATAAGTAGGCCTTATCCAATCATTTAATTCTTAAATTGGGGAGATTCAGAGTACCACACCAGCCAGTGTTGTCACGTTTGTGCGCCCTGGCCTAGCTTACTTCTGGGCAAAAATAATTCTTGTTCTTAAGATTATTCTTGGATATAATTATTCATATTTGTTATTACATTTATTTCTCGTGAGTAACAATTTAAAGCTGCTTCCTCAACTGGCCGAGTTCATCATGAATCTGGTTCTTTGATATCAAAGCTTGAAGTGTGTGAAAAAAAAAATTATTTCAACCATTTAACATGTGGTTAAATAGTTGAAATAACTGGTTTTGGTTGTTTATTTTATTTGTGAAAGCCAACATCTAACCCTCAACACGCAAGAAAGAATTTGTAAGTCACATAGTTTTTGAGAGAGCAAAGAAAGTCTCTATTATTAACATAGAGACAAGTGCATAACATCACACATTCAGGTGAAGATTCAAATTGTGAGAATCACTTGAATTGATTCCAATAAGTTAATACATTGTTTGATAATTTACCAAAACTACATTCAAAATGTTACACAATCAAGTTAGCATGTCTTAGTTGTCTATGTCAGATTCAGTCGGACCGAGTGATTTAATCCGAGTTACGCGAAAATCCGACTTAGCCGAAGATGTTGATGTCCACAAACAACATACAACATTATGCAGTATTAGAACAGTTTTGTGCTTCATTTTGGTACGAATCTCTAAGCTTAAAGCTTAGTAATTATTATTGATTGTAAATGTCAGTCATCTTGCTCTGTGTAAGTCTGTGTTGCGACTATCTCATGATAATGGCCTCTACTTGTCGGTCAACTCTTCGATTTCACGAGCGTTGAACTAGAGTGTCTTAATTAGTGTCCATAAAGCAGCATTTTCAGACACCAAGACTTCGTCGCCCTCATCATCGCTCAGTAAACCAACCATCTGCATCGGGGTGTTGTACGGTTTCAATGAGTAGCTCGTTATTTGGAGTAGCCAACATTTCTGCTGTCTCGTCCACAACCACACAGTCATCCATCGTGCAAACAAAATCTCCATAACAAAATTATATCTCGCGGAGCTTATTCCGTACGTTTCTGAACAAAGGAGCTGCTCCGCCTTCATCCTCGTCTTGACGCTCAACACCTTAAACGAATCCTGTTTTTGTAGAAGCTTCAGTTTGTTCCACGCTGGTTTCAGAGCATTGACAACGTCCAACATAATTCAACTTCTTGAGAAAATGGTGTGATTCCTTCTGATGCCTCTATTCTCCTGGTGGTTAGGATATACCAGTAATGGACCGTTTTATGTTCTTGGTTATACCAGCGTCCATTGGCTTGGTGATGCTAGTTGTATTAGATGAGTGAAGACGTGACGCCTACGTATGTTGCTGTGGCTGTCTGGATTTTTGTTGACAGCCGTTTCACATTTTAGTTCATCTGATACATATACTCCAAGCAACCAAGTGATTTTGTTGAATACTGCGATCCGAGTTAGGCGAAGATCCGACTTACATAATCTGACTTAGACGAACATTTTTATGGGAAATACATTACAAATCAACCATTCTTCGGAATTCTGTCAGAGTTGAGTGAAGATCTGACTTATGTGAGGTTTACTGTATCTGTGATTTTTTACAAAAAGAATTTGAAATGAGACGAGTGAAAAATTGAATTAATGAGGCCCCTTTAATAACCTAATGTATGATGTGTTTCAGACCGCGATGAAGAAAGCACTGCAGTCGGAGGGCTTTGTGGTGTGTGATATCATCCCCAACAATGTGATGTCAGTGGACTCTGACAGGGCAGAGATGGAGAGAGAGAAGGAGGTTATGAGGGACGAACATGAGCGACGCATGAAGCACACTGACCCCCACCCATGTGTTGTGTCAGATACCTATGTAGAGAGACCCACAGAGAGAGGTGAGCACATCGAACGACAATACTCTCAGCCACTCGAGTCTACACGGCTCCTGAGACAGGACGCTGGGCAGGACATGAGACAGGACACACAACAGAATTTGAGACAGGACACAGGACAGGACATGAGACAGGAACTAAGACAGGACACAAGACATGACACGATACAGGACACAAGACAGAGAGAGGACATGACAACGACAACGATCACTGACAGTGTCGCCTCAGACCACCCGGCGGCAAAGAAGTGTACTGTCAATAAAATGACTGTCTCCTACAAGAGTGAGTCACTGCGCATGTCACCGTCTGAGGCACAGGTACTTATGGAGACTGCCATCCTTCATCCCAGTCAGGCTGACCTCATGCTGAGACCAGAAATAATGCCAAGCAACAACATTCCAGAACGCATGCCAAGCAACAACATGGCAAGTACCAGTTTGCCAGAACACATGCTTAGTAACAACATGCCAGAATGCATGCCAAGTACCAACATGCCAGAACGCATGCCAAGCAACAACTTTCCAGAGTGCATGCCAAGTATAAATTTGCCAGAACGCATTCCAAGCCAAAAAAATCCAGAACGAATGCCAAGCAACAACATTCCAAAATGCATGCCAAGTAACAACATGCCCGACCATATACCAAGCAACAACATGCACGAATGCATGCCAAGCAGCAACATGCACGAATGCATGACAAGCAACAACATTCCACAACGCATGCCAAGCAATAATATGCCAGAACGCATGCCAAGCAACAACATTCCACTACGAATGCCAAGCAACAATATGCCAGAGCGCATGCCAAGTAACAACATGCCAGAGCGCATGCCAAGTACTAACTTGCCAGAACGCATTCCAATCAACAACGTGCCGGAACACATACCAAGCAATTACATGCCAGAGCGCATGCCAAGCAACAACATTCCAGAACGAATGCCAAGCAACAACATTCCAGAACGCATGCCAAGCAACAACATGCCTGAACACATGCCAAGCAACAACATTCCAGAACGCATGCAAAGTACCAACATGCCAGAGCGCATGCCAAGTACTAACTTGCCAGAACGCATTCCAAGCAACAACAACCCAGAATGCATACCAAGCAACTACTTGCCAGAGCGCATGCCTAGCAACAACATTCCAGAACGCATGCGAAGTACCAACATGCCAGAGCGCATGCCAAGTACTAACTTGCCAGAACGCATTCCAAGCAACAACATGCCAGAACGCATACCAAGTAACTACATGCCACAACGCATACTAAGCAACTACATGCCAGAGCGCATGCCAAGCAACAACATTCCAGAACGAATGCCAAGCAACAACATTCCAGAACGCATGCCAAGCAACAACCTGCCAGGGTGTATGCCAAGCAACAACATGCCAGAGCACATGCCAAGTATTAACTTGCCAGAACACATTCCAAGCAACAACATGACAGAACGCATACCAAGCAACTACATACCAGAGCGCATACCAAGCAACAACATTCCAGAACGAATGCCAAGCAACAACACTCCAGAACGCATGTCAAGCAACAACCTGCCACAGCGTATGCCAAGCACCAACATGCCAGAGCACATGCCAAGTACTAACTTGCCAGATCGCCTGCCAAGTACTAACTTGCCAGAACGCATTCCAAGCAACAACAACCCAGAACGCATACCAAGCAACTACTTGCCAGAGCGCATGCCTAGCAACAACATTCCAGAACGCATGCCAAGCAACAACATGCCTGAACGCATGCCAAGCAACAACATTCCAGAACGCATGCGAAGTACCAACATGCCAGAGCGCATGCCAAGTACTAACTTCCCAGAACGCATTCCAAGCAACAACATGCCAGAACGCATACCAAGTAACTACATGCCACAACGCATACTAAGCAACTACATGCCAGAGCGCATGCCAAGCAACAACATTCCAGAACGAATGCCAAGCAACAACATTCCAGAACGCATGCCAAGCAACAACCTGCCAGGGTGTATGCCAAGCAACAACATGCCAGATCACATGCCAAGTATTAACTTGCCAGAACACATTCCAAGCAACAACATGACAGAACGCATACCAAGCAACTACATACCAGAGCGCATACCAAGCAACAACATTCCAGAACGAATGCCAAGCAACAACACTCCAGAACGCATGTCAAGCAACAACCTGCCACAGCGTATGCCAAGCACCAACATGCCAGAGCACATGCCAAGTACTAACTTGCCAGAGCGCATGCCTAGCAACAACATTCCAGAACGCATGCCAAGCAACAACATGCCTGAACGCATGCCAAGCAACAACATTCCAGAACGAATGCCAAGCAACAACATTCCAGAACGAATGCCAAGCAACAACCTGCCAGGGTGTATGACAAGCAACAACATGCCAGAGCACATGCCAAGTACTAACTTGCCAGAATGCATTCCAAGCAACAACATGACAGAACGCATACCAAGCAACTACATACCAGAGCGCATGCCAAGCAACAACATTCCAGAACGAATGCCAAGCAACAACACTCCAGAACGCATGTCAAGCAACAACCTGCCTGAGCGTATGCCAAGCACCAACATGCCAGAGCACATGCCAAGTACTAACTTGCCAGAACGCATTCCAAGCAACAACATGACAGAACGCATACCAAGCAACTACATGACAGAACGCATACCAAGCAACTACATTCCAGAACGCATGCCAAGCAACAACCGGCCAGAGCATATGCCAAGCAACAACATGCCAGAGCGCATGCCAAGTACCAACATGCCAGAGCGCATGCCAAGTACCAACATGCCAGAGCGCATGCCAAGTACAAACATGCCAGAACGCATTCCAAGCAACAACATGCCTGAACGCATTCCAAGCAACAAGATACCAGAACACATACCAAGCAGCTACATGCCAGAGCGCATGCCAAGCAACAACATTCCAGAACGAATGCCAAGCAACAACATTCCAGAACGCATGCCAAGCAACAACCGGCCAGAGCGTATGCCAAGCAACAACATGCCAGAGCGCATGCCAAGTACCAACATGCCAGAGCGCATGCCAAGTACCAACATGCCAGAACGCATTCCAAGCAACAACATGCCAGAGCGCATGCCGAGCAACAACATTCCAGAACGAATGCCAAGCAACAACACTCCAGAATCCATGTCAAGCAACAACCTGCCAGAGCGTATGCCAAGCAACAACATGCCAGAGCGCATGCCAAGTACCAACATGCCAGAGCGCATGCCAAGTACAAACATGCCAGAACGCATTCCAAGCAAAAACATGCCTGAACGCATTCCAAGCAACAAGATACCAGAACGCATACCAAGCAGCTACATGCCAGAGCGCATGCCAAGCAACACCATTCCAGAACGAATGCCAAGCAACAACATTGCAGAACGCATGCCAAGCAACAACCGGCCAGAGCGTATGCCAAGCAACAACATGCCAGAGCGCATGCCAAGTACCAACATGCCAGAGCGCATGCCAAGTACAAACATGCCAGAACGCATTCCAAGCAACAACATGCCTGAACGCATTCCAAGCAACAAGATACCAGAACACATACCAAGCAGCTACATGCCAGAGCGCATGCCAAGCAACACCATTCCAGAACGAATGCCAAGCAACAACATTCCAGAACGCATGCCAAGCAACAACCGGCCAGAGCGTATGCCAAGCAACAACATGCCAGAGCGCATGCCAAGTACAAACATGCCAGAACGCATTCCAAGCAACAACATGCCTGAATGCATTCTGAGCAACAAGATACCAGAACGCATACCAAGCAACTACATGCCAGAGCGCATGCCAAGCAACAACATTCCAGAACGAATGCTAAGCAACAACATTCCAGAATGCATGCCAAGCAACAACCTGCCAGAGAGTATGCCAAGCAACAACATGCCAGAGCACATGCCAAGTGCTAACTTGCCAGAACGCATTCCAAGCAACAACATACCAGAACGCATACCAAGTAACTACATGCCACAACACATACTAAGCAACTACATGCCAGAGCGCATGCCAAGCAACAACATTCCAGAACGAATGCCAAGCAACAACATTCTAGAACGCATGCCAAGCAACAACCTGCCAGAACGTATGCCAAGCAACAACATGCCAGAGCACATGCCAAGTACTAACTTGCCAGAGCGTATGCCAAGCAACAATATGACAGAACGCATACCAAGTACTAACTTGCCAGAACGCATTCCAAGCAACAACATGACAGAACGCATACCAAGCAATTACATGCCAGAGCGCATGACAAGCAACAATATTCCACAACGAATGCCAAGCAACAACACTCCAGAACGCATGTCAAGCAACAACCTGCCAGAGCGTATGCCAAGCAACAACATGCCAGAGCACATGCCAAGTACTAACTTGCCAGAATGCATTCCAAGCAACAACATGCCAGAACGCATACCAAGTAAATACATGCCAGAGTACATGCCAAGCAACAACATTCCAGAACAAATGCTAAGCAACAACATTCCAGAACGCATGCCAAGCAACAACCGGCCAGAGCATATGCCAAGCAACAACATGCCAGAGCGCATGCCAAGTACCAACATGCCAGAGCGCATGCCAAGTACAAACATGCCAGAACGCATTCCAAGCAACAACATGCCTGAACGCATGCCAAGCAACAACAGTCCAGAACGCATGCCAAGTACCAACATGCCAGAGCGCATGCAAAGTACTAATTTGGCAGAACGCATTCCAAGCCACAACATGCCTGAATGCATGCCAAGCAACAACATTCCAGAGCGCATGCCAAGTACTAACTTGCCAGAACGCATTCCAAGCAACAACATTCCAGAACGCATGCCAAGCAAAAACATGCCGGAGCGCATGCCAAGCAACAACATGCCTGAACGTATGCCAAGCAACAACATTCCACAATGCATGTCAAGAAACAACATGCCAGAGCGTATGTCAAGCAGCAACATTCTACAACGAATGCCAAGCAACAGCATTCCAGAACGCATTCCAAGCAACAACATGCCAGAGCGCATGCCAAGTACTAACTTGCCAGAACACATTTCAAGCAACAACATTCCAGAACGCATGGCAACCAACAACATGCCAGATCGCACGCCAAGTACCAACATGCCAGAGCGCATGCCAAGTACTAACTTGCCAGAACGCATGCCAAGCAACAACATGCCAGAGCGTATGCCAAGCAACAACATGCCCGAACGCATGCCAAGCAACAACATTCCAGAACACATGCGAAGTACCAACATGCCAGAGCGCTTGCCAAGTACTAACTTGCCAGAACGCATTCCAAGCAACAACGTGCCCGAACGCATACCAAGCAACAACATTCCACAGCATATGCCAAGCAACAACATGCCCGAATGCATGCCAAGCAACAACACGCCAGAACGCATGCCAAGCAACAACATGCCAAAGCGTATGCCAAGCGACAACTTTCCTGAACGAATGCCAAGCAACAACATTCCAGAACGCATGCCAAGTACCAACATGCCAGAGCACATGCTAAGTACTAACTTGCCAGAACGCATTCCAAGCAACAACATGCCTGAACGCATGCCAAGCAACAACATTCCAGAGCGTATGCCAAACAACAACATGCCCGAATGCATGCCAAGCAACAACATTCCAGAACGCATGCCAAGTACCAACATGCCAGACCGCATGCCAAGTACTAACTTGCCAGAATGCATTCCAAGCAACAACATGCCCGAACGCATACCAAGCAACAACACTCCAGAGCGCATGCCAAGCAACAACATTCCAGAATGCATGCCAAGCAACAACATGCCAAGTGCCAACATACACCACATGCCAAGTTCCAACATATCAGAATGTGTACCAAGTATCTATGTATCAGGAAGCGTACCAAGTACAAATATACCAGAACATACTGCAAGTTACAACATACCAGAACATACTTCAGGTACCAGTGTACCACAGCAAGTGCCAAGTACCAACACACAAGATTATATACCGAGTACCGACACACCAGAACGTACACGAAGTGTAAGACTGCCTGTTCCGAATGATAACACTGTTGTTATGTTTGCCGATGCGTACACCCCGCTGTATGTGGGAGCTCGGTGTGACGCTATGCCGCCCCACACGGCCGGTGTACACTTGTACTTGCTGGGCGTCCTAAGCGAACAGACCTCGACTCAATCAGCAGTAGTTCAAATGTACTCAGTAGGTGCTCCTCACAATGACGTAACCACACAGACAAGCCAGGCACTCATGTACTCAAACACTGCCCATGGTGAGCTGGAGACTCAAACCAGCGAAGTATGGGTATACTCCTCATTGGGCGTATATCACCATGAGACACAAGCACAAGTAAACAAGGTCTACAGGTACTCGTCGAAGGTCGCCCTTCAAGAGACATCATCCCAGACGAACCAAATGCAGATGACATCATCACAGGAAGAGTCGCCAACTCAGGATGTTGCGTCTGACATACATATGCAATCTGACGCAACCATCGACACAGACCCACTGTTGAGACATGATGCGATGAGACACCTTGTTACATCAGACATGCCTAACACGTCGATACCTGTCAGTTCATCTCGCTGCCAGCAGGAACTGTCAGCTGATGCGATTTCACCAAGCCAGGCAGGCGCTCATTTAAATTATTCATAGGATAATTTAATTAAGTTAGTTTAATTTAGTTAACTTTACCAGTACTACAAACGTTTAATAATAGTTAATTGAAAAACGACGAATGTTGAATTAAATATTCGTACAGAGTTTATTGGGCAGTCCCTAGAGTAAAGGTATGTTTTTATATAGCGCAATATCCAGTCGTTAGGACTGCTCAAAGCGCTTTAAAAACAGGTAAGTTCTTATATTACACGGGGTAGAGGGAGGGAGGGAACCTGTCTGTCAGAAAAAAAGTTATGTATACTAACGGTGCATTTAGTAGAAATCATGCCTTTTATGTAATTGTGTTGTCTGTCTATTAACTACTACCCACTGATCTTATCATTTGCTATTGTCAACATTTATTAGCCACTAATAAGGTATATGCTATTGTTTCGGTAACCAATACATTTAATAATTAAATTAAGTAAAACTATTTAATTGTTGAGTTTACTAAGAACTCTGATATTGAGGTGATTGAATGTACGAGTTGAAAGTTTATTGTTAACTTTGGATGTTAATTATTTCCGTCCTTTGAACAGGAGACGACAACTGACAGGACCTCGACCACATCTCATCAAAACGTTCTGGCACCTGACAGATCATCAACCATCAATCCACAAGAAGTTCTGTCACCTGACAGACCAACCGACTTTCGTCAAGAAGTCCTGGCATCTGGCAGATCATCAACCAATTCTCGTCAAGAAGTGCTGTCAACCAATTCTCGTCATCAAGAAGTTCTGGCATCTGGCAGACCATCAACCAACTATGGTCAAGAAGTTCAGTTATCTGACAGATCACCAGACAAATCTCGTCAAAAATTTTTGTCATCTAACAAATCATCAAGTATATATAGTCAAGAAACTCTGACATCTAACATATCATCACTCGACACTCGTCAAGACGTTTTTCTGACATCTGAGACATCATCAGTCAGCTATCTTCAAAAAGTTCTGGCATCTGACAGATCAACCAATTCTTGTCAAAAAGGTCTGGCATCCGATAGATCATCAACCAACTCTCGTCAAGACGTTCTGTTGTCTGACAGACCAGCCAAACCTCGTCAAGAATTTCTGTCATCTGACAGATCATCAACCATATATATTCAAGAAGTTCTGACATCTGACGCATCATCAACTGACAATCGTCAAGAAGTTGTTCTGATATCTGACACATCATCAACTAACTGTCGTCAAGAAGTTCTGGCATCTGAGAGATCAACCAGCTCTCGTCGAAATGTTCTGGGATCTGACAGATCATCAACCAACTCTCGTCAAGACGTTCTGGAATCTGACAGATCAACCACCTCTCCTCCAGAAGTTTTGTCATCAGGGAGGTCATCAACAAACTCTCGTCGAGACATTCTGTCATCAGAAAGATCATCGACCAACTCTCGCCAGGAAGACCTGCCAGCCATGAAGACGTCGACCCACTCCTGTCACAAAGAGCTGTCAGCCGCATGGGTAGCGACGAACCCTCGCGGTCCCAGCGGCCAAGCAGACGACACGGAGGACGACTTGTCGACGTTTGAGATTGAGCAGGTCGTGTACCGGCGTGTCACCAGTGACCAGGTCAACGGGGATAGCGAGCCGCGCGTGGTGACACACACGAAGGTGATACATCCTCGCGGTCTTTCGGTCCAGCCGCCTGTTGTGACGCAGATCGAGCATTCGCCGTCGTTCCGTCAGGCGAGGTCTTCGCATCGGGCCGAGACACAAGGCACGCGGTCGTCTCGCGAGACACTTAGGTGGATCGGCGTCGACGACTGCAGGGGACCGGCTGAATCGTTCGGACAGAGAGACGACGGCAGGAAAGAATTGACGAGGGAGCAACAGCTCTCCGCTCACTCAATGAATATCATAAAGACACACATGGCTTTTGCTAACGACATGCTCATGCGCCTACCAGTGCCTCCGTCATCACGACCACGGTCCACAATCCGCCTCCTGCAGCCGCTGACCACCTCGCAACCAGAGGTGCTCAGTGTCGAGGCGTTGGGCACGGGATGTCACCCGGTGGAGGAGCTAGTGACGCCGCAGATGGTGGCTCCTCTGGGTGAATCTCCCGTCCGCCAGATGGCGACATATGACCCTTACAAGTCGGTCAAATCGTCGGGTAGCAAGCGGCGCAGTACAATACCGTTGCACATGCCTGCCCACCCTGGACCGGTGATGGATGACGACTCTGACGGGATGGCCGCTGAAGAAAGAGAGATGATGTACCGCCGCAGTCCCACCAAGCTCAGGGGCGTCAAGATGGATGTGGACACTGACGATGACTACGACCCGAATGACGACGACATTCTTGACAATAGGTACAGTCCCGATGAAGACTACGACAGCGGCATCCTGCACTGCCTGCCGACGACCAGGCCGAGATCTGCGGGAACCGTCGCTAAACAAAGCAACAGCGATTCGCGTCGACAAACTCTGGGCTGATATCGTAGTATCTCGACTGGACACGCGTTAGAACCTGCCAATGACAACTGTTGTCAGATACAATCGATCACGACATGTGTAGCACATGTTAGCTTCGAGAATATGAAATGTTCCGCGATCAGTTTGTCTCGGATAGACCCGCAGGCTGGAACTTAAATGACACAATATCAATTTCCAGCTGGTCTGGAGCTGTATGTCCGCACCATTTACGTTGAAATACCATGTAATGTGTTTGTGAGCTGTACGAAATTGTTTAGTATTAGGCTACATTGTTTTATATTTACGATGAGAACCACGTCTGTGCCACATCAGACATGGGATATGCGTGCGACACAGTTCAGCAACTTACATACGACTTGTGTGCGACATACGATATGGTGCGACACAGTTCAGCAACAGACATACGCCATGCGTGTGACACAGTTCAGTGACAGACACACGATATGTATGCGACACAGTTCAGCAACAGACGTACAACATGCATGTGACACGGTTCAGCAACAAACGTACAAACATGCATGCGACACGGTTCAGCAACAGATGTACAACATGCATATGACACGGTTCAGCAACAGATATACAACATGCATATGACACGGTTCAGCAACAAACGTACAAACATGCATGCGACACGGTTCAGCAACAGATGTACAACATGCATATGACACGGTTCAGCAACAGACATACAAAATGCATGTGACACGGTTCAGCAACAGATGTACAAAATGCATGTGACACGGTTCAGCAACATAGATACAACATGCATGCGACACAGTTCAGCAACATACGTACAAACATGCATGCGACACGGTTCAGCAAAAGACGTCCAACATGCACGCTACACGGTTCAGCAACAGACATACAAAATGTACGTGACACGGTTCAGCAACAGATGTACAACATGCATGTGACACGGTTCAGCAACATATGTACAACATGCATGTGACATGGTTCAGCAACAGACGTACACAATGCATGCGACACGGTTCAACAAAACTCGGCTGCTGTGTCATGAACAACATGGACACGTGCCTTGTAACAATTCAAAGTTGATGCATGCAATACTTGACCTATGAGTATTGTTGTTGTACACACTGCACGAGTAGAACCATCTGACTCTTGGCATAATGTATTGCTTTTATCCACAACTGTTGGTCCGACATGGGAACGATAATCGCTTGATTTCCAGCAATGTCCAAATGCATAAACTTCTGTGATATTTACATAGTTACACAATCTACGCACCTATAGAGAGAGAAGTGAGTAAATGTGCTTGTTGGACTGTCGTATCGAATCTCGCTCACCGATTCTCTCATTCGCTCTCTCCCTTCTTCCATCCTCCCGGCTGCCCCTCTCTCCCTGTGCTTGTGTGTGCTTGTATTCAGCCAACAACGAAGTGAACAAGCACATATTTAAACCAATAAAATAAATTCAATACATTTCAAGAAATATTTCCCTTGAATTTCCTTTTGTAAAACATTCCTTTAATTGCTTTATTGTTTCATAACAAGAAAGTTTTATGGGTTGAATGAAAAGCACAGCATTCCATGATATCCGCTCAACAAAGTGAATATATTTCTGAAATGGTATCTAAGCAGGTACTAGGTCGTGAATTTAAGATGTCTGCAGTCAATGAAGACAACTTTATCCCTTCCCTCCACCGAGATCGTTGCTTCATGTCATCAGACCATACGAGACCACCACCTTCTCTGATAACTGAAGCTATATGAGATTGTGGATATCCCGTCTTCAGATGATCGGTTGGACAAGAACGGGATTCAAGCATAGGCGTCGCAACCGGAAGGCGGGGAGCTGAGCCCCCAATAATATTATTGGTGGCGGCTGGATATAGGGTTAGCTCTCAATATTTAGAAAAGGGGTGCATTTTGGGGTAAAATTTGAAGGTTTTTGGATATGTGGGTTTTGGGAGCCTCGGGGGGAGGCAGTTGGAGGTTTTTGGAGCATCTCAATGTGTTTTTTTGCGAAGCTTCAAGGGCAGTACAATTAGAGGCTTTTGAAGAGCTTCATTGTGGGGATTTTTTTTGGGGGGTGGGGGTAGGATTGGAGGTTTTGTGAGTCTCGGCCCATTCGAATTTGCAATTCGATCCGCGCATATACTGCTATAAAACCTTAGTGATCCATCTCATCACTAATTATGACATGTACTACTTTCGTATTGTATTAACCTTCGTTCCCATGTTCTGTGTACACGAATTTAAATTTCCCAAAAATTTAGGGCCATACACAACTACGCACACATACGCGCACGCGCACGCGCGCGCACACACACACACACGGGAAGAATTATCTTGGTCTATGCACGAGTGTGAACTCATATATTAAGGCTTTATATATATATAATTATATATGCTTGTGGGAAAATATTAAATGACGAGATCCGTAACATCAAAAATATAGATAAGCGAGCGAAAAATGAACAACTCGGAACACGTCCAAAACATGAAATTCTACGGTCATTAGCACCCTCATGGCTCGTCCTGTCCCGACGATTTTGGTATCATTTGAAACGATACATTTTTTGTTATTCTAGCGTCATTTATATTCCCGGTAACCGTTCATAGAACACCTATGAACGGACCTACAATCGGTGTTCTGTACGGTTCCGAACGATGTTGGCGGCGGGTTCTCAGTACAATAATCTTCCGATTGCGGCGCTGTTTTCCTCATTTGCATAAGTTCAGACATGCGCACTTCACCATTTCTTTTTCATGTTATAAGCTCCACCCACTTTTAAACAGCTACGAAATAATTGATGTGCTTTGATCGCAGCCAAGCCGCTATATATCTACGTCGGCGTGACGTCACAATAACGTACGCCAACCAACGGGTCAAAATTCGTTGCGTTGGTTGGTTGATATACGTGATTATGACGTCACGCCTACGTCTCGTAAGTCATTTTAGCAGCCGTTTGAAAGTGGGTGAAGCTAATATCATGAAATCAGATAGTGGTGCCTCAATCGGTAGATTGGTGAACTGTGTCGACGAAACAACATCGTTCGCAGTGTATAAGACACCGGAACCAGCACCGTTATATGTTATATGACTATCAAGAAACCATTTATATATATATATATTTGAATAGCAGAAATCGTAAGCTTTCAAACGATATCAAGATTGTTTGGATCGGACGACCCGTAGTGGTACAAGCAATCGTTCGAAAAGCATTTTTGGGATGTGTTTTCAGTTGTTCATTTTTCGCTCGCTTATGTATTTTTGGTAACATATATATGACAGAACATAGCTAGACAGAGCGAAATCAACAATTTCATGCACGGTTAATGGAGCAGACACTTAACTTTTTAAACTGCGCAAATAGAGACGACACGATCAGAGTCCACGTGAGTGCATTGTTCACGTACGACAACAAACGTCGTCACCATGGCAACACGTTGTGAGACAGTTATTAGTCAGGACCATTACCTTTGTCTAACTAGCTGTATGTGGACTAATGTTCTCTGCATGTGCCATATTATTATAACTGTTACACGCTAATTAGTAACATTCGTAATAACCGGACTTTCGAAAGCTAATTAATCTTGGCCAAGAAACATTACAATACACTACACTCTGCTTTGAAAACAAATTTCACCACCATGCTGCCTATTAATGGAGGGAGCAGAAAACAATATGTCTACCCTCCAATTGCACACACCTTTCACAGTCGACAAAATACACATTAATCGTCTCAAAAAATTTACATTTCCATCCGCCATTGACGCACGCTACAAAAGCAAACATTAGTAGTAATATAGGTGGTCCAGCGCGCGCTATTGGCGCGCCCTGGTGGAAATCCCATGTTAAAAGATAGGGATTTGCTCCAGACCGCGCAAAACGCTGGAGCAAATGAGCTTTTTTGCGCGGTCTGGAGCAAGAGCAAATGACCAATCACGAGCGAGTTGGGCATTGTGGGCGTGGTTAGTTATGCAAATGAGCTTGGAAAAGTAGTTTCGGCTGCCCATGTTAATAGATAGGGATTTCCCTCATAATCGACGGCCGGGTTAAAGATAGGGATTTTTAAAGTGTTTTGTTAGATGCAGGTGTGAAGGTATCCGTCCGAGATATGTCACGAGACTACGGGTGGCACATCAGAATAGACGTGTTATCGCGTCAAACCCCTCCGTTTTCAGGAAAATAGACGTGTTACCGCGTAAGTGTGTGTGTGTATGTGAGTGTGTGTGGTGAGTGTGTGTGTGTGTGTGGTGTGTGTGTGGTGGTGGTAGTGGTGTGTGTGTGTGCTTCCGCGAATGTTAGAACTGTAGAGTCAGCTATCATCTCATTTACATAATCAATCAGACCGAACGTACATCACGTGACTTCCCTTAACACAAAAAACTGTGCACGTTCATGAGAGAGGGAACATCCGACGCCACTCAACGGACACCAATGTAATTAGTCAGAGTATCGCCATCTACCGTCCATGATAGGTCTAGGAAGTGATGTCGCACCGGATATTACTTGACTATCATGGCGGCCTCTATGCTTCGGGTACTCCCGGATGTGTATCAACGAATATAGACCTATCATGAACGGTAGATGGCGATACTCTGACTAATTACATTGGTGTCCGTTGAGTGGCGTCGGGAACCGTGATGGTCACCTCTTTGAATGAAGTCCTGTCAGGTGGCTGTCCTTACATGTTGTTGACATAGTCGTTTTCGACCATAGCAGTTTTCAAATTCGCTTTCTATGGCAACCTCTACTAGGGATGATACGTCGGAAGTGATGTCGCACCGGATGTTACTTGACTGTCATGGCGGCCTCTATGCTTCGGGTATTCCCGGAAGTGTGTCAACGAATAGAGACCTATCATGGACGGTAGATGGCGATACTCTGACTAATTACATTGGTGTCCGTTGAGTGGCGTCGGATGTTCCCTCTCTCATGAACGTGCACAGTTTGTTGTGTTAAGGGAAGTCACGTGATGTACGTTCGGTCTGATTGATTATGTAAATGAGATGATAGCTGACTCTATAGTTCTAACATTCGCGGAAGCACACACACACACACACACCACTACCACCACACACACACACACCACACACACACGCACACACACACCCACCACCACACACACACGCACACACACCACCACACACACACCATCACCACACACACACCACACACACACACGCACCACACACACATACGCACCACACACATACACACCACACACACACACGCACCACACACATACACACACGCACACACACTTACGCGGTAACACGTCTATTTTCCTGAAAACGGAGGAGGTGGGTTGACGCGGTAACACGTCTATTTTCCTGAAAACGGAGGAGGTGGGTTGACGTGATAACACGTCTATTTTCCTGAAAACGGAGGGGTTGACGCGATAACACGTCTATTTTCCTGAAAACGGAAGAGGTGGGTTGACGCGATAACACGTCTATTTTCCTGAAAACGGAGGGGTTGACGCGATAACACGTCTATTTTCCTGAAAACGGAGGGGTTTGACGCGATAACACGTCTATTTTCCTGAAAAAAGGAGGGATTTGACGCGATAACACGTCTATTTTCTTGAAAACGGAGGGATTTGACGCGATAACACGTCTATTCTGATGTGCCATCCGTAGTCTCGTGACATATCTCGGACGGATAGCTTCACACCTGCATCTAACAAAACACTCAAACAGTCTTTCACCATTTAGTTGGTCTGAGTTCATGTGCGTGTTGTGTGTTTCGTACCACGTGTATGTATGTATCTATGTATGTCTCTATGTATGTATCTATGTATGAATCTATGAGTTCATTTTCGGTTACACATGCCGGGTTAGTTGTTTTACGACCGAAGCTAGTTTGGAAGGTTTTACCGAAGAAGCACGAATTTAAATACTATAGTACGAAAAAAGATAAAAACGTTCTAATGGACATTTGTACACTTGACCCTTAATACGGTAAACTATATAGATACTGGTACATCTTATCTGGGAGGTTATTATGTGTCTGTACTGTTCTAACATGACGCTTCACTTTCCTCGAACAATGTAGATAGTGAGCACTGCGCCGTCTTGTATTGATATATGCTCCTTGGCATCAAGGCGATCGAGTCGACATTGCGCATCGAACGATGTTGAACGCAATTATACACATACGTACATACGTACATACGTACATACGTATAGGTTAAGAACACCAGCATGATAAAATGCTGAAATAGTATTGTCGGTCTCTAGGCACAGATGAAATACAGATGAGACTTGAACAAGGAATACCTCTTCAAAACAGTTTGACAACAGTTTGGAACCAGTTTGTATGCAGGCTTTCAACTCTGACCGTTGGTAAGTACAGTATCTCGTATGACAAATACTGTTACATGACAAACAGTTTGTCCAAAATATTACACAGATAGCTGGTAGTTTGAATGTTTTAGCAGATAAGTTCGTATAATCCCCTATGCCTTAACACGGGACAAATACACGGATGTTTTTTTCAACACAGAGCCTTTGTTTATACCGGGTTGTTTATAGCCAGTATTCGATATAGTTCAAAATTATGGTGCGTAGCAGTTTATAGTTTAATGATGTCACTGCATCATGACGTCACATGAAGGGATTACATTACAAAACGCGCAAGTTCAATACAAGGTCTAACCAAAGCACTACCTGTTTGGCCAACTCACCTCGTGTACAAAATTACAATGCGTACATTGACGTCATACAGGGTGCGACAGGTTCTTTGCACTGTTGCAGTGTCGAGTACGGGTTTTATAAGAGACACCAAAGGTATAATTCCAAAATGGTCACTCCGTTCGTAAAACGAGGCTATAGGCTCTGATGTAACATAGTCCTATATGTAATGTACATTTCGTATACATTACTTCAGACAAAACGGTCTCCGCTGAATTTATAATCCTTTTGTTATACATAACGCCTTACTATAACACCACATATTGGACACGTCATCGTCAAACAAATAACGGGTCGGTCCCTAGGCAGAGCCTCGGCCTCCGGATCAAGCAATCTCGTGAGTAGCATATTCAAATGCTGTTCGGTATATGTTATTTTATTCAAAAAGTGTTCGTATACCTTTGTGATAAAATCCCTATGCTTTAACATGGGATAAACAAAATGGCCTATGCTTTAACATGGGGAAAAATTCGAAAAGTGGTCGGATACCTTTGCGATAAAATGGCCTATGCTTTAACATGGGGTTAACATTCGAAAAGTGGTCGGATACCTTTGCGATAAAAACGGCCTATGCTTTAACCCGACCGTTCACTGGTGCAAAATCCATATCTCGAAAACCATTTTGCTACTACTTTCGTAGAATCCCTATCTCCCTCATGTTAAAAATCCCTATCTTTAACCCGGTCGTTCAGCCGAATCTCGAAAACCATTTTTTACATCTCGAAAACTATTTTCGGAGCAACACTGAATGAATTTTGTAAACGAGAGGCTGTCGTTTACAAGTTTTGGTGCAACCCCTATCTTTCCCATGTTAAAAATTCCTATCTTTAACCCGGCCGTCGACTATGAGAAAATCCGTCGTTATCCGTCGTTGTCGTTTACAAGTTTTGGTGAAATCCCTATCTTTCCCATGTTAAAATCCCTATCTTTAACCCGGCCGTCGATTATGAGGGAAATCCCTATCTATTAACATGGGCAGCCGGAACTACTTTTCCAAGCTCATTTGCATAACTAACCACGCCCACAATGCCCAACTCGCTCGTGATTGGTAATTTGCTGTTGCTCCAGACCGCGCAAAAAAGCTCATTTGCTCCAGCATTTTGCGCGGTCTGGAGCAAATCCCTATCTTTCAACATGGGATTTCCACCAGGGCGCGCCAGTAGCGCGCGCTGGACCACCTATATTACTACTAACATTCATGCTCACATTTCATGGAGAGGAGCAAAACCACATGTCTGCCCCCAGAGAAATTTCGGGTGGGTGCAGCTGCCCCCGTATTCACGCATCTATGTCGGAGCCTCGCGCCCACGTTTTGTGTAATCCGGTCGGAGTTAACGCTTGTTGGTCGACGTTGACAGACATTTTGTTTCGGCGATGATGACAGACGTTTCGCGCGACGGTCATCGGTCCGTGAACGCGCCGAGACGTTGGTGCGGAGGAGGGATGAGCGGAGATCGTGGGTCACTGACTCAGTGTTTCAGTTGCCATTGGCTAATCGTAGATCGGTCGTCTCTTTGATTATCAGGTTCCCTGAAAACTTAAGTAGACACTGTCACTGAGCATGTAAATGTGGGAATTCCAAGTAGGACGAATGGAATTAACTGAACCAATGAGAATATAAACACAATCTTTTATTGGCAATTCATTAACAAACGATATACTTAACTAGTACTTCGCGGGTGTTCTGCAATTGAGGTAGCATTAGCCTCAACTATGACTGTTTACAATAAACTAGTCGGTGGTCGATTAACATTCAGAATATAAAACGTTAACTGGGGCAAGAAACGGGGGCAACATCGTCCCTAATTGTGAGAGGGTTAATTACAACACCCATCGCCAGCTGTGCAGATGCAAAAGATGGTACATAAGATATTATTGCCGTGGCAACTGCAACCGTCAGTGCTGCATGCGCCTTGCTCTCTGCTTTGAAATCACAGCTTATGACATCAGTCAAACTTGGAGGATCCGAGGTTCCAATTTCAAAGTTGGGTAACGGAATACCGTCCTTCACCTTACACCCAAACTGCGTCCAAATGAGGAGGACGGCGACTAATCAGCAAGGTCCTCCTCCTAAAGGAGGAGTTTTTTTAGCCAACAGAGAAAACAATCACATATTCATCAACTTAATGAGCTTGAGAAAGCTGGGTGCTGTTGTTTTCATGCAGAGGATGCTAAGCTAATGATCGTTAGACAGCACTGAACTCATCAGACAAAATGGACTCTATCCTCATTGATGAAGACACCGATTTGTTAGAATAGCTGGGCCCAGCAACAGTTGAAGAATTGATTACTGCAGGAAAACAGACTATTGTCTGCTTCCAATGTGGCAACATTGGCAAAAACCTTGATGGTTTGCTGTACAAGCACTTCATTGAAAATGTAGCATCATGCGCAGCTTACGCACATCTATTTCAAATGCTGCCCACTAGCACAGCCTCGGGATCAACTCTCAGAACGAACAGTGGAAAGAATCCAAGAAACTCTAAAAGCCACGTACTAGAACTGGATTGTCAAAGACAAGTATTATGTTCCAAAGATGACTGACCACTCAGCATCACCAGCCCATTTGCTGTCGGTCATCCGTTGTGCGGGGCAGATTGTTCGCTTGTGAAGATCAGTTGGAAGATCATTGTCCATGGGAGGCCGCGGCACGCATTCTGGTGGTTGCAGAGGCCCATCCTGGATTTGCAGGCTCTGGAGCAGGTTTGGCAAAGGTATTAGCTTCAAGGTGCCTGAGACGCAGATTCTTTCCTCCGCCTACGCTTCTTCCCGTATGCTTCTCTTCTGGAACGCCCAAGTCTTGGGCAGCTCTCGTGGTAGTCGTTCTGTAGTTGTTTCTGTCTGCTGTTAGCTGTTCCCAACCTTTGTGGCCTTGCCAGGGTGAGTTGCCGCTTTAGCTGGTCCTTCGAACGCCTATCTCGGTTGCCCTGACGAAGCTCACCATAAAATACAACTGATGTCATTCATGCGCGAGACGTGGCCTGCCCAGCGGAGCTGTCTGAGCATCAACATGGTGTCGATGCTCCGGAGGCTTGCCTTTTCCAGGACCTCATTGTTGGAGACATAAATCTGCCAATGCAGTCCCGTGATGGAGCGCTGACATCGCTGGTGGAACCGTTCAAGCAGTCGTACTTGTTTTCTGTAGAGGAACCACGCCTCTGTCCCATACAAAAGTGTAATGACGACGACAGCCTTGTGTACTTGTATATTTGTTGACAAACGCAGCGAGTGTATGTTTCAGCAGGCAACCGAGACAAGACAAGACAAGACAAGCTACAATCCGTCGCGATGTAGTTGCGGAAAGAACAAACTTGGGTAAGCAACTATCTTATTTGCATTCATTGCTTACTCCTGTAAGAAAACCTATCAACCTTCGATCATCTAGTTCTGACCTACTTTTTGTTCCTAGAGTAAACACTAACATTGGAACTAGGGCTTTTTCTGTTGCTGCACCAACTCTTTGGAATATGCTCCCTTTTAGTGTTAGATCAGTTGAAAATATTACAAAATTCCGTCGTCATTTAAAAACTTATCTTTACAACCTTGCTTGTCCACCGTAGCTCCCTGGCGCCTGGACCCATCTTTTGACAACTGGAATACTACTTATGGATTTTCAGATTGGCCAATCCTTTTGTTTTTATGCGCCTCTGAGCTTGGTTTCCAAGGATTTAGGCGCAATAGAAGTTATCTTATTATTATTAGTGTACTTCTGTGTGTGCTTGGTGTGTCAAATGGCAACTAACATCTCCGTGGAAGCTCTCAACGACAGCAGTGTTTGACCATGTCATGTACCAGTAAATTACACTGCATGTTAAGCAATAATAAGGATGCACGTACACACCTCACTGCAACTGTTATAGCGTATGATTTGGGTGAAGATAACTGATATTGGAATAGGTACCTGAGTTAAAATATCAACCAAATAAAAAACATGCTAACGTATTCATGAAAACGTTGTTACTATTTAGAAACAGTAGCTAACGACATAGACTGTGTTGAAATAAACAAGTTTATGACTCTATATGTAAGCAAAATTCGGTTGATCGCAAAGCTGCTCCCTAGGGCGGCTAAAATTCATCCTGCACTGTGTTTAGAAAATAATTTTCAGGTTATTACTAAATGGAATTAAACTTGATGTATATCTTCGTATTAATCTATCCATACCCCTTCCAATGGTATACATAATGTGTATAAACTGCGCAAAGGATATAGAATACTCAGCTTAAATATCGCCTTTCCCTAGTTTTACTATGATAAAAATTACCGGCAGCGACTTTCAAATACTTGTCATTATCGTCAGAAATGAAAATGTTTCACCACGTGAATTTCTGTTGACTTTTTATCTAATAATGCAGACATATAGTGCTAACTAAAAATTCCATAATGATGCTATTACAATTTGTTTGAGGCTAAACCATAGATTGACTGGACTAAGCCGAAAATCGGGGTACATATAAATTGCAATAATTTGTATAAAATACGATTCTGACCTTAATATTAATTGCAATGACACATGTTAGGTACCATTACACAGCTAAGTGCATTACTTTTCCAATGCTATACATCATCGTTATAGTATTCTCATAGAAAATAAGTTATACCACACGAATTACGTGTACCACCCTAAATTTTAGTGAAACCTACGACCACTTGGCAATATGCGAAAATGACAATGTTCCACCAAATGGATTTTGTTGGACTTTTTTTCTGGTAACCTAAACATATACAGTAGAATATAAAAATGCCACAAAACTTTCTATTGCAATTTGTTTGAAGTTGAACCATAGATTGACTGGACTATTAACCAATCAGCGCAATGAATACCTCCCGCGGTTTTTTTTATAACGGGGATGCTACGTTATCCATTATAACGTGACGTGCGACGTACTATTGTAATGCAAGCAGGGTCTTTCGGCATATTAATGTTGATATCTTCTTCCCCTACCATGTCATTGGGGAACTAAGACGGGTGTTTTATACACCGGATTTACGCAGGCCTGTTAGTGTTAAACTTCTCGAAGTTATCTTCAATAGCTTCGACATCCTCCACACTTGCACTCCTACGGATTTCGGAATCCCACTTGATCATGATGGGCACCGGTCGCCAGTATTAATTTCGCCTATCACAGAAGTGAACGTGCGAAAACGAGATAAATAAAAATGGTAAAATACCGTTTCGATTGTTATAAAAAATCTCAGCAAGTACTAAGAGGCGTAACAAAACTCAAGTAGGTTAATACTCTGATTGTATAGCCAGCCTCCCCGGAATTTCAAGGAGTGTCCGTGATTTTTTAATTTTTTATTTTGTATCTCCCGGTCACCTGGAATACATGCAAATCTCCCGGACTTTCGCTTAAAATCTCCAACAGCATCCCCGCGTCTCCACCAGAGACAGCGCGACACCACGGGAGATGTGCAAAGACGTGCTGAACCGATGAAATTCCGGTTAGAAATCTCCAACGGCACACCCCTTCCGTCTTCCGATGTCAAGATCCGAGACAGCGCGACAGCGCTCTGAATACTGCTAAAGAACATTCGGGTTTATGGGAATATCTTAGTGATATTATTCCTTTGACAGAATACATTTCTCACTGCGGCGTGATTGCCTCAATAACGGAAACCACAAATGTTGCAACTCTATTTACAGAGGGCAATGGTGATGCGTTCCAGGAGTTGAAGTGTTGCGAATGCAGATCCACTTGGATGTGTGAATGCTGTGGTTCCTTTGTGGTATGAAATTTGGGTTTTTGGCACCTAGTGACGACAGCTGAAGTGTCAAACACTTCCTTTCCACCTAGATAGTGGAACTTTGCAACCTTAATTGAGAGCAATGCAAATAGCTCCTGTATGTTGGTAACATCGCGATGGAAGTATTTCAAGATTATTGGCACATTGTTGTGCAATGTTACTTTCCTCAGAATCCCGTTACCACGCTTCTCTCTTGTGGATTATTTGATCCTGCTGGCGAGGTACGTGTCCCGCTCGACGCCAATATTGTTGGAGTGAATTAAGTGCTTCATGATGTGCGGAACAACAAAAATTTCTGCATACTCATCAAACGTGGCGATGTTGGTTGATGCATCTTTCGACAGTGATGCTGGTTGATGCATCTTTTGACCGTGACCTTGAACCTTCACTCATCATTTTGACCACCACTTCACAACTATATACCATGCCTCATTTTTAAGGGGATACAGTACACACACACACACACACACACACACACACACACACACACACACACACACACACACACACACACACACACACACACACACACACACACACACACACACACACACACACACACACACACAAGTGTGTGTGTGTGTGTGTATGTGTGTGTGTGTATAACATGGCCTAGTGTAGGTAGACAAAGTAGATATGCAAACATTGTAATTGCACGTCTCCGGATTAGCGCAGTTTTGAACATTCATCATTTTGTGGTGTCCTTGCTTGACCTTCATTCCACATTTACTGCACCACTTGGTAGCTCCCTGTGGTACCCGAGGGAGATAGTAGGCTTTCCATAGGTGGCCATGAGTAGATAGGTAATGTATATAAGTCACCATTTGTTGTGCACTACGTTTACGGGATGGCGTAATTTCGAACATCTAGTACTTGACGTTGATACTGTTTGATCGTCGCTCCACACAGACTCCATCAACTGACACCTCCAAGTCATATAACAATTTGACAAGAAGAAATTGTTCTTTCACGATGTATATAACATACCCACAGAAACGACGTAGATACAGAGTTATTGTCACTTTATGACGTTTCCGGTAATGCAGAAGTTTGAATATTCATAATTTCACGGTGACCTTGTTTGACCTTAGCTCCACACTTACTATACAAGGTAACAGCTCCATGTCGTATTTCATTTTGACGGGGAGACAATAAGCTTTCCAAAAATATATGACATGCCCATTAAAAAAAAAAGTATATATGCAACCGCTGTAATTTTAATATGGAAACGCACAATTTAGAAAATTTATAATTTGACAGTGACCTTGTTTGATCTTGGTGTCACGCTTACTGCATCACGTGGCAGTTCAGTCCTCGTTAGTAGTGAATACGAGTTTTTGGATCGGTATCCTGTGGTGGGTTTTGGTCATTTTTGAGTAATACTAGGGAGGTTTCGAAAGCCGCCCCCCTGAGCAAAGTGAGTAGTCACGTGACCGTATGTGTAACGAGAGGCGCCACCTGTCGGTTACGTCAGAGGTGAAATAGTAGGTGACGTCCCCCTGACGGGAAGCGTAGAGAGAGTGTGATTAGTGTAGAGAGAGTGTGATTAGTGTGTATGAATGCTCGTGTATGAAAGAACTAACGAAACACAAGAGCATACGAGTGCACACGTATTTTATTGATGAAAGATACAAGCGTATAACATGAAACCGTGTTTTATTAAGAGAAGCGCACGAACATCAAGACTTGTAGGTGAGTGAACACCGCGACAGAGGTCATGAGCTTAGGGATCGATACGACCATGTCAGTGGCTCGTGGGGTGATGACGGTACGACTTACGGGTGAGTGAACACCGCGCCAGAGGCCGTGAGCTTACGGGTGTGTGACCACCGCGCCATAGGTTCGAATCGTAGTATAATGACGATGATGATGATATCTATTCGTTAATGAAACATGGTTATTGCACTTGTTTAAGCCAATCGAATACGCGGCAATCGTTTGCGACCAGATCAGTGCCGAAACCTTTTACGAAATCCTTCATGACAACTCCACGACAACGAAACATGAGATAAGCAACACAGTATTGTCCACAAACGTTAGACACGGGGCTCTGCAGTCTCTTAGAATTATGAGTCCACGTTACACAATGTTTATTCAAGAAGCGGCAAAACTCGACGTGCTGCGGTGGCAAGCCGTACGAGCAGAAGTATTCGCCGCGACCGTTGTCGTCTACGTAGATCGCTATCCAATGTTCACCGGGTTTATCCGCGTCGTGCGTGTTGCATACGAAGGCGACGGGGTAAGCGTCTATCCGGAGTTTGAGGAGTACGTCTTTGGGTACGATCCCGCGCATGACGACACGGGCGTGCGTATCACGGGTGAGTAGGCGGACGAGCTGTATGGTTTCCATCAGTTGTCGTAGATGACGTTACGACTCCTGTCGATCTCCAGCACCTTCTCGAATTCGGCGTAGGCGACGACGTTCACAGTGGTTGCCAGCGCGTCGTGGAAATGATCCTCGATGCGCACGTTGCCCTTATGTACCAGATGGAAGCAGCAGTCGTCGCACGCATCGGGGGTGAGGTCCACGGCGAAGAAGGTGTAGCCGTGTCGAAAGTCGTAGCGAGACAAGCCGTTACCTTCGTCCTGCCACGCCTTACCCGTCGAGGTGAACAGTTTATGGTAGGACCTAACAAAGAGGTCGTTGTCGAAGTCGGGCTGGAAAGGTTTGGCGGGTATCTGCCGTCCGTCGACGTACACGGCGAAGAAGTTGATGTGGTTGTTTTTAGCATGAAAGGGATTTCTGTCGTAGCGTCCGTTGTAGGTGTCGTTATCAATGTAGCACAGCACGAGACGCTTTGGAAGAACGCCAAGAAAGAGGTTCTCGTGCGTGTGCGAGCGGGTACCTGGGGGAATGGAGTAGACCTTGCATTCGACGGGTCGCAGCGGATACTTGGCGGTGGCCTTTTCGAGGGCTTTGATGTGTGCCATCTGCAAGCTCGGGTTCAGGGTGACTTTCCTGACGAACAGTGTAGCGTTGACGAGCTGTATCTTGTTGGCCCCACCGGCTATGAGTGCGAACGCATCCTTGCTGCGCACCAGCCGTATCTTGACCTCGACGCCGTTGACGAGGAGTTTATCCTGGTGGAAGAGGTCGACGTGGAGACGACCCATCATGTCGAACACGCGACTCTGGGCGATCATGTTGCGTCTGGCGACGAACACCGCGTTGGCTGCTGCATCGGCACCGTCAATGACGACGGCGTCCATACGATTGCCCGTGTCATTGTACCACATCTGACTCGTCAGGTGCGTCTCCTTGGCATCGTTGCCGTAACTGAACAGCGTCTCTATGTAGGCGCGGTACGGGTACGTGTTGGTCGAGGGAGTCACGAGCGTTCCGTTCAGGTAGACGTCGACCTGACTGAACAGAGAATGGAGCCAGTTATTCACGGGAGCAACGGGATCGGCAGGATCGAGATCGGTTCCGTCAGCACGCGTCACCTTCGCCTGAACGTATAGCGTCGTGCTGGCGAGATCCTGGTAATCGTCTCCCGAACCGGGTACGATGAATTCGATCGGCCCACCCGAGTCGAGCGAGGACATCGGTTGGTAGTGGACCGTGCGACTGTCGATGATGCTGGTCTGAGTCAGAGGCACGGTGAAGACATCGAGTTCGCTCTTGAGTCCCTCGCACGATAGTTTATGAACGAACGCCATCGTCGAATATATCTGGTTCACGACGTGTCCTCGGTCTTTGCTGCTTCCTTCGACGTCTCGCGGGTGTACTGACTCGTTTCGCAACGGGTGTACGTCTTATACGCTTACGCGGTTGCACGCCAGGGGTCAAGAGGTTGCTTATCATTTCTCTACCTGCAGTGGTGACGCGACGTTTGGCGGCCGTTCTGATGTTCTGTCCCGACAGGACGTCGTCGGCTATGCGTGCGCCGGTCGACAGAGCTCTCCTTCCCAACGCCACGGCGCCTCTCTTGACGAGCGGCATGACGCTGCGCAGTAGACCTCCGAATAGACTTCCCAGTCCGTGTCCTCGTTGGCGTCGAGCACCCGCGAAATAAGGAAGCGCACCGCCCGCTTGACGACTGTAGTAGTCGGTGTAATTCATCTCTCTAGAACAGTGCCGTCCGTTGCTGTTGGAAATGAAGTGTCACCGTCACCTTGCCGACCTCGAATGGCACGCGTTGTCCGATGTCGTCTCTTATATCTATCTCGATCGTGCCAAACTCTTTGCAGAGCACGGGTACGTAGTGAGTCTTATCGAAGGTCTTCGACACGATGTCGCCATGGTGACCACTCACAGGAACGATGCGCAGCAGCGGTACGAGACTGTCACCGACAATTCGCTGTTCCACGACATCCGTATAGATGTAGAGCGATCCTCGTTCCATGGTGACCACGGTATCGGCTTCCACGATACATACCTTGAACTTGGGAGCCACGGTATCCTTTGGGAGCGCCGTCAGCGTAGAGATGCGAAAGCCGAGAAGGGTGGTCAGCATAGCGGCACGGAAGACGGTATTCGGTGCCATGTGCACCGTTACCTTACGCGTGATGATGCTGTAGCTCAGTTTCACCCGTCCCTTTCCCACCAGGCGACGTAGAGCGGCGTTAATGACGAGGATCAGTGACCACGGATCTTTATAGTGTCCGGTCCCGATTCGGGTAACCTTCGTGTGCATGGGCCACGGGTTCCCCTCCTCCTCCGCGTCTTCGTCTATCGATAGCGTTACAGCGAACCCCGCGTCGTCGCCTACAACGTTGTACCAACTGTGCGGGTACTGTACCTCCACCAGTCCGCACTCCCATTGTCCTCGTAGTAGGATACGTTTCGGTAGCGTCGTGACGTAGTGGGTCAGTGTGTTGTCGGGGTGCGTGTCCATGGAAGCATTGCTGGGCAACGTGAGATAGAAATCACTCGTCGTCATGTTTCAACGTCGGACTGGGTAGCAGGTAATCCAACGAACTACTCAACAGGGCCGTCCAAAGAGTCGGATTCGCGTGGTGTCCGAACGTCAGGTTGTAGATGCTGACCAAGATGACCGTGTACAAGACGACGACCTGACACAGAAAGACGATCTCCTCTTTGGGACACGCGGTGCCGAATATATGCCACGGAGTCCTCTCTTTCTTTAGTGGTGGCGGGGTGGCGTCGACGTCTTCTTCTTCTTCTTCGTCACTAACGGTGATCCGTGATGTCGTCTCGTCTGCCATGCGTGGACTGACATCGCGACGGATGCGTGACTAGTCTTTATAGCCGACGAGGGCCTTGGCATCGACCCAGCTGTTGAATTTCGAAGGGTATCCGAACCATTTCACCAACACCTCCCGTCGCCTGCCTACCTTGCGGCGCTGCACTATCGATTCCACGCGGTACAGTTTATCAGTCGGAACCGTCACCTTCTGAAACTCCGGCTCGTATAAGGTACCGTCCAGTATCTCTCCGAGATCGTCCGTTAGACGATAGACGGGCGGATCGGACGGATGCACCTCGCGTATCGTGAATAGTTCCTCTGTCCAATTCACCGTGTAGCCTTTGTCGAACCGTCTCTTGACCTTGCTGATACGCACGCGATCCCCTACGTGGTACTTGGGCACGCCCTTACCGTGATGACCACCGTACAGGCGCTGCCACACCTCTTCCTGATTAGTCGCGTCCACCTGCAACGGAGGCATCCCGATACTACGATGGGACGTGTCGTTGTACGTGCGCACCAGATCCGGAAGGATATCGATGTATCGCCATGACTCTTTGTGTGTCAGGTATCGCCACATCCGCGTCATTAGCGTGCGATTGAAGCGTTCCACGATGCTCGCCTTGGTCTCCTCGTTGCAGGTGGAGAAGTGTTGGATGCCGTACCTGTCCAATACCAACCCCGAACGCTACGGTTATAGAATTCCAGACCTCTATCGGTCTGCAAAAACAACGGCTGAATGTCGGTGAAGACTCCGTTCAGCGCCTTCGACACAGACGTCGCCGACTTGTTCTTCAGCGGAATGCATCGGGCGACTTTCGAGAAGACGTCGATCACCGTGAGCAGGAACGTCGTACCGTCGTTTTCTTTTTTCAGACTGGTCACGTCGACAAGATCGGCTTGCCACTGTTGATCCCGTCCTCCGACGACCGTGCGTCGTCGCTTGAAACGAACTCTGACCGGTTTGTGTAGGGTATAGGCGTTCTGTTCCGATAGCCATTGTTCGACGATCTTTCTCGGTACGCGTGGTACGTCTCGTCGCAAAGACGCGATTCCCCCGTAACTTCCCACCTTGGCTGGGTCGAAGTAGACGTCCTCCAGCTGTTTCCGTCGTCGGACCATGATGGTATGATATAATCGATGATAATCCCACACACGATGGGAAGTCCAGCGTAAGCACACCGGTAAACAGACGACGTGTTAGACTGTCGGTGAATCGAGACGGTGCGCCTCTTTTATTCGAGACGCTCCCACGACTTACTGGTCGACGACGGTGGTGTAGGTAGAGCGGACGGGCTCATTCGAGACCGTCTCCGCACGAGGGGTGTCCACTGCAGCGTTCGACGCGCTCTACTGAGCGATCGTGTGCCCGCCGCCGCTACGGCAATCTTCCTCTGTTCCTGTTGAATGGCCAGTCTCCTGACCTCGTTACCCACCAACTCCATGGGCAGATTCATGGCACTGAGTTGGCGCGCAAACACCTGCCACCCCGTCGGAGTGCGCTGGCGCAACAGATCGTTCACGAGATCCACCACGTTACTTCCGGGTACCGCCACGCCTTTGTGCATGAGCTCTCCGCGTGCACTCCACGCGACGTCTCGTTTCAGACGTTCCATCAGTCGTCTGGCTTTGGCCTGCAGCGCCTTGGGAACGCTGTCGACAACGTCCGCTTCCATACCTGCCGCCACCGCCGCTTCCATACCCGTCGCCCCCGCCTCCGGCGGGGTCGGGTCCATATTGGCCGCCGCCGCCGGGGACGTGTCCTTGTTGACCGTCATCAAGCGCACCGGTTCGCGCGCGCGTCGATCGGACAACGCGTTGTAGCGTTGCAACACTTGATTATAAATGACGACCTTGTCGCCGTCGGCAAGATCTTGTCTGTCGAGTATGACTCATCTCGTCGTCGAGTACCTGTACTTTGCGTCCTAGGGTATCCGTCGGTGCCGGTGCGCGTAGACTGTCCAACAGTCGTGGATCTACCAAGGCCATCTTCCGTGCGTGTTCCATCGTCGTCGTCTATTTGAGTAGCACCTGTTTTAGCAAGGGTAGAAAGACCGCACCGGCCAAAGGTGCCAGCAGCGCTGACAGGAAACCACCGGTCTGTCCCCCGCCGCCCTGGTTGTTACCCCGTAGCAAGATGCGACGTCTCCTCGCCGCCGGCGCGTCTCTCTTTGCCAAAGCGCGCAGGTTTGTTTTGTACACACTCAGAGCGCGTCTCTGCGCGTCGGTCAAGGGCAAGTTCTTCTTCAATATGTTGTAGGCACACTCGGCTAGTGCACACAACAGATCGGCGTCGGCGTTTCTGATGATGGCTCGTCTCAATGTCGTGCTCTTGTACCTGTTCAGCGTCTGTATGCAGAGGAGGTGTTTCTTCACGAGTTCGGACATGCTGTTGTCTTCACGACCATGCTACGACTGAAGGGACGAGGCGCGTGCGCGGACGTCTTATACCTTGGGTTGGTACACGTACTGGACACCGTCGTCCGGAAGGACGCTCGTGCGCAGACGCATGTCGTCGGGTGTGTCCTGTTTCAGATCGACGAGGAGATAACCGTACGGGAGCACCGTGGCGTCTCGGAACGCTTCCTGTACAAACTTCAGGCGTCCCGGATACATCTGTCGCGCCAGGTGTCCGATCTGTGACGCGTCACGAGGATTCTTGAAGACCACCATGTAGTGCGCGTTCAGACTGATCGTGCGACTCTCCTTGTTCTTTGGAAACAGGTTCTGCACGAGATACAGTACGGACGTGTTCTGGTGATGACTCTTTTTCGTGAACAAGGTCGTGACCCGTTCGTCCGTTTCCGCCATCAGATCGTCGATGACCACGAGGTTACGCGTCGACGCGTCGAACGCGCCGCTTGGCAAACCTTCCTCGAAGCGTACCAGGTCGTTGTCGACGTAGGTGCTCTGCCATACACCGTAACACCACGTGATCTTCTCTGGAGGCGGATCGATCATCGTTGCGGCGTGACGTAACAGACGCATCGCGAACGTGCTCTTACTACATCCCGTCGGACCCGCGACGATGCAGGTGAAGGGGTGTTTCCACCGCGTGTCCATCTAGTAGTCGCTGGTGGCGTTCGACAATGTCGCGTTGTCCACTGTGCTGTTAGATGTGACGACGACACCTCCGTCACACCAACGAAGGAAGGGATCGCGGAACAAGACGTACAAGACGTACAGGTACAGACCGAGTATTCCCACTAGTACTACAGCTACGACCGTTCCCGTCCGTGACATGCTGCGCTATGACTATCGATTGCGTGGCATCTGTCTAAATAGTGTTATCTTTTTTCGTGTGTCTCTGCCTACTAACCACGTGACAGCTAGAGGCGCCTATAACCCCAACTGACGTAGGGGCGCATTTCCTCATCGTGTCAGCAGTGGTTCGGCGTTACACATCCACCGGACCCGTGGTGATTCCGTCTTCGTTGACCACGCGCTTGGCATAGAAGTATGTCAACGCCGCACGTTCCTGGATGTACGTCAGCACGGACGAGTAATTGACCCGGAACCCGCGGTTCTTCCCGCTTCCGTTGCGACGATTGGTCAGCACGTCCAGGAACGCCTGCTTGTCGATGGTGTTGAGTCGTTTGTTCAGTCCTTTAGTGGTGTATTTATCGACCGTACCCGAACAATAGTAGGTCTTGCTGCACAGGCCCAGGAAACAGTCGCCGGACCATTCGACCTTGAAGAGTCCCGGTGTTCTCTTGTCGTACGCCTTGCGCGCCTTGCAACACGTCTCGGTGCCGTTCCACGGACGTCCGGCCAGCCGACAGCGTATGTAGTCGTTCTGATGATCGTCGCAACATTCGGACGGTAGCCATTCGGAGCGGTGACGATAGTAGTGGTCGCGC
The DNA here is from genome assembly GCA_963995525.1 of Escarpia spicata. NCBI lineage: Eukaryota > Metazoa > Annelida > Polychaeta > Sabellida > Siboglinidae > Escarpia > Escarpia spicata. The sequence goes on from OZ023217.1 coordinate 39,449,397, forward strand.
AGTGCCGGGGTCACGAGGTCGTCGACGTACTCTCCGGCCAGAGCCAAATAGGCGCTGTCCGTATCGGTTTCGCAGTACTCGAACAGCGGACGATCCACGTACCTGACCATGAAGTCGTAGTAGAACTCCAACATGCGCAGTTTGGCCCACTGCAACACGAAGAATCCCACGTGTGTGGGCAGTGTGTATTTGATGGTACGCTTGTGCATTTCGATCTCGTACGCATCGGCAGCGACGACGTCGAGTTGACGGAAGCGACGATTGTTGATCGTGATCGATGCGCTCTTCTCCGTGCAGTAGGTGACCTCGCGGTGCTTATCGACGTTGGTGATAAATTTCCCATAGGAAGAATTGCCCATCAGTTTGTTGGTGTCCGCGATCATGGCCTTGTCGGGATGGGCGTCTTCTTCGCGACGTGCGGTGGACACCGCCTCGCCGAATCGTCGAAAGCAGGCGACCGGTGTGTACTCGATGACCTGGTAGACGTGCGTCACCTCGAGTCCGTGCGCGAGGTACCATCGCAAGAGAGGTGTGGCGAGCAAGATCTTATCTCCACGATAACTCCCGACGAGCATGCGACGTGGGGTCACCATGATGTTGTGTTCTTCGGCGTAGTGACGCATGAACGGTCCGAGGTCGTCGCGGGTCAGGTGAATGTTCTTGAAGATGGGCTGCATCTCGGCAAAGTGCGTGCGCAGGACCTCCGGTACACGTATGTCGCACTGAATCATACCGAAAACGGTACCATTGCGCAACCCTGTCAGGATCTGTTGTGACGTCATTTTCCAGCGCACGTGTCGACGGCGTTGACGAACGTCCAGAAACTGTTTCACGCACGGATCGCGTCTCGTGACCTTCCACTCGCATTCCCACAACTCGACGACCCTCACAAAGTGTCTAAGATAGACTGTGTTCTTTCGTGTTTCGGCGAGTAGTTGCGTCATGGGTTTCCCGTTGACCTCATTGAACTCGCGTCCGGTGCACAGACAACCGTGGTAGTAGCATCCGTTAAACTGATAGGCCGTCTCCGTTTCGCTGCACCAACCATCCACCAACAGTTTACCGATGCGCTTCTCTCGACCGTTGGACTGGTGACGTTTGGCGAGTCCCGTGCTTTCGGACTCCCACGTCAGCCATTAGGCAGCCATCTGACCTGTGGGCTATGCCGCTTCGGGTCGGAACTCCTTCTCTTCCCGTCGCCGCGTGTACCATTCCGTCGGTATCTCTTGCGATATCGACCACAGATACAATGCATTCGCATCGTAGCCAACAATGGACTGACACATTCGAGCCGCGTCACCGTAGTCGTTACGACGTATCTTCGTGACCCCCTTCTCGTGATGTCTGGTGAAGATGAGTGACGGTCCTCCGACGATGTTCTCTCTGATGAGCTGGTGGACGTCCTTGTTCGTCTCGTTGAAGAGCGTAAAGAACGTCCTCTCCGGTACGTAGGTGAACAGGTAGGCCAAGGTCAAACCAGGTATACTGATCCCTTGTTTGAACATGTCGAGACCGCGGTGTCGGTAGAAGTCGAACTGTTTGGCGATGGCCTCCAAGAACGGTACGACGTCCCTGTTGTTGTACCAGACGAGAAAGTCTCGCAAAGTCTCCATGTCGTTGTCTCGCCACACCTTTCGACATCGTGTGTAGTCGTCGTCGGATATACCTTCGTTCTTCAGTCGACTGAAGAAGGCCTCTTTGGGAGGTAGAGCGGTGTCGTCGAGTTTCTCCAAGCTGTCCATGTATTCGTACGGGAAGTGACCTTTCGTGACCGCACAACCGTACGCTTTCAGGTACTTGTCGTACGAGAATCCCGGGCCGATATAATGAGTCATGTCGAGGAATTTGAGGTCGTCCGTCGATAGACACATAAACGTGTTGCCACGTTTGATCACGTGAAACGTTCCCTCCTCCTCCTTCTCCCCGTCCTCTGTTGCTTTCTTTTCGGACAGGAAGTAGGGTACCAGGAACTGTTTGACGACGTTCAGATCGTACCTGCCCGAGTTGAAGCCGATGACGGGCAACTGATGAAGCCAACCGTACAATTGACCCATGAGAGTTTTGTAGGGATTGGTCGGTTGTCGCTGTGACTCATTGTCCCCCGCCTCCTCCACGGCGGACGCTTCCTGTTCGTCCCACTTCCCGATAGCCTCCGCGAGCTCGTGTAGGGTGCCCTCGTAACTGTCTACGATGTCTTTGTAGGCTGCTTCGCTCATGTCCTGAAGGATGGTCATCATGTCGGGTACCAACTTGTTGCTGTCGCCATCCGTGATGAGACATTGCACCTGTTCGAATCCAGGTACGTTACTCGCCAGGGACACGCTCAACGGTACGTGACGAGCCACCCAGTGGACTTTGGCGCTGTCCGACGGAGGATGTGACGTATCGAACCAGGACTCGAAGTCGAAGGTGGCGCGATACGGATAGTAACGCAACCACTCGGCAACGTGAATGTTTTCGTCGTCCAAGCGCTGGAAGACTGTCGGCGACGGGCGGTAAACGCCACCGGGATAGATCTTTCGCACGCCTCCCGTACACCCGCGCTCGTGTCTCTAGTGCCCAAGCACCTTTCCATAGTGCGTCGCCACACTTCCTACATCGATAAGAGTGACAGTACATGTTCATGTCTTGTATGTAGGAACAGTGTGTCTCGTGCAGATTGATGTACATCGTTTCGGGATAGTGACACAAGGACCGGCGTACGAGTTCGGCAGTCGCCTTTCCGCCTTCTTCTTCCGGTTCGACGAGCGTGTAGACGCACACGTTGGTCTCAAAGGTGGTCTCGACGCGATAGAGGTCGTCCATCGTCACCCCGTCAAAGTCTTTCATTGCCACTCCGTCACGGTCATACTTCGTGTAGAGTACCCGCACAGCGGGTTCCAGGTGGTATCGCTCGCACCCACGACGCAGAGCCAGACACCGGAAGAGACACAGATTGTCGGTGTACTTTGTATTGTTGATGGGGTCTCTTTCCAATCCGATGACAGCTTTGTTTCGTTTGATGTACCTCGGTAGTGTGATGTCCATACATCCTATCGGATGATCTACGATGTGATTGACGAAGAAGGTGACATTCGTGACCACCTCGCATACCCATTGACTGTCCGGACGCTGATTGATGACCCACTGCAGCACGTCTGTTTCTCGGATACGTTCCAGAAACGCATCAAAGTCTGCAGTGTTTGTGATTAGACACGGTTCGTCAAGGTAACGACCGCAACAGTTACAGGACGAATGGTAGTACCTGTACCTGTTCGTGGTCTTGTTCCTTAGGACAAAACCATAACTAAGATTAATCTTAAACGCATGCGTCTGTTCGCGGAACATGATTTTCAATTACGGTTCTATGGCGCTCGTGTCCGGTGTCGACACTCTGTAATTGTACCTGGATTGTACGGGTCCTCTAACCGCGTGGGTGCGGATGGTCGACCAGTGATCTCGGACGACGTCTCGTAGCTCCCTCGATAGAGTATCGGCGAAGGGGAGTCGGGGCGGTGGTTGTATCGGGTCGTCATCGTCACCAGCGGCACTCACACGTGGTCGCTCTGTGCGTCTCGCTCGATTGCGTAGGGGTGGGTCGCTCGCTTCCACACGTCGGCTACATACCGACTTCATATGACGTACCAGGGCGTCACGTCTCGTGAACTCACGTGCACATCTCTCGCAGCGGTGCAGTGTATCGCTTTTTTGTTAGCTGTCACAAGACTTCCTGTTGTGACATACCAGGTCCCGTCGTCTCGTGAAGTCTCTTCCACATCTCGGACAGGGGTGCCTAGCACTTTTTGGTGGTTCGTCAGATGGCACCACTCGTGGCGATGGTTTACTGTAGGCATGGTCGTCTACGTGTGTTGATGATGATGATGAATGCGTTTGGTCTATGAGGCGTTGTATGTCGGCGTGTGTATCGAGCACGAGACCGCAGTGACGACACGTGTGCTGTTTCATCGTCTACCTACAACTGAAGGATGGGAGATCCTTGTACGTTTCTATATATCCTACACTGTGTGACGTCATAGGAGGCGTGGCTTGTATGAGTGTGCGTGTATGTATCTAGGGGAGGTGGGTGTGTATGTATTCACCGATCCCAACGAGCTATGAAGAGGGACAAGAACAACAGACACCGGAATCCTGGATTACATACATCTTTATTCATTGAATATTACAATAAAAGCGAAAGGAATACAAATACAAGCGCGTAACAAAGCAAAGCTAAGCGCCTGCAGTAACAGGCAAGAGGCGCCTATAACCCCAGCTATAGTCGTAGGGGCGCATTTCCTCTTGTTGTTGTCACTGCAGACGGCTCTGGAGGGCATGAATTATGTAGGCGACGTGTTCGTCGCGTATGACGTTACGCGCGATTTCATCGCACATCGTACGCACGGCCACATCTAAACTACATCGCTGTGTCGCGAACAGCACCCCGGCTATGGCCTCTATATTTAATTCGAGGTGCTTCACACTGTTAAACGGTGCCGCATACGCCCACGGGATCGATGCTACGGTTTTCGACCATATGATGTGACCGTCGTGGGCAACGTCGAGTGTTGACCGATCTCTCCTCAGTGCCTCGTACTCAGAGGCGGTCGTGGTGACGTCGTCATCCTCATCGCATGTCATGTCCAGTGATGATGCTTCGATGGAGGATGGTGGTGTCACGCAATCACATGACATCTAGAGATGGAGACGAGACGCGATGCTGCTCGTGTAGCTTGGTGAGGAGAGCCTGTCGTAGCGGCATGGGGGTGTGGTGGCGGCGTCGTTTTTTCGGTGCCCACTCTAGCGGGTTCTCCTCGTATGATTTCTGAATGAGGACTAGTCCGCTAGAGGGAGCATCGGTGACCTGACAACATAACAACAACAACAACATTAGCAGGGTGTTTCCTCGTCCGCCAGCGATATACCACGTGTACGCAGGATGGCTTGCACACGTGTTATGATGTCACGTGCTCTCGTCGGTGTGTCCACCATAAACCTGTAATGGTGTACTGCGTACCTCAAATTGTCTTGGATCAGGTCGCTACGCACCAGGTAGATGGTGTTTGACTCACCTTCGAACGTGCGCCACAGTTCGTTGCTTACGAATCGGACGATAGCATCGCGTGCTACTGTGCACAGCTCGGAGTACCAGACCTGCCTTTCCTCTGTGCGTGGTTCGTCTTGTTGGTACCAGCCCTGTGACCTTTCCTCCTTCGGCGTGAGTGCTTCGTCTTCCTTCTCATCCGTCACGGTTATACCGCGACTATAGAGACTCGTTTTCACCCGTGATATGATATCACGAGCAACCCACGGTGTGCGCACTACGCATACCAACTCGGACACTACCATAGCAAAGCTATGAAATATACGCGAACGATCTACTCTGTACACGTCTTCGTGAACGTTAGCATACCGACGACACAGTCCGTCGGCTGTCTGGCGAGTGCAAGCGGCGGTTATAGTGGCCATAAATAGGTCGTCATCTATCATTTGGTCCGCACGCTTCTGAATGGCATTCACCCTCTCTACTGAACCCTGTAATTCACTACGTCTCCGACTCTCATCGTCGTCAGACCAATCAGTATCAAAATCACCATCATTAGCAACATCATCATCGTCATCCTGAGCACTAGACCAAGAACATGACCCCACATGAATCACACTTGCCTCGTCAACATAGTCTTCATCGAATGACAGTCGGCGTTTCAGCCCACGCTCGGGGGTTGACACCGGAACTGCCTCGTAGCACGATGTAATCGGTGTTGACCAAGGAGGCGTCTACAACACACGTCAGAGGAAATTACATCATAGTGTCAAATAGAGAGACAACCGGAGTCATTCAACCACTATCTCTCTCTATAGTCCGGCTGGGGGTGTCACCTACACTTTCATCACTGTCAGATGGCGCCTCTTACAACAGTTAGGAACAGACCCTCTCTATACTCCGTCAGGAGCCATCACCTAACAGTGAGTCACTGTCAGTTGGCGCCTCTTACGACTGGATTATTTCCAGTGCTACCACGGTGTAATTTCGATAGTCTGCCTTTGTCGATTTTCTAATTGTCACCCTAGCCTGTTTGCCACGTAGGACATTCAGTGACTGGTAACGTTCTTCACCGGGTTTAAGCGCCATATAGTTGCTTGCTGTCATTCCCCCCACGGCCCCCTGGACTAGACGGTCAAATCCTGTGGCCCACACTTCGTGGCCCCTGCGATCGGCAAAAAGCATACCCATAGCATACTTGTAAACGGGTTTCCCTTCTGACGGCCGTGGACCGAACATATACTGATGCTATGGTGCCCTCCTTTCGTCATTTCAAGACGAACTTTCCTATTACATATATGACATGCTACGTAGCACACATATTCGGGGGACAGAGCACATGTTACTAGTGTCAGGGGACGAACAAATGCGTATGTTCCGTCACTTACTTGTTCGAGCTCTGATAGAAGCATTTCCTCGGAGTTGACATTGGACGTCGCCATCTTTCGTGCAGGAGTCGATGTGAGGTTGAGAGTAGCAGCAGCAGCGAGACGGAGAGAGAGAGTGTTTGTCCTGTTATATTTACCCTGGGTTTATATACATTATCATTCCCTCCAGGCATCGACCTTGTGTACCGTAGACAATAACAATCACACGCTCCTGGGTGTTCGCGTCTTATCGTGCATGTGACTTTATCTCTCGCTCTCTCGTACTCTGTCACCGTGTGGCTGTCTGTCATACATTATCATTCCCTCCAGGCATCGACCCTGTGTACCGTAGACAATAACAATCACACGCTCCTGGGTGTTCGCGTCTTATCGTGCATGTGACTTTATCTCTCGCTCTCTCGTACTCTGTCACCGTGTGGCTGTCTGTCTGTCTGTTTTTTAATGGGCGTCTTATGTAAGGCGTACAGAGCACTGGCTAACGAAGTCTCTCACCTGCATAAGAATCACACCGAGTATATTCTTACCTGCTTCGTTACGCTTTGAACTGTTACCCCAATACCCTTCCGCACTGGGTACATTCTCGATAAGTCGTGCGTCACCTGTGGCCAGCAAGCGTTGCCGTAGTTTAGAAGTACGAAACTTCACGGCTACTACCGCGTGCATTACGGCTCGACGTTGTGATAGCCATGCAACGGTTCGATCGGGTGTCCAACGAATGTTTTTACTCCAGTATTTCGCCTGTATTCCGCTGCGCACGGTCTGAATTTTTCTCGCTGTCTTCTCATCGTGAAAATGTCTGGCTTTTTTAAACTGATATGCTGCCTCTGCACAAGTAAAGTCTTCGCCCCATATGTGTATCTCGCATGGTTAGAAATTCGATAGGAAGTGACCAGCATCCCTGAATTGTATATCCAAGCTCTTGACCGTCATATGTTTCATCGTTGACCACTCACAGAGTTCTTTATCTCCCGTCTGTATTGTTAGCGTTCTGATAAACTGCATTGTCGTCTAGCCTGCACTTCGCACACATCACGCGCTTATCGCCAGCTGCTTCCTCTCTCATATGACTGGTTTGTACTTTACTACGTCGAAATTTTCCATAACCGCATTGCCGGCTACATAACCAGACATCGCCCACGTGCCACCCCTAGACGAGTTCTTTTTCTCCCGTCTGTATTGTTAGCGTTCTGATAAGGCACATTCCACATGCATTGTCGTCTAGTTGCACTTCACACACATCACGCGCTTATCGCCAGCTGCTTCCTCTCTCATATGACTGGTTTGTACTTTACTACGTCGAAATTTTCCATAACCGCATTGCTGGCTACATAACCAGGCATCGGCCACGTGACACCCCTAGACGTCATACGTCCCTGGGTCTTCAGCTTTTCATACACCGGTATTTTTCCACGCTACAGTGTGTCTTACAAGTTGCCTTCATATCTGCCTGCATATGCTCTATCCTATATATATACTAGCTCGTTTGTTACATTCTTCACATCATCTCATTCGCAACTATGTCGTCGATACCTTGGAACCAACTGTGCGCTGAATGGCGTCTTCGTCGTGATGTGTGGATGCGCTCTATGTCACCGATATCTCCGTCGTCGGTACCTTGGTTGCAACTGCGTGACGACTGGCGTGGTCTCGAAATGTAAGTACTTTTATTATTATAATTTAATATATTCTTTGTTTCATTCGATATATATCCTATACATATCATACTATAATCACAGTGTTCTTCACGTAAACTACCTGTGACGTCTCGCCTCTATTATTCCCGCGTTGTTATGTGTCACTCTATATTTACCTTTCAGGGCTGCCTGTGCCACCGACTGCCATGATTCGTGTTGTTCACCGCCACCTTGGTCCGAAATGGAGGATTGCATGTGAGTGTTCAACGATTACAACAATACTTTTACTACCTTATTTATGTTTTCTCTTACCGCGTTTCATATTCTCTCCAATGGCTTATTCCACCTGGTTGTACTTCGCATAATATTCATTTATACAGTGTATATATTATAATATATATATATATATATATTCATAGTTTTCATATATGTTCCAGAGAGGAGGAACTCCGCGACAATCATTACAGCTTGTTCTGTCACGTACTGCGCGAACTCCTGACGACACGGGCTACCTTTGATGCAGACCCTGTTCCTTCTTCTCCGGTGGAGGATGTTATCGAAGATTGGGATGCTGAGATCAGGGATGCTGAGATCAATGTTGAACGCTAACATGTTATTGATGGACGATAATTATAAAACAAACTATTCAACTGTGCTTTTTGAACACTAACAAGTTGTTGATGAACGCTCTTTATTAAAAACCTAATCAACTTTCAAACTGTGGTTTTGTTGTTGTTGTTGTTGTTGTTGTTGTCGGTTATTCCCTTAGCACTAATTCTTCATACATACATACATACATACATACCTCACATATTTTAAAGTTTCATATATATATATATATATATATATATATACGGTTTATAAACATTATTCACACACGCACACACACACACACACACACAACTTTTCTCTTTGATCTTTCGTTATGACTCTTTGATCTTTCGTTCCTTTCAACACCTGTTACACCTTTCCCCTTTGATCTTTCGTTATTATACTTTCCTCTTTGGTCTTTCGTTCTTCATATACACGATAGGACTTCCATGACTGCTCACACAACCGCCAGAGGGCGCGCTACATACGCTCACACATACGGTCACGTGACTACTCACTTTGCTCAGGGGGGCGGCTTTCGAAACCTCCCTAGTATCACTCAAAAATGACCAAAACCCACCACAGGATACCGATCCAAAAACTCGTATTCACTACTCTCGTTGTGATGTGGATATATTGGGCTTTCAAATTATATACTATTTGGGCGTTTTGTACGTACGGGGAGGGGACATTTGAGTTGGTGCGTTAGGCAATGCCTACCGCCTGCCTATTGAGGTGATACACTCGAAAAGCGTGAGGTCAGAGCTAATTTGCATATTCATGTGACACATTTGCATACCATGATTTGTTCACTGACGTAATCACAACCAGATAACCTGAAAACATGCGTTTGGACTCATCATTTTGATTGTTTGGATGTTTGCAATTCGAGATATTCAGAAAAGTTGTATATATTTTAATGGTGATACATAATTTGCATAGTAATGAGTTTCTACAAAAACGCTCGAGGGTGCCAAGGTGTCATACGTCGGATTATTGACCTAGAAGGTTAGATGATCACAAAAATGCAATAAAACATCGTGCATACCTTAATGCACGGTACACTTTAAAAAGGGCGCATGACTGCCGGACTACAGGAGGCAGCGCGTGATAACGAGACAAAAAGATAAAGCTACGGCGGCGCAGCGACGAAAAATTTTCAACAGTACCCTATCTTCGCGGTAGCGAATTTTTTCCTTTTCGACACCATTTGGTTCGGCCACCAGTGGAGGCTTTTGTGCTCCCTCTAGACTACCCTCTCTGGACACATCCCTGAACAGCACACCCCTGGTCTTCCGATGCCAAGATCAAAGACAGCGAGACGAAACAGCGCGCGAGGCGGGACGTGTGTTGGACCGCCGATGAATCTCCCGCACTTAAAACAAAATGACAGGTCAGTGTTTACAATTTGTTGCCGCTGCGTCGCCATAACTTTACCTTATGAAGGCCCTTAGCCAGCTTTTCAAAATGAGGGTTCACATTTTACCAATTCAGACTCCAGGGGGCGCCACACGTTCATATGGGGGTTATATTTTTTCACAATGCAGAGGGCCACACACGTTCAGGTAGGGGCTCATAATGCCGAAGGTTACATTTCTAACTGGAAGAACATTGGAGTGGGTGTGAGATTAGTGGACCATGTGGTTTCGTCTTATTATTCTTTCATCTTATATAAAACACCACATTAGTATCCCCAGCAGACCCATAACGAGGTCGTTTTGAGGGTGCTTTTTCAAACAAAATGGTACTCATAATCATGTGGTCTGTGGAGATTGGTCCCATTTTGTTGCCTGATTAAGCCTAATTTACACCCAATTGTATTCATAAAAGCCAACACCCACTGATAGTATATTGTTAATATAACTGAATTATTTACTCGAAACCCTTCGCCGTGTGTGCAATTGTTTCAAATATGATCATATTAATATAATAAACGAGGCACCGAGGAGTGTGGGTGTGTCAAAGTTATTTTTCAGAATAAACAGTTAAAGTGTGACATTTACAATCTGGTTTTCACTCAAGTAATACATTATATTTATTTGCTCCGATGTGCAAAAAGTTCCATAATTTATCATAAACATAATTAAGTTAGTAAATTAACAAACCTTTATAAAACATGCCCTGTAAATCCACAAGGAGGGTGTGCCACTCAGACCAATTGTCGACTACTTACACATACAATAGCGTACAAAGTGTCCAGGGAATTGGCCAGTTGACATACTACAACCACTTGTTGGAAAAAAAGAAAACCACCCGGAGAATTGATTAAAGAAATGACAAAGGTGAGAGTGGAAGAGAACAAATCATTTGTGTCATATGATGTTAATTTTGTCGCTGTTCATGAAAACTCCGATCAAAGAAGCGTGCAAACATCAGAGATAAACTAGAGAATGACAAGACACTAAAGAAGAGAACAAACCGAAACGTAGATGACATCATGGAGTTGTTGAAATTTGTCTTGGGGACTACGTACTTTAGATTTCGAGGAGAAAATTACCACCAGAAGTTTGGAGTAGCCAGTATCTCCCATTGTTGTGAACTTGTGCATGGAGGACTTGGAGCAGAAAATCATAGCCACAACACTAGACGATTGCCAACCGAGAAACTGGAAGAGATATGTGGACGATGTAATTCGCCTGGTACACACGGGAAAGCAAAGAAATTACAACACATGAACACTGTAGACCACACGGGTAGCATCGTTTTCACAAGAGAAGACGAAGAGAACAACAGCAAGGCCCAGGGCGGATAGCCACATACTCTTGGATGCGAACTTCACCAGAAGGGAATTAAGATGGCAGTGTGAAGTCCACAGTGTATAGGAAGAAGACGCATACTGATCAATAGCTGAACTTTGCGTCCCACCACCCAAAACATCATAAGTTAGGAGTTGTCAGAACCCTTATGAGCAGGTGTGAGATGATAACTTCAAAGGAGAGGAACAAGAAGGAAGAGATGGAACACTTGAGAGGAGCTCTAAGAGTATGTGCTATCCGCCCCGGGCCTTGAAAAATGTGGCGGATAGCAGCAAGGAAAAAAGACCAACAAAGAGACAATTAAAGGACAGAAAGTACAGGAGCCAAGTAGTCATCCCGTACGTAGAGGGGGGTCTCAGAAAGAGTACATCGAGTACTGACAGAAGTATGGAGTAGCAACTGCCATGAGTCCCCAACCCCCCCCCCTCCGTCGCCTGTTGGTACATCCAAAGGACAAAGTAGAGATATAAGAACAGGGCGAACGGGTGTACCAAATACCATGCAAGAATTGTGGTGCTGAGTTCATTGTGGAGACAGGGCGACTACGTAAAACACGACTGGAGGAACACAGAAACGGTGTAGACAACATGGAAAATGAGAAATACACAAGGAGCGAAAAAAAAGATTGATGTCTACCATCAATAAATCCGCCTATACAGACCATGCGACAACTGAAAACCACATCACAGACTGGGAGGAATTAACAGAAAGCCATGTGGATCAGCAAGACCAGAACACCCATCGACAGAGACGAGGGCAATTACGAACTTCCGCACATGTACGATGACGTCATTCAGAGTCTTCGGTACTGAAGAAGTCAGCGTGATACGTTAGACCACGAGTCACGGTTGGGTGAAATGAGTTTTATTATGACCACCTGACCTGCCGCCAACCACTGATATAGTGAGCGATTTCATAGGCTGAGCTTAAATTCGGAGTTTCGCAAAGCGATCAGCCAGGGAGTACTGCTGGCTGGCACTGACGTAATCAGCAGCAGCGACCCCTGGCGCGCGAGGATGCTTTAGACGAAAGCCTCTACCACGTAAAATATACTTTGGATATGAAAAATAAAATTTTTTGATTTGATAAAGAACAATCCTGAATTATTGTCCTCTTGTGGAATTTGTATTAAATTCTAGGTGTCAAGTACCATATTCTCTACACCATACTTATTCCAGAAAACACTAACTGTATTTGACAACTATAGGGCCGGAACAAAAAATGGACATAATTGATAATAAAGGCCCTCCTCATCAGCGATATAAGGCTCCTCTTTCTGAGATCTACAAACATGCAACTACCAATCGCAGTATTTCAGCAACCATACAGCCACACAATTACACGATTTCTTACCAGCAAGCAGCTTTTAAAATGGGTGAAGCTAAACCTTATTGTGTATTGATTAAATACAATTATTCATCGAAATTCGCATTCCAGCGCAATAGTTGAAAATTATGATTTGTGTTAAACCAGATGAGTTTGTCAACCGGGTTTGCAGCTTGTAAGAAATACACTCGCTACACATCTTAAGTTGTTGATTGTTGAGAATAGCCTCTTTAACAGTTGGTAATTACCTTAATCAGCATACTTAAATAAAAACCCGCACCGTATTTTATTTGTTAACAGAATTATGATGAGAAATCGTGAATTATTTTATATGGCTTAAATTACGTGCTCATAATTATTAAATCATCGTCACCCCGTACATTCACCAATATTTTGTTTGCATCTTTCACCTCTGATTGACCACATGATTTTACGTTTGGTATAAAACTGGCTTCTTGTGCAATTAAGTTACCCCACGCGTTTACATAACAGGACATCCTGGGCAGGGATGGTGTCATGTCATTCTGCATGGCTAATTGGATGCAATGGTCCGTTGACACACATTCCTCTAGTGACTGCCCTTTTCACACATAACATTGGGGACAGACCCCTCAATCAGGCTCCCATGCATTCACTGATGATCACCGAATAGCACTAAGCACTCACCCTAACAATAAAATTCGTCATGTCGCGTAACAAGTCATTTAAATCCCCGTGAATAGGCCTCATTTAAACGCTACGATATAACACAACCTACATACGACACACGCCATCTTTGGTATCATTTTGCCGCGAATTGAATAGTCTTTCCGTTTCCGGAAACGTCATTATGTAAATGTTAATATTAAAATAACTATAGCTGTGGGAAAACACCACGCTTTAGCCAATCAAAAACGGATGCTCTACCAGCAGCGTCTACCAACAAAATTCAAAACGGCCTAGTCGACATCCATGCCAGCCTTTACACAAAGCCAGCCCGTACCCACTGCGCCACAGAACTCTTAGCTGAGGGGCGCAGAGGACATCCGTTCCAATTAATAGTTCAACGTTCCCGAACACAGGCTTTCCAACATTCCTTTTTTATAGCCACAATAGTACCCTGGAATAACCTAACCGCCCAATCAGTTCAATCTCCCTCCCTAGATGCTTTCAAGCAGTGCCTTGCCAACACTGGCACAAACAAAGTCTAACTAAGAGTGACCTCTGTTGTTTTAACTTGCACTCGCACATGATTTTATAAACAGTTACAACCAGCACTGCACATATGCACACCTGGCGCACGCAACAAACACCACACCATCCACGAAGTCGTCAGTAATGACGGTAGTGGATTACCGGAAGAAGAAGAATGATTCCGCGTTACTGTCATTAGACTAGTGTCTACGGCTACGCGGCGATGCCCAGGGTTAGCAGCGGAGCCAGATTCCGTCGTAGTAGCAGCAACACCAACGATGTCTGCCAGCAGGCGGAAGCTCGCACTGTTTTCTTGTGAGTATGATACCATTAATGTAAACTATCAAATATAAGCTAAATGTTATGAGTTCTGATTACTGTCGTTGTAGCAATCTCTCACACTCAGTATTCTCTATTATACGAGCCTGGGCTTTAGTCTTTCGATACACCAGATTGTATTGGTCTGTCACTCTAATTGACATGTCATGTTAGTTTTGTCATTAGACCACACAACAAACCATTTGTGTGTGTATGCGTGCGTTTGTGTCTGTGTCTGCATTTGTGTCTGTTTGTGTTTGATCTCTGTATTCACATACATTATCATATTTTATATATTTGTTCTTGTTTCTTAGCCGACAGACGTCAGATTGAAGATGAGGACAATGACGACGTCTACGTTGTGCTTCACAAGAAAAAGATGGATGCACTGATTTCCCCATTACTCTGCCCAAAATGCAAGTACAGCACGCTAACTTTCAAGACCTATGATGAATTACGACGTGGGTATGCACAGAAAGTTGAAGTTGTTTGTTCAAGATGCACATAATGGGCATGTCGACTATAGTAGCCCATAGATTGACACCACTGAGCGGCAGTCAAGGAAGCCCTTTGACATCAACCACCGTGCAGTGTTGGCAGCACGAGAAGTGGGGATCGGCCAGCGTGAGATGGTGCGCATGTTTGCCATGCTCAACATCAAGGGTGGTCTTCACCATCGGACATACCACAGGATCAACCGCCAGATTCTGAGCAATTGCTTCATGGCCCAGCGGCAGACGTACTCACCACGTCGCACTCCATTGTGCACGAGATGTACGAAGGCATCTACGGCCATACTGCCAGACCATGGTGACATCACCGTCAGCTATGATGGGACATGGCACATTAAAGGACACACCTCATCTGTTGGTGCATGTTTCGTAATTGACCAGCTGAGTGGACTTGTCCTAGATTATGTTGTACTTAGCAAGTACTGTGCTGAGTGCACATTGGTCGGGGACAAGCTGACAGGGGAGGAGCGGGAGGTGTGGCTCGGGGCCCATCGTCAGGTCTGCGAATGTAACCACACTGGCTCCGAAGGCGCCAAGATGTTGTGGAGACGATCAGAAGAAGTTGGGGCATTCCGCTACACTGTCCTGGTGGGTGATGGAGACGCAGCAGTGATGGATGCTTTGAAGACAGCCTCGCCATACTCTGTTACAAAAGAAGAATACATCAATCACATTGCCAAATGGGTGTATAATGGCCTGGACAAGATCGTTAAGGAGGTGAATGTTGAGGTGAAGGCCAACAAGATCAAGCTAGGCGAGTGCTACAGTTGTGGTGAAGGC
This sequence comes from Escarpia spicata, assembly GCA_963995525.1. Classification (NCBI taxonomy): domain Eukaryota; kingdom Metazoa; phylum Annelida; class Polychaeta; order Sabellida; family Siboglinidae; genus Escarpia; species Escarpia spicata. The sequence goes on from OZ023217.1 coordinate 39,464,895, forward strand.
TGGTCCATCAAAGGAGCGCGTGGATCCTAGCAGTCATGCCGCTACTACCCTGCTGACAACGACACTCAGTGGGAAAGGCCGCCTGACACATGATCGTATGAAGAAGTGGTCGTCATATTATCGAAAGGCAATCGTAGAGAATGCACCAGACACTGATGCTGCCCACCACGCTGTTTGGGCCATCTTTTTTCATTATGTCTCCACTCTCGATGACCCTCGCCACTCCTTCTGCTCTGACCCCTGGTGCTACTGGCGGCAAGCACAACCTGATGGTGTCGACCCTGCTGTCAAGCTCAAGCAGGTGAAGCATGACATGCCTCTACCGCGAGATGTCAGTGAGCGCCTGATTCCGCTGTTCGAGCGCCTAGCCAACCCTGACCTGCTTTGTCGCTGCCTGATGTTGCAGACCTCCAACGCCAACGAGAGCCTGCACGCGACAGTTTGGAGGAAGGCACCGAAGGCAAGGTACTGCGGAAAGAAGACAACAGAAATTGCTGTCGCCCTGGCAGTGATGTCCTACAACAAGGGAGCTGGTGCACTGTCAGATGCTGTCAGCAGTCTTGGTGTGTCGCCTGGCAAGACCTTGTTGCACGTTGTTGCTCAACTCGAAGCAATCCGTCTCCGCGTTGCCGACAAGGCCGCACACGCTGAAACCAAGACATCACGGAAGAGGAAGGCCATGAAGAAGGTGCAACAGAATGTCAAGCTGGTGGCATCCGAGGGAGTCCTCTATGATGCAGGAGGGCACTGGATGAGAGGAGGACACTGAGTGAGAGGAGGACACTGTGCGAGACTGTTTGAACTTGATTTTGTATGTTTTTGTTCACGTGTGACAATTTTTATGAATGCCGCATTCTCCATGTTATGGTAGTATTATTTCACATTGGATTACTAATGTATATTAAACATACATTTGCAGTCTCTTTATTGAGTCTATATATATTTCCTTGTGGCTATAGGGCCACAAAAATGCAATATTATAGTCAGTATTGATGGTTGTATCTTAGTATTCCGTTTTTGTCATTTTTCTCCAAACAACATTTTCACGGTTTTTAAGATTTGGGGAAGGTCCCCCGAAAATTTTGTTGCTGCACAAGGATGCATTATAGTTCTGTGCAATGAGTGATTTTGAACCAAATCACAAGTGTCTAAGAGACCACATGATGGGGGTAATGTTTAAAAAAATATAAGTAAACTTGGTTTTTAACTCGTTTTTTTAATCAAAATACAACTTTTTGTTTTCCAAACTACATAATTGCACAACTTGAGTTATTATTTACCGGAATAAATCAGATAATGAGACATAAATTATTTCAATTTGTCATGGGACTTTCCACAAAATCACACCTATCAGCAATTCTAGGATTTTCCGGTTACCATGGTTACGGTTATGCAAATTGCATATTATCTCGTGGGTAACCTTATTTTATACAAACATTATACCCTACAAATTTTGTCAAGATACAATACATAGTTTTTTTGAGATATGACACACCCATTTCACGAGGAGCCTGTATATACACAAATCAGGCTTTCTTGGCATTCCTTATAATGTTTGAACAACATCCAGCAGCTTTTAGGAGGGGAGTTAACGCTTTTGAGAAACATGGAATATAGTTAGTGCATGGTTCATATTTTAAAGATGCAATTTTGAGGGGGGTTCACATTTTGGAGAAAGGGAGGTTCACCAAAATGGGGGTTCACGTGAACTGTTATTATAACCTGCACGGGGGGCACAATTCAAAGGGTCTAGGGGGACACGGTTGCATGGGCCCATTATAAAAGGTCTGCAGGCACGCCTAAGGCTAAGGTCTGGGGGAAACGTGCCCCCAGGCCTCCTGCGTGGATCCGCCTATAAATGCAGGTATACCTTACCTTAGGATACCTTAGGACTGTTCTGATCGCAGGATCCTCTCGGTTCCTCAATGATCAGATCTTCTTCTTCGGGGTCTAGTATTAAGAGTTTGTGTTTTCCGGTTCCAGTGTTTAATGTTAGTGGGGCTTCATAGTCGTATAATATCTCCTGGGTTGACCAGAATTTATCAAGGCGGTTTTTAAATGAATTTATTGATTTTGCTTGTATTACTGAATCAGGTAAACTGTTCCATGGTTCAACCACTCTAAGCGGGAATGCATTTTTTCTTATGTTTAGTTTTGCTCTTTGGTTGAACAGTTTAAGGGAGTGTCCTCTGTTACTGGATCGTGATGCCACATCCTCCCACTTAGGAAGGTTTGGTGCAGATTTGTTGTCATATATGTAATGCATTATTTTATACACTTCAATCATGTCTCCTCTTAACCTACGATATGTTAATGTGGGTAACTTAAGTAATTTTAGTCTTTCAATATATGATAACTCCCTCATACCAGGTAGTTCTTTTGTGGCTCTTCTCTGGACATTTTCTATGGCTATTTTATGTTTCGTCTTAAATGGATACCATATTGCTATTGCATAATCTAGGTGGGATCTAACCATAGTCTTGTATAGTGGCAAGAAAGTGTATGTATCTAAGAATTGAAAAGTTCTTCTGATTACTTTTGTCATTCTGGTTGCTTTATTAACCACTTGGTTGATGTGATCATCAAAAGAAAGTTTTGAGTCAATAATTACTCCTAAATCTTTTTGTTTGTCTGTGGTGACAAGAGCATGTTTGACATTATTTGTTGCCATAAAATATTTACTTTCACCAATATTATTTTTCCCAATTTCCATGTGTACACATTTATCAGGATGGAATTTTAACAACCACTTGTCGCTCCATTGTTCTAGTATGCTTAAATCATGTTGAAGTACATCCTGATCATCTATATGTGTTATTGTTCTAAATATCTTTATGTCATCAGCAAATAGAAATGTATTTGAATTTGTTAGATCTGGGAGGTCATTAACATATAGAACAAAAAGTAAGGGTCCTAGAACGGAACCCTGGGGTATCCCTGATATTACCTCTTTCCAGCTAGACTCGTCTCCATTTACTGAAACTTTTTGTTTTCTATCTGTGATGAATGATTCTATCCAGTTAATCAGTTCTTCTGAAATGTTGAAGCTTTTTAATTTGCTAATTAATCTTTTGTGTGGCACGGTGTCAAAGGCTTTTTTGAAATCCATATATATAACATCAGTATGGTTGCCCTTATCCATTTCTTTAGTCCAGTCATCTATTATTTTGATTAGTTGTAGAACTGTTGATCGGCCAGATATAAATCCATATTGTTTTTGACTAAATAGATTATTTACTTTCATGTAGTTTGTAATGTGATTTCTAATAATTTTTTCCATACATTTACATACTATGCTTGTTAAACTTATTGGGCGGTAGTTACTTGCTAGTTTCTTGTTTCCATTTTTATAAATTGCTGATATTTGAGCCTCTTTCCAGTCATTGGGAATGCAGGAAGTTTTAATCGACGTTTCAAAAATTTGTTTTAAGGGTTGACAAATACTTGCTGACAACTCATTTAGTAGCCTGGCGCCTAGTCCATCTGGGCCAGGCGATTTGCTTATATTAAGTTGTTTTAACGTCAGTAGTATTATATTTTCAGTTCGTTTTAATTTGTCCATCGCATGTTTATTGTTTACTTTAGGTATGGTTGGTATAGGCCCTGACTGTTCTTTTGTGAATACACTGGAGAAATAGTCAGCAAGTATATTTGCTTTTTCTTCATCTTCATTTGTTGTTTGAGATTTTAGGTTGGTGGGGTCTATGTTCAGTTCCCCAATTCCTTGTTTGATTGTAGTTTTTGATTTATAATATTTCCAAAAGACTTTGGGGTTTTTCTTGGTCTGGGATGCTAGATTTCGTTCAAATTCCTTTCGGAGCTTTCTGGTTAGAGCTCGGATTTTATTTCTGCTTTTACAATACTCTAGATATTTTGTTCCATCCCTTGTTTCCATGTATCTTGTCCATAATCTGTTTTTACGTCTAATTAGTTTCCTTGTATTAGCATCCAGGGGGAAGTTCCCCTTTCTATTATTTGGAACTATTTTTTGAGGTACATACTTATCTTCTAATGAGTTTAGTACTGTTTTGAAGATTTCCCATTGACCGTTAACATTATCCTTACAGTCTTTAAATTTGTCTTCCCAGTTAATATTTGAACATTCTATTCTCATTGCATCATAGTTTGCGACATTATACAGCTTCCTTTTTTTAGTGTAATTACTTGTTATAAAGTTGCACACTATACTGAATTTGAGTACACAATGGTCACTTTTGCCCAGAGGGCTAAGGTACTCTAATTCTCCTACATTATCTTCGTCATTAGATAGAATCAGATCTAACAGGTTTGTGTTAGTTGTGCCTCGTCCTCTGGTGGGGTTTGACACGTGTTGAACCATGTAGGTGTCTCTAAGGCATTCCACAAATTTGAAATTTAAATTGTTGGGGTTATTTGATTTGGTCGTCCAATGATTCCAATTTATTTCAGGGAGGTTGAAATCTCCAGTAATTACGATGTGAGAGTATTGTTGTTGTGATATTGATCTGATCATATTTAGAAGTTCTACATTATTTTCTTCAGATCCCCCATCGCTTCTGTATATGCATCCAAAAAGAAGTTTATTTGTATTCTTTAATTTGATTTCTATAAATAAGCATTCTTTGAAAGTTGTGGCTAGGTTTATGTACTCTGCATGCAGGGAATTTAGCACATATATTATAATACCTCTTCCTTCGGTATTTTCTAAATTTTTGGAGAATAACATGTAACCTTCTAAGGAAAATTCTGGTGTTGTTACAGAACATTTGGGGTTTTTGGGTTTTACTTCATTAATTGCTATTATGTGGGGTTTTAGTTCTTTGATTCTTTGTTCAAATTCATTTTGTTTGTTTCTTAATTGGTCAGCATTGGTGTAAAAACACTGAATGCTGCCTATCTCATTAAGATTATGTTTGTTTACGTTCGTTTTCCCATCTGTTGTTCTAGGTGGATATGTACTTTTTATTGGCTTTTCCTTATCTTTTTTATTCTTCTTTCCCATGGTGGACCCCTCACTCTGTACAGGTATTCCCCCGACTCATCTGCTGCTTCCTGTCTCTTTGCTTCTTCATAGAGCTTTTTAGATTCTTCTCTTTCTTGTTTGGTTTTGTCGTGGTCAATTTTTATATTTTTGAACTTATCATTTTCCTTGATGTGATGGAACTTTCGAAGAAGGGTGCGTTTTTTGTCAATGTGCGTTACTGTAATCAGTACTGGTCTGGGGCTGTTTGCATTTTCTTTGGCTTCCCCGAGCCGTCGGATTTCTGTGATGTCAGTGTCTGTAAAGTTATTGTCTATTTCTGTGCAGATTTCTAGGATTTGTTCTTTGTCATGTTGTTGTCTTGTGGTTTTTAGTTGTGATGTTGTTTCTGGCAGGTTGAAAATGATGACATTGTTTAATCTTTTTTCTCTTTCTTTTGTTTCAATGTTTTGCTCCTTTACTTGTAGTTGTACTACTTTTTTCACTTCATTTGGGTTAATGGTTGGCTTTGTTTGGGCTTGTGTTGGGCTGTTTTCTTCTACCTTGGATTCTGAGATAATTTCTCTTACTCTCCTCACAGCTCTTTTCATTTTTGAGATTTTTCATTACTTTTGAGTCACAGGGTGGACAAAACCAATGTATTTGCTGTTTGTCTGTCATTAGTTTATATTCTTTATCGTTTATGTCCACACATTCAATACAAAAATGTTTCTCGCAGAATTCGCATTCTAGCAGTTTATGGTTTGGTCCTTTGAAGTTTTGTTTACACCCTGTGCATGTCCAAACTTCATCATCAACAGTTTTCCACTGAAAATCAGTTTTACTTTTTGTCCTTGGTTTTTTTTTGCAGGTTGCCATGACCTACTTTAGTTTTATATCCCTTATTATAATATTTATTTAGTATTTTAGAGTTGTGCAAGGGATCAAGGCAGTGCTGGGAGAAGATGTTGAGTAGTTATAGAATGATGCCCAGGGCGACTCTGGGTTTAATGAGTTGCCTTGATGAACAAGCCAGATTAGTATAAAGTGAAGATTTGTGCAGGATGGTTGAAGAAATGTGTTTATGTCTAACTAATTAATAATGATTATGCCTACATAATTTATGTTTGTCTACATAATTGTAGTGGCTTTAACAAAGATTGTATGTTAAGCGTTGCTTAGGGTGCTTTCTTATGTTTACTTTTAGTTGTGGCGGGAAAATTTTGAATATGAGTTGCGTTATAGTTACGATCCTAAGGGTAGAAGTTTTCTATTTCTGTTATTACTAACAGTATGGGGTTTGAATTGTGCTGTGGCTTTAAGTATTTACTGAAAGAGCTTTGAATTTGTTCGTTTATGATGAGATTTAATGCTGGTGTTGCTACGTACGCGCCTTGTAGTTGTACCGGAACCGGAACTTCTTGAGTAGTATATCCCGTTTAAATGTCTTGAAACGTTTGTTTGAAACTCTCTTTAGTTAAGGCTTTTACTGAATTCATCACGGTTTAATCACAGCTAAAACAAAGCATATCGTTTATTTAGTAACAACGTTAGAAGTGAAAGATAAAGCCACGTAAAACATTAGACAGTCTTCGGCTTGAAATGGGTCCGTAATAACGGTTTTGATGAAACCATTTTAGACAGGCAACATTCCTGAGAACTTGTTTCCGGTATCCATTTATAAATTTGGGAAATTGTCTCTTCGACAGGAATATTCGTGGTAATATCATTATATTTGATGATATGTCAAATGTAAAGTGTGCAGACGATAGTTTAGGATGCGTTATGTAGCAACATTGCATGTATTTCCACGAGTCCTGCGAAAATTTTCTGTATTTGCGTGGAAATCGTGCGACTTGCATTGTTATTTGTACTGTAGACGTAGTCGTAGACGTAGTTCCGCACAAAGCCTTTTTCGAAAGGCAGGCGACTGAAAGGCAAACAATTTTAAGTTTTATATTATGGTGTTATTATCGTTTCAACAGAACAACATTTTAGGACGATGTTAGACCATACGTGATGATGCGGTGCATACAGAATTAATCATCCATGTTGAAGGTGGACTTTTAACCAATGTTTTTTATTGACATTACGACGACGACGTGTGTTGTCTTGTTGATGTTTCTGTACACCGACTGTAGTTGTACGCTGGCCTCGACTTGCACGCTTCAAATTCACAAAGAAAGTCTTTCAGGAAAATCAATCAACTGGACTAACCCGTTTCTACATTGTATTGTAAACACATTTCAACACATTGAAAAAAACTGTTCCGTTCAGTTAGTAATACCGATGTATTGTTTCCCAGCCACACAAAAGGGTAAAATGTTTTGCAAATATGGAATATTAAAAAATGTTATAAACAGTTAAAACAAAAGTTTTTATGGATTGTAATGTGATAAACTAGTAGGTCTATGAATAGAATGATATAATGTTTGATAATAAAATGGGAAATTTTCCAAAAAAAGAATTTGAAGGCTTGTTTTTGTGGGATTCATTGCCATATTGACTTGAGATATTATATTGACCGTAAGGAGTGGCTAACATATATTGAATTGAAATTGGTTTTATTTGGCATAAATAGTACCTACAAAAACAAAGTACATGTAGTAACAACGAATGCCAGGAAATATACGCACATACAAATGAATGCACACACACACACACACACACACACACACACACACACACACACACACACACACACACACACACACACACACACACACACACACACACACACACACACCAAGCATCGAGTAAATTGATTTCTTTAAAAAGTGTATTAACTTAAAAAAGTAGGTTAGCTATCGAAAATGATGTATTATTGTGAATTACAGCTGTGCTAATGAAAATTTGCTGGCCGTTTGCATAGTTTTTACTGGTATTGGCTAGTTTTAATCAGTATTGACCAGTTTTAGCCAAGTTTTAATTGCTTTGTGGTCAAAATAGGTTTTGACCAGATGAAGACCACCCTTTTAGGCGATGTGGTTGTAGTATAGATGTGGTGGTCTGACATGTGGGTGTGTGTTTCAAGTGTGGCTGTGTTACAGATATACCAGTATGTGGCTGTGTTACTGATGCAGTGTGTTAGAGGTGTGGTTGTGTTACAGGTGTGTGTTACATAATATATGTGGATGTGTGTTAAAGATTTGGACCTTGTGTTACAGATGCCGATGTGTGGGACGTTTGGCACAAGATGATGCAGACCGAGCAAATAACAGACCACATGACAGATCGTGTGACAGAGGGCTGTGCTGGTCACTTCCATGAAGTCTTTAATGAGCTTGCTCACCTTCAGCGACATGGCATGTTTTGTGACATCACCTTGTTTGTGTGTGAAGAGACCAGGACTGCAAGTATTGGCTGCCAGGGAACAGCAAGCACAGACAGCTCGAGACTTGGACAACCAGCAGAGGGCAGCACGGAACAGGTGCTGTATCAGGCATTGTTTTATTGAAAGTTAAAATGTAGGTAGCCTTATGCGTTAGACTGGCCCACTCCCATACATTTGCCATCGCACCATCCATAACATAGATACTTATACATCAATAATAAGTATATTATTTGCCCTTAGCAAAAATTCTACAGAATATTATAGATGTTCTATATAATTCTGTAGAATTATATAAAATGTTTATGACCATTTCCATTTTCTGTATATTTCTGTAGAATATTCTAGAACATTTGTAGCCACTTTACTTTGTATAGGATTATGTAGAATATTCTATATAATTCTATAGAATCTTGTAAAACATTCTATAGAATTTTCCTATAGTATATATTATGATTTTGTAGAATTAAATATTTTTGGTACATTTGACTGGGAGGGTTTTTCACCTTGCCCCTTATTATATATAATTATATGCAGTGTGTAGGTGACAGGTGGCTCTACTCAGTGTTTGTACTGTTACAGGTGACATGTGGCTCAACTCTGTGCTTGTATTGTATCATTTGTATGTGATGTTTATCTCTCGTCAGTGTTTGTATTGTAGATGACGTGTAGTTAAACTCTGTGCTTGTATTGTATCATTTGTATGTGATGTTTGTTTAGTCAGTGTTTGTATTGTTGCAGGTTACGTGTGGCTTTACTCAAGCTCGTGTGACAAATGTTAAATTGGGCCAAACACAAGAATTGCAAAAGGAACAAGAAGCAAGTGCACATACAGCTGCCACTGACAGCGCTGCCTTCAGCCCCCAGCCCGCTCACAGTAACAGGACGAGTACAATCACTTGCGTCCATGCCCATAAGGTGGTGCTAGCAGCATGCAGCAAAGTACTCCAGTCGGAGCTGATACAGGATTCAGACAGGAGTGAGATGTTAGTGGGAACCAGTTACGAAGCCCTGTCCGCCATCGTAGACTTCATGTACACTGGCAAGCTGGCTCTCACTCGAGATAGTGTTGATGCCGTCCATGCCAGGTGTCAGGCCTGGCACATGCCGGCCGCCATCAGCATGTGTGAGCAGTTTGAGAAGGAACAGGAGGAGAGAGGAGCCATGTTGAAACAGGACACATCAGTGACACAGCAGACTGACTCTCCAGTAAGACGCACCCGAGGTCGCCCGCCGAATTGTAAGACAGCAACCAGGGTAGCAGACTCAATCAGGTCAACCAGAAAAAAGGTGACAGAGTCAGGCCAGTCACCCAGGACAACAGTGACAGAATTGGTGCGGTCACCCAGGATAAAGGTGACAGACTCAGTCCAGTCTCCAGGGACAAAGGTGACCAGGACGCGGTCAGTGTCTCCCTTAACTGTCAAAACAGCATCAAAGAGGAGAGGACGGAAAAAGGATGACTCCAGACTAAGTGACTCCCGTATGATGGTTGCCGATAGTGGGGCAAGTGTTGTGGAAGCTGCAAATGTTGGATCTGGTGTTGTGGAAGCAGCAGGTAGCAGGACAGATGTTGTGAAAGGAGCAAGTAGTGGGACAGTTGTTGTAGATGCCTCAGGTAGCAGGACAGGTGTTGTGGAAGAGGCAGGTAGCAGGTCTGGCCTTGTAGAAGCCAATGGTAGTGAGGCAGATGTTGTAGAAGCCACAGATATCAGGGCAGGTGTTCTGGAAACAGAACCGACAAATGGAGAAATGTCGTTGGGTGATATATCTGAGAAGGACCTACCTGATGATGATGCTGAAGATGAGACCCCTGCAGAGGGGGTTGAGGGTGATAAGGTGAAGGGGAAGTCACACGCCTACAGTCTGCGGCCAGAAATCAAACGTAGACGTGACACAGATGACGTCACGCCAGCCAAGTCACGCAAAGTGTGTCGTAATATCGTCCTGGAGAACGTATTAGTGATCAAAGGAACAAGAGCCAAGAAAAATATGCACTACACGAAAACACCTGCAGAGATTGGACACATTCAGAAACACGGTTTTCACGCTGACTACCTGGACCTGTCTTTGTTCTCTGATGCTTCAGAACAGCACGTGAAGAAGGGTGTTCCTGGAAAAGCAAAGTCAGGCACAGTCAAATCAACGTTGACATCAGAACCAGATGCAGAAAGTACTGTCATGAAAGACGATTCAGTGGCAGAGAAAGAACCAGGAGTAGCTTCCACAGAACTGGCACAAGACTGTTCCGGTGACATCGTTAAAGTTGTGCAAATGTTCCTCAACGATGATACTTACTCGAAGCAGCTGCAAGACGCAGCAATTCCTGAAGATGTTAGCTCTAAGAAACTGGGTGACAAAGATCACAACTACGTGGTTGCTCAGAATGATAATCTGAAGCAGAAGGGCAAACAGCATGGTTGTCGGACATGCCGTCGATGTCATAAGCGTTTTCGTACCACTCTACAGTACCGCAGCCATCTGGATAAGTGTCCAGTTGCGCTGGCATGTCCCAGAAAGAACTACCACTGTCGACAGTGTGGTGTTTCTTTCACTGCACACACAGACTATCACAACCATCGCCGGATGCACATTGAGATGAGCAAACAGCATAAGCCATACATGTGTAATCAGTGTGACTTCAAGTGTCGCGTTGAGACACGATTGGTCGAGCACATGTACCGCCAGCATGGCTTCCCACTCGAGAACTCCGGCTTTGAAGTCTATGTGTGCAGTGTAAGTACAGACTATACAGTGGCAAGCATCATTTCAGAATTACGTAAGGACAGTTGCCAAATTAGCACTTCTCCCAACATTAGTTTTCAAATGGATGTCATAGTTTAATTCTGCTGTAGTCTAGGTCATGAAATTTGTAGAATATTGATAAAGTTACTTAACAACATGACCAGATCTCACAAAATATATGTTCATTTAGATTGTTAAACATTGCAGTGGCATGCGGACAGAACGACGGATAACAATTTTGATTTGAAAAATATGACGGTAAACCACCCAGTCAAGTCCTCATCTCATCGAACAATTTACAAAGTAGTTACACTAAATATCTGATTGTAACATGCTGCACTTGAAAATCCATGTGTTCTGGCTAGTGTTTACTAGTTTATTGGTTTCATTTTTAATATACTTACGTATTTAAGCCTGTTTGCTTGCTGAGAGCATAGGCCATCGACCATGGTCCTCCACTGTTGTTGGTTTGATGCCATTTTCTCAATTTCCTTCCAGGTTTTTCCCATCTACTTTTTTCGCATTCCGTGTCTCTGCCAGGTGTTACTCAGCCTTCTTCTCTTCCCGGGGTAATTGCTTGTCATGTGATGTTTATTGCAGGTTTCCTCAGTGTATGTCCTAAACACCTCTATTTTCTCTTCTTTATTTGTTTTTTATTGGTAGTTGTTTGGTCCATTCCCATAGTGTAGAGTTGGGTACATTGTCTGACCACTTTAGGTGTATGATTCTGGTCAGGCATTTGTTGATGAAGGTCTAATCATTAGTGTTTTCTGTGTAATTCGCCTTGTGTCTGAGCCATAGAGTAACACTGACTTGACATTTGAGTTGAATATCCTCAATTTGGTGTTAAGCTTGATTTGTTTTGCCTTTGAAATGTTTCTCAAAATGAGAAATGCCACTCTTGCTTTTTGTATCCTTCCTTTAACGTCTTCTTCTGTGCCTCCACTCATTTATACTTTGTCAATAGCTTCAGCAGAGTTCCACTCCTTCTATTGGTATTTTTTCTTTCGAAGGACTTCGTTGCATGTGCTGGTCTACGTTTCCTTGATCTTTTGCCACTGTGTGTTTATGTCTGTTTTCTTCTTCGAGAAGGTCTTGTAAGATTTATTATTTGTTGCTGATTGTGAGTCAGACTGTCTCTGTTGTTTAGGAAGTCCATATTGTATCTTGTTTTGGAGCTCCTCTTTATGTCTCTCTTCTTTAGCTTCAACTTCAGTCTGGCTAACACTAGGTGGTGGTCTGAGGCTGTGTCAGCTCCTCTGTGTACCCGCACATCTTGCAGTGATCTTCTGAACTTTCTTTCTATACAGATATGGTCAATTTGGTTTTCTGTTCAGTGGTCTGGTGATATCCATGTAGCTTTATGAATTCTGCTCTGCGGGAATACGCTACCGCCAATAATCATGTTGTTAAATGTGCAGAAGTCTGCCAAAATCTAGCCATTTTCATTCATTGTCCCCAGTCCATGTCTGCCCATGACTTCTTTATACCCGCTGTTGGTTGATCCTATCTTGGCATTGAAGTCTCCTATGAGTACCCTTGTCCTTCAGTTTGTCGAGCAATGCTTGCAGTCTGTTGTAGAAGTCCTCTCCTCCTTTTTTGTTCATCCTTGTCATTTGTTGGTGCATAGCACGGTGTGATGTTTAGTTTGATCTTTTTCTTCTTTGTTTTGAATGCGGCATAGATTATCCTTGGTCCCACTGCCTCCCAGCTGAAGAGGTCGCTCTGTGCCTCTTGTGACAACATGAATGCCACTCCTTCTGTGTGATGGCTATCTTCTTCTTCATGCCCCGAGTAAAGTATAATTTCTCGTGTGTTCAGTCTGACTTGTCCCGATTGTGTCCATCTTGTTTTGAATATTACTAACACTCTGATGTTGTAGGCATATTGTTCTTTTGCTATTTGGGCTGCTTTCTTTGCTTCGTACATGGTTCTCACGTTCCATGTTCCGATTTTTTTAATTTTCTTGGAAGATAAAAAAGGCACCGGCGATGTAGGTTCCTTTCGGCTTTCACTGCATAGCGTCATACTCTCCATGGGAGGCCCTGCCTTTCCAAAGTTCAGTACAGTTCCTTTGGTCGATGTTTTCATTACAAATCTGTTTTTTACGGGAAAGGGTTGTTAGCCCTTTGCCCAACCCTCCTCTTTTCATATCCGGGCTTGGGACCGGCATTGGCAGATAATTTTTAATATACATCATCTGTATATTGCAGAATCTGGCATCAGTTCTCCCGTTGGTACCACTGTAGTGACGATAATTGATGCCATTGATTTGTTGCCCCATGGGTAGGTGTAAGCTAATGTTTATTATTATCCCCAATGGGTGGAGAGGTTTGGTAACCAGTTAGTTGTGTTTGTGTCCTCCAGGTGGAGGGGTGCGGTTACCAGTCGATCCTACGGAACGTGATGAAGCATCATCAGACGCGTCACTCTCAGGAGCGACCGTTCATGTGCGAGTTTTGTGGCACGAAGTTCAAGTCGAAGGTGACGCTGCGCACACACACACGCATCCACACGAACGAGCGCATGTTCAAATGTACATACTGCGACTCGGCCTACATCCAGCGAGTTGGACTGCTGGTGAGTAACTCTTTCTCCGTTCATTTACGCAATCATCAGGAATGTTTATTTCCAGTTAACATTTTATCAATTGCAAAATTATTAAGTGCATATTTGTCTAGTGAGTTTTCAATAATTCAAAATTTGATTTGATTACTTGTGCATTCACTGTTGATTGCAGGTACTAGTTTGTCTACAAAGAATATTCACATTGCAATCAATAATATACCTGTCCAATAAAATAATTAAATGTCATGGTGGATTATGTACATTATTATAATGAAATAAGTAACAAAGACTGTTAGTTTTATTACAATTCTGATGATTTCAAATTTGTTAATAAAATGATTGAAATAAATTATATATTAATGTTTTATTAGTTAACAGATGCCTGTGTTTTTGTTTCCTCCAGAACCACATCAAGAGTAAACATGAACGTACCAACGAGTTCTTGTGTAGTCAGTGTCCCTTTGTGACGTCCCTCAAACCCAACCTACAGAACCACATGTTTACTGCACACGATGTCTTACCCTCGGACAAGACAAAGGTGTAAGTGTATGTCTATAACACAAGATGTCCTTTTGTTCCCCTGTCTGTCAGGGGGGTGAGGCTGGCCTCAATTTTGATCCTTAATTTCTGTTTTCTTTTTCCCTCACTGATCTTGCACTGCTTTCTCCACCAACTGTCTCCATTGCCCTCTATCTTTCACTCTTGTTCTCCACTCCTATCCCAATCTACGCTATCGCTACAGTACCCTTGGGCATTGAGGAAATAGACTATTTGAATGAAACATCTTGTGTCAGCAGTACGAAAAGATTGCACAATGTCACCACACAAAAGGAATTAAAACAAGGATTGCATTAACGATGTCTGCTATGTCAAGGCTGAAGAAAATTTGAAAGATATCAGCTTCTCAATGAAGTTTTGGCTATTCGGAGCACACATAATATCTGTTCTCCCCTATGGAGGCAAGAGCTGGGCACTGTTTCACAATGGCAATGAACTCATCATTAAAATCCATCATTAACAGACTCCATTGTTTACACTAAGGAGTGTTTTCTAAATTCAAAAAGCCGCCAGTGAAAACAGTATTTCTGTCACACTAGCAAGTGTCCCAGTGGCGCATCCTGGTGTCGACAGTTTTCAGCATACAAGGTCACTGTTAAGGAGCGAAATTGATTTTAGCTTTCAAGGAGCAACATTGGACTTATAAGCTGATAAGAATGTTAGTGAATTTGTGATGATACGAGGACTCAATGACCACCACAAACATGGCCCAGGACTAAGAACAGCATTGACGTTATCAGTTATAATTTATATATATAAGTTGTTTGTGAAGTGATAGGTATCTAATTTTTGGAAATTATTTATTTTGTAGGTATCAGTGCGAACACTGTGGACTGAAAACACTGCGCAAATCTGAATACACCAATCACATGAGACGACACACCGGTAAGTGTCAGTGCCATCTATTGTTGTGGGTGTCATTCACATTCTCTGAACTGTTTGATGTGTTCAACAAAATAGCTGTAGTTTAATTTGTTGTGGGTGTTATTCACAATTTTAGTACTGTCGGTTGTTAATCACGATCTCTACCATCGGTGGTTGTGTGCGTGGTTAACAATCTTTGAACACTCGATTGTTGTATGTGTTATTCACGATCTCTGTATTGTTAGTTGTGGTTATTATTCATAATTCCCAAACTGTTGGTTGTATGTGTTATTCACGATCTCAGTTGTTTGTGTTTTTCATAATATCTCTGCCATCGGTTATGGTGTGTGGCATTCACAATCTCTGTTCTGTCAATTGATGTACATGATTCACAATCTCTGTACAGTGTGTATTGTCAATTGATGTACATGTGGTTCACAATCTGTACAGTGTGTACTGTCAATTGATATATATATGTGGTTCACAATCTCTGTACAGTGTACTGTCAATTGATATATATGTGGTTCACAATCTTTGTACAGTGTGTACTGTCAATTGATGTACATTTGGTTCACAATCTCTGTACAATGTGTACTGTCAATTGATATATATGTGGTTCACAATCTCTGTACAGTGGGTACTGTCAATTGATGTACATTTGGTTCACAATCTCTGTACAATGTGTACTGTCAATTGATATATATATATATGTGGTTCATAATCTCTGTACAGTGTGTGCTGTCAATTGATGTATATTTGGTTCACAATCTCTGTACAATGTGTACTGTCAATTGATATATATGTGGTTCACAATCTCTGTACAGTGTGTACTGTCAATTGATGTACATTTGGTTCACAATCTCTGTACAGTGTGTACTGTCAATTGATGTACATGTGATTCACAATCTCTGTACAGTGTGTACTGTCAATTGATATATATGTGGTTCACAATCTCTGTACAGTGTGTACTGTCAATTGATGCACATGTGATTCACAATCCTTGTACAGTGTGTACTGTCAATTGATGCACATGTGATTCACAATCCTTGTACAGTGTGTACTGTCAATTGATGCACATGTGATTCACAATCCCAGTACAGTGTGTACTGTCAGTTGATATACATGTGGTTCACAATCTCTGTACAGTGTGTACTGTTAATTGATGTATATGTGGTTCACAATCTCTGTACAGTGTGTACTGTGAATTGATGTACATGTGATTCACATCTCTGTGCAGTGTGTACTGTCAATTGATGTACATATGATTCACAATCTCTGTATTATCGGTTGTTGTGTGTGCTGTTCACAATATGTATACCATCGATTGTTTTATGTGTTATTCATAATCTCTGTACCGTTGTTGCAGGTGTCAAGAGTTTTGCATGTGATATCTGCACCCACAAGTTCTACACACAGGCAGAGATCAACAACCACAAAAAGAGACATTTAAATAGTGCGTGTCTTACTTCTTTTACATTTTAATTCATGATTTGTTAGCTTGAAAATGTAGCATCATATTTGAATTGGGTAAAGACAACTGTGCCACAAAGTCTGTTACTGAAAAAATAGTTTGCAAATCCATAAAAATACATGGTAAAAGGCAAAGTAAAGAACTAGAAATGCTCTAAATATCACAATAGAAATATAATAAAGTAACAGAAAGGATTTAAAATGTTTTGGAATAATAAGTATTTATGCCTATATGACAGGTACCAATATCAAGATAATAATGTGGTTGACAGGTACCAGTGTCAAGTCTATGGTTTCCTGCTGACAGTGTGTTGTGTCTGTAGCAAGCTGTACTTTCTTCCAGACCCACCTAAACACACATGTCCCTATGAAAACTGCAACTTTGCTGTGTTTGAGAAATCAAAGCTACAGCAGCACATTAGGATTCGTCACACTGAGAAGGTATGTTTGGTAATGTTCATTCCACAGTCTGCCCAATGCCTAATTGTTATGTTCATTCCAGACTGCCTAATATATAATCGTAACGTTACTTATCCAGGCTGCCGAATTGTAATGTTCAATAACTGACTATGGTGATATCTAATTACAAGATTCCCACTCTAGACTGCCAAATGGAACAACAAAGTTATATGTTTGCGCTGATTGCGCTGATTGCGCTGATTGCGCATGCTTGTTTCTTATGTATTTTATCCATATCGTATTTTCTCTTGTTCCTCTGTGGACTATTTCTGTCACAGAAGCAACTGTGTTGTTTATAGGGCTTCGAGTCTGGGATCTACTACATCTGTTGTTTGTATGTATGGCATCAAACCTCGCTACATCTGTTGTTTCTGTGCAGGGCCTCAAGCCTTTCTACACCTGTTGTTTGTGTGCAGGGCCTCAAGCCTTGCTACATACAGCTGTATATTGTTTGTGTGCAGGGCATCAAGCCTTTCTACACCTGTTGTTTGTGTGCAGGGCCTCAAGTCTTGCTACATCTGTTGTTTATGTATACAGCCTCAAGCCTTGGACCTGTTACATCAGTTGTTTGTGTGTAGGGCTTCAAACCTTGCTACATCTGTTTGTGTGTAGGGGCTCAAGCCATGGACATGCTACATCTGTGACTACCGTACGGACCTGAAGGGCAACCTGACGAAGCACCTTCGCACCGTTCACCACCTCATCGTGCATACGAATCAGAAACTCTGCAAGGTTGTCAGAACAACAGCGGCGCCATCTCGTGACCCTGCACAGATGCTCACGCCGACGAGCTGCGTCAACGTCAACGACCTTCATGTGTCGAAGATGCCACCACCTGTTGACGTGCATTCGTGTCATGCGCCCCCTGGTAATGATGCGGTTGATGCGACGGGGGTGCCCGTTGGCTATTTGAAGGTGAAGTCCGACATCGAATCTGTCTGTACGTCTCCGGCTGTCCAGTCGCAAGGCCTGATGGTCGGGGGGGACATCGGTCAGGTGGACACCAGCAATATGAGGGTCATCTACTCGATGACAAACCTTGCGAGTCCGTCTGCGGGTGTGTCAGGTGACGCCACCACTGACCTCGTCGTCATGTCGTCTGGTGTCACCAATCTTCCCGTGTCGTCACTCACGAATCTGTCGATGTCGTCGCCATCGTTGGCCACATCAACAATGCCACTGACGTCACTGACACCGTTGCCAGCGATTTCATCATCCCTGGGTCACCTGCGTCACACAACACTCGGCGGTACTCTGCCGGTGGTACCACCCGTCAATGTGCCCTTCTCACAGTGCGTGCCGGTCACCTCGAACTCTGACCTCATGCCGTTGGCAACAACGACTCTCACGCCTCTCATCACGCACATACCACCCCCGGTACCGACAAACATACCGCTCACTGGGCAGGCACAGATGGCCAAGGATGGTGGCATTGGCGTGATGCCAATCCTGCAGATGTCAGATCCGAATAGCGGCTTGTACATGTATGCCGACAACCAGCTGATACCTTCACAAGCTTTGTCGTGGGAAAATGCCAGTCAGGACATGACACAGTACCGTGAACAGACGTATAAATGACATAACACAACACCACTAGTAGATGTGTAAATGACATGACACAAAACCATCAATAAATGTATAAGTTCTATGAATAACATAGTATCGTCAGCAGACGTATAAGTGACATGACACAGTACCACCTGCAGATATATAAGCGGCATAACACAGACCATCAGCAGATGTATAAGTGACATGACAATTGACACATTACTGTCAGCAGACGTCTAAGTCACATGAAACTGTACCGTCAGTAGTTGTTTAACTGTAAGTGACATGACACAGTACCATCAGTAGACATGTAACTTATAAGTAATATAAATTACTTAGTATCATCGGTCGACGTGTAAGTTACTTTGTAAGTGATATGACTTTGTATTGTCAGTAGACGTGTAAGTGTTTGACATAGTACCATCAATAGACGTGTAAGTGTTAGACACAGTACCATCAATAGACGTGTAAGTGTTAGACACAATACCATCAATAGACGTGTAAGCGTTAGACACAGTACAATCAATAGACGTGTAAGTGAAAGCCGAAACTGTGTTGGTAGACACACCTAGTGGGTGCAAGGACTGTACAGCGTTTGGTGGCACAGAGCATAGAAATCGTTCTAAATTTTATGTGTATAAATTATACATGTATAGTGTACTGTTTTGTGATAAACTATCATGGTTTATTAATGATTTTACCTTCTAAATGTAGAAATTAGGATATAGATATCTGCAGCTATTGTAAAATTTAATAATACAGCAAAAAGTGTGATAGTTTAGATACTCTCCATAACAACGAAAGCATCAAGATTTAAGAAGGATGGTGTCTGCCATGGTGGTGCTGCATGGCATGGTATGACTGCATCACCGGTATAAACTAGGGAGAATGTCGGCCAAGAAACCATTGCAGTCAGTGCTACAAGATCAACACTTGACAACAAAACTAGTCCAATTGTCAAGTCTTGCTGGACTAAAACATTAGGTGTGAGATATACGACAGTATGACAGCGAGACGTGTACAACAGTGTGATGTGTACATGGCACGTTTGACAATGACAGCATAATATAAAAAGGGCATCTTTTGACAACACAATTGTGCAGATATTGTATGATGTTAAGTTATAAATAATGTATTTGGGAATGTGCGCCATGGATCGTAATAAAATCAGTTGGATGACACCACAAGTAGGGCGATTCTAGTAATTTTAAGTAGCTTGTTGTAACACAGGCTGTTAAGTAGTAGAATAACTCAATAGTTTCTCTGTTTGTGTGCTAATATAGATGACACAAACTGTCCAAACGAGGAGTTTTATTGTGCTGCCTAGGATAGAATCTGTGTTTGTGGTGCTTGTAATTAAAACAGCCGTGTGGGGTTATTGCCCCTGAACAAATACTAACTTAGTAGTGATGTTATTCTGAACCAGTAGTGGTGTTATTTTGAACCAGTAGTAATGTTATTACCCCTGAACCACAGTTGACCCAGTAGTACTGATCTGAGTTGGTCCAATAGTACAGACCACAGTTGGTTCAACCTTACATACCACCATAGGTTGAGGGGTAATAACATAACTACTGGTTCAGGGGTAGTGACATCAACCTGGTCTATATTACATACTGGACCAACTGTGGCATATGTTACTGGATCAACAGTGGTATAATTTTTTGGACCAACAGTGTTTGTACTATTGGACCAATAGTTATCTGTACTATACTGAACCAACTGTGATATAGGAAACGTTTCACCCAATTTAACCTATTGTTATATACAGCCTACTAGGCTATTGTTGATAGTTAGCTCAGATGACGTCACTCGCGACCGTTTCCAAGTATTCCAGCAGTGTGATTTAATAAGGTCAATTCGCTGACCAATATATTCTAGTACATTTACCACATTGAAACAAAAATGTACCAAAGTTCGTGTCTAATGGCGAATGCATTACCCTGTTGAAAACTAGCTACAATGATATTCGTGTAAATGGATTACCCCCCGTGTGAACGGATTAACGGGCCCACGTCAGTTACCTGTCTTACAGGTGTCCGCATTTGAGCCAGTTGACTGGCCGCTCGTGCCGTCAGGATATGCAAGGACAGCAAATGTCTGCCAGAGAACGGTCCTTATTATTATTAACATTATCACATTGTTGTGGGGAAGTTGTTGGGCAGTATAACGGGACCGCGCGGGAGTTATGTTGGGCAGTATAACGTGACCACGGTGGAGTTATGTTGGGCAGCGTAACGGGACCACGCGGGAGTTATGTGGGGAAGTTAGGTGAGGTAATATAACGTGACCACGGTGGAGTTATGTGGGGCAGTATAATATTATTATATTATAACGTGACCACGGAGGAATTATGTGGGGAAATATAACGGAACCACGGGAGAATTATGCAGAACAATATAGTGGGGGGGGGGGGGGGGGGGGGGGGGGTGTTAACATGTTCAAGTTCAACTTCATTACCCGGCCTATGACATTATAGATACGAATTGTCAATTAATAGAGACGTTGGCTTGAAATACTATTCGAACATCGCTCTGCGTGTTGGGCTAAGGCACAACAAGCATGGGCTGCATAAACCCTAACATCTCTATATTTACCTACTTCCAAGAACATGCCATTATGACCTTAATATAGATCTAATTTGGCAATATTTTCATCTGACCACATTGTTATGAACATGCAGTTAACTAGCTCAGAGTGCACGCATGTAATCCCACTCGAAGCCACTCAACTCCTACAACAATTAGTGAAACCATCAATTATTCCTATTCTTGGTTGTCGGCGCCAGTGTTGACGTGCTTCGCTCCATGCGTTCCCCTTAATAATACCGCACCTGGCATTAATTTCTCTCGTCCTTATCCGGCCAACGAGTCGACGTCTCAAAGTCCATTAGACCCGATTACGGCGACAAAGAAAGCGACGTAGTTCATAGCTGCGCGTACTATAGAAAGTGGTACACGTCTATATATAACGGCGGTACAATTGGCTTCAGACAGTGAGTGTCCAGCGTTCCTTCTGTGGAACCCTGTCAGGTAAGTGTCTGCTTCAACAAAGTACAAATAGTCAAGTATATACTGTACGCAACAGTTGCGACGTACAAACAGGTACACTATATGTACGCCACAATAGTGGCGTATAATCAGGCAAGGACAGTACGCCATAGTTACGACGTACAATGAACTGTACACCATAGTTATGACGTACATTCAAACACGGACTGAACGCCATGGTTATGACATACAATGAAACAGACAGTACGCCATAGTTATGACGTATAATCAAATACGGACACCTTGCCACTGTTATGATATACAATCAAACACGGACACCATGCCACTATTGTGACGTACAGTCAAACACGGACTTCCGTGCATGCCAACGTTTTTTGTTGAAATCCGAGATTCATCAGCAGTTCAGCACGCTTCCCGTGTCACGCTGTCTAGCATATTGACATCGGAAGACGGGGGAGGGGTGCTGTTGGAGATTTTTTGCCGGAAATTCTAAAGATAGAGGTGTACCTTTGGAGATTTTCAGAGAAAATCAGGGAGATTTGCCTGTATTCCGGGAGTACGCTTAATATGCGGGAGACTCCCGAATTCGACGGGAGAATTGGCACGTATAGACTTCGACTCTTCGTGCCACAGTTGTGAAGCTCGTTGCGTGGGCTTTTGGGGGAATTGACTTTGACAATGGTTTCAATCCCATGGAGTGATAAACGAGGAGCGAAGACCGACAATGTCTACTTTTTAAGTAATGATATAGCACGTGTAAGCCAGGGAGTGGATGCATGTTATCGTGTTCGCAGGATCCTACTCCACCTGAGGTGTCTTCCTTGATAAGAAGTCCACCTTGAAAGATCGTGACGTACGACATCGTTGTATGTTCTCTTGCAACGACCGACTGACTATACAACCATCCGTCAAACGAATGCTTTTAAACGTAATATAAAACTTATTTTTACAGGTCGAAGTATCTGCAAAGTACCGATCCAACATGTCGACCAATTCGGACTGTGAGCTGCCAAAGACTAATATGCGGACACTACTTCAAACCAATGGCCGCACCACGTGGCCGTTTGAGGTAAATGAGATCGTCAGAGCAGTGACCAAACCGTATGACCAATAGATATGTGTGATACCGTTAAAGCAATGGCAAAACCGTATGACCAATAGATACGAGTAATTTTATCGGAACAATGACCAAACTGTATGATCAATAGAGATGAGCGATTTAATCGGAACAATGACCAAACTGTATGATCAATAGAGATGAGTGATTTCATCGGAACAATGACCAAACTGTATGATCAATAGAGATGAGTGATGTCATCGGAACAATGACCAAACTGTACGATCAATAGAGGTGAGTGATTTAATCGGAACAGTGACCAAACTGTATGATCAATAGAGGTGAATGATATCGGAACAATGACCAAACTGTATGTCCAATAGAGGTGTGTGATATAATCGGAACAATGACCAAAGCGTATAATCAATATCATCAGAACGATTAACTGTATGAGCAATAAAGGTGATTAATATCAACAGAATAAAGACCAAACAGCATGACCAATATAGACTAGTGATATCATTGGAATAATGACCAAACCGTACGAAAATATCATCAGAACAATAGCCAATGTGAGACATATCATAAGGAAAATGGCCAAACCCTGTGCCTCATAGAAGTAATTGATGTCACCAGATTTGACCACAACATTAACCAAATCGTATAGCCAGCAGAGCTTATCGATATTTTCAGAACAATGGCCGCACCGTAAAGCCAATAAAAGCGAGTAATAAATTCAGAGCTATGGTCACACCATAACAATGTCTTATGTAGTTACTGTACCCGGTCGGTGCACTGTTAATAACGCCTCGCAAAATCAGGGTGCTGCAAATACGATGCATTTAGATGGTTAAATATACCTTACGCACGCATACTGTATGCAATCAGATCCTATGAACACGAAATCTGGCCAAAACCGACACAGAACCTGTATGTTGGCCTAAGATACGCGTCGACACAGCTAAAGCATGGCCTAGCTCTAAATTCACATCACTTAGTGACTTTATATTCTTCGAACCCTATTTGTGTCTGCTATCTGTAACTTCGCCGGTCTCTCTGTCAGTGTAGGCCTATCACGCAAGCGTCCAAAACTTATCTTTCAGTCTCTGACTATGTCCCACATAATGCTTTCTACCCTCCTCGAAGCTACAAAGTGTGCAAAGCACGCACGCAACCAATACCAGAACAGACCTCCGTTATGTCCGGCGCAAAGCCTTACGCCCTCGCCAGTGTTCAGGAATAAACTAATTTTATGTTTTCCTCTGTTGGTTTTGCAGCGTAAGGGCAGGCGACCGTCCACGATCAGCAACATCAGCAACCCACTGAGACGCCAACGACGACCGCGCGAACCTTGCAGCATGATCAGATCCGAAGACACGACGACATCGAAGAGCGAGAACACCTACAAAATGGCGCCGGATGGCGAGTTCAGCGCATCCAAAGTAAGACTTCTGATGACGTCAGTGCTCGAACGCCATCTCCGTGGGAGGAGATACGAAAACCCACTAGAGGCGTCGATTCTGTGCCAGACACTGAGCAGTGCGATCAAGGACGCAGTCAAGACATTGGGGTACTCCCGCTACAAGATCGTCTGCAACGTGATTGTGGGCGAGGCGGACAAGCAGAGTGTTCACATAGCGTCGCGCTGTCTGGGGGATGACGTTGTGGACACGCACGCCTCTGTCAGCTACGAGGACGACAACTTCTACGTTGTCGCCATTGTACACGGATTATATTACGAATGAGACAAACCTTATTTCTCGAACTGTTATATGCTTAATATGCGCGCCTTGCATTATACAAATTATCCCCACATTGGTGAGCGAATTGACTTAACCATCACGTGATATGTTACCTAGCAAAAACTCCGTCAAACCATCAAAAATGGATGCCGAACACGTGGTGGGTTCGGACATTCCGTTCGTATATTTGAACTTTTTGTTCCAAAAGTGTTTCTTTATAATAATAACATAAGGCAACATTTTTTAAGTGGCACCTGTATGCGGGGATGTTTGATTTATGAGATAACTGTCATGCAGCAATATAGTAATGTAATTCACGTACATATAAACGTTATCAAATTTGATTGTAAGAGCAAAGCGTGATGGAGGTCACGCAGAACATATTTATTGTGACGTACACAAACAGCGACGACCAACTTACCAATGAGCCTATATTTAGACTTGTATTGATACACGGTCTTAGCTGGATACATCAATTAGCCAAATAAAAGGTATCAACAAGAAGTTGCGTTAACCACTTCATAAGTCGATAAGTATCTTCCAGGCAAAAGTATAGGCCAAGTACAGACCTGAGCGTCGCGGATCCGACATTTACACTGCACGCATGACTGACTTTCTGTAGGCTTAGCAAATACATAATTATATGTATATATATAATTCTACAGTTGGTCTCTAACCGTCTGTTAATTGGTCTCTAACCCATTCTAAATACGCGCCTGTAAAGCTTATCCCACAGATGTTTGACGGGGCTCAGATCAGGTGAATTAGGCATCCACGGCAAGACCACGACTGCATCATCATGCAGGTAGGGCCCTGCGTAGTGGCACCTGTTGTGATATAGCACATACCATAATTGCTATAGCGAACTACATTATCGCATGTATCACTACGCCCAATAAACACCAGTTGGTGAGTTAGCCGATCAGCCTGGGTCGAGTGTTTGTGCATAGCTGAACGTCATTATACCTATCATAGCGAATCACTTCATGGTGGCAGCGGTAAAAACGAGCGAATATCGACTACAAACAGCGGTAACAGTGTACGAACTATAACTATTGTTACTGAATGCGCTACCAGCTTAACAAGCCGCAAACGAAACGTTTAGTTGAAACAAAATGGCGTCACGCAGATGTCGAAGTTGTCAAAGCTGATCACCAGAAGGCGCCTCCAACGTCGGAGAAGTTGTCAACTGATCACCAGGAGGCGACAGCATCGCACATGCACACCGTTAGCGTCTTTGTGAACTGTGACAGTGTTAGTTTTATGTAAGCCTACGTAAAGCCGGACCCATAAAGCGGTCGCCAGGCTACAGTAGCTATACCTTACACACTGTGCAACACATAACCAGCTAACAATGGCAAAATACCCAACTATGAACTGGGAAGGCGATAACAGCGCAGAAACATTCAAACTCTTTAAACAGCGAATGACATTGATACTCACAGACGAGAATGTCATTGACCCAGCTAAACAGGCAATCAAAATTCAGATTGCTGTTGGTAATGAAGGACGCAAGCGTTTAAATGCGTCAATGCTATCAGACACAGACAAGCAAGATCCCACCGCTGCCACCACACTACAACATCACCCAGATATCCTCAGTCCAACGGACTCATTGAGAGACAGGTCAGGGCGGTGAAAGCGGTCATACAGAAATGTGCGAAGACGGGCAGCGACGTGCTAATTGCCTTACAACACCATCGATGCACGCCGCTGGATAGTCATCTATCTAGCCCGAGTGAAATCTTGTTCAACAGACCTGTGCGCACTACCCTACCGAGTCACCACCCGACGCTGACGCAGAGCCAGCAATCGAACAACGAGCAACTCGAGCGACGAAGAGATCGAATGATACGGGACCACGACCGACACGCGGGTCCAGAGCTCACTCCGCTGCATGCTGGGCAAGTGAGAATCCTGAACAAGGAAACACACCAATGGTGCCCTGGAGAGATCATCGCGCAGAGCACAGAACCGCGTTCATACATCGTACAGACGCCAAATGGCACGCGTCTGCGCAGAACAAGGTCCCATCTGAGAGAGCTGGTGTTGACGCCAACTCCAAGATCCGTGACATTCCGTGACCCGCTGGACGACGACGACACCTCCGACCAACCGGTCGCGGTGCCCGTCACAACGAACGGTGACACACCGCCCTCCGAACCAACGATCCGACGATCAGGGCGCGTGATCAGGAAGCCGGCCAGATTCAGCAATGAGTAATTTTGACTAGTTATTAATTGACTATACAATTACGTTAGAATAGTTCTGTGTTATATAAGCTTACTCATAATCTCATATTCATAATTATTGTTCTAGTTCTATGTATATCGTTCACTTTTATTTCTGCAGAGGGAGATGTTGTGATATAGCACATACCATAATTGCTATAGCGAACTACATTATCGCATGTATCACTACGCCCAATAAACACCAGTTGGTGAGTTAGCCGATCAGCCTGGATCGAGTGTTTGACAAACACTCGATGCACAAACACTGTTTGTGCATAGCTGAACGTCATTATACCTATCATAGCGAATCACTTCAGCACGGACTGCATTGGGACGAGCGTTGTCTTGCTGGAATGTCGTGATGAACTTGAATGAAGGTATCGGATCAGGACTGACGATTTCATAGATGTATCGATGTGCACTGTGGTTCCAATCAATCAACACCAGAGTTCTGTTGTTTTCACACTTGCAGACCCCTGTTTAGTCTCCTTGTATTCAGGTAATTAAAGTGAATCCTCCTTCTAACAGTGGAGCTGTTGATTCTCGTTTTGTTGCGAACTGGTGTGGCAGCAGCTATGCAGCTTGTGGTACGAACCTGTCTCGCAGAAGGCTGATGGCGACGAATCGATCTTGCCGATGCACGGTGACTAACAGTTGCCAGGGTCGTGGTTTGTCATTTGTCGACTGCACATCTTAGAAACTTTCGACTAAGCTTGATACTGCTTATTGAAATTAGCCATGGTGACGAGCTGCGTTATGTAGGTGCACATCGCAACATGCCGCGTTCAACACTTGATAGGCGCGGCCTTTTTGATTTCAAAATGTCTGGACTAAACGCAGTGTGGAAATGACATGAGACATCAGGATCACATTCGACTCATAAGGATCACTGTGTACATACCATGAATCTTGGAATCAACAAACAAATCAGTTTTGGTCAAGATTAGCCCATTTCGTTACAGTGTAGAGACGCAGCAAGGGATGAGTGTGTTTAAATACACCTGTACTCTCTCCAGACTATTACACATCTTAGTTAAAACTATAAACAGTTATAAATCGTATTTGCAACAGAATCAATTGCACATTTTATTTCATTACTTACAAATTGTCTGCTATTGTAGAATGGCACCTAAGTGTGAATTAAAAAATGATAATGAATAACATATTAAATAACGAAATCAATGATGTACCCGGTAGACCAAATGCAGATTTGTGGACATATATCTTAGAATATGTGTTGAGATCAAACTAGATGGCAGCGTTGTAAAACAATGCCAATGACAACAGCCGAAAGGATTCTTGAAACATACAAACATTGCAAATGTTCTTCATTCCTCAGAAGCCACTGACAAAACCGCCCGTTGAGTCTCAGGTTGGCTTGAACCTCAGGTTGAGTTGAGCATCAGGTTGAGTTGAGCCGCACATAGAGTTTGACTGTTGATCCAACCATGTGCTGGAAGTTGGATCATGCTGTATATTTGATTACACTGAGTCAGTTGGCTTGAACACAGCTTTCCTATAGTACTGCAGCTCCTTCACACTTTCTCGGATGTCATCTAAAGCCCTGCAAGTATAACACCTGGGGATCAGGTCATTTATTATCACAATACACTTGGCAGGAGAAACTGATAACATTCACAAAGTAATACGTTCCAGATGGCAAGTCAACAAGGAAGCCATTGATTTATAAAGTGTAAAACATGTCACTATACGTAGCTCAGTTCTAGTAAATAAGGCAACTGAAAAATGGGCCAAGAGGCTCTGAAGTCCTTTGGACTAATATGTCGATATGTGACCCCGGCTGACCAAATGAGTGATAAGTCGGAAAAATTGTAACATTGTTTTCTTTCATTCTTGTAAAGGTTGGGTAGGGTGCTTTTACAGTTTCAAAAATTATGATTGCTACAAAAATTGGCAAAGTTATGGCACACTGAACATGGTAGGGGTCAAAAAATGAAAATGAAGAAAACTGCTGTTGAAGTTTGATATTATACAATGTATATGCAAATGGATTGCATGGAAATATTACATGCATGACATTCAAATGTGGAACACAGTATGTATGTTATGTTGCAATGATACACTGGAAGTACAAATGTGCTGCTACAAAGACTTAGTAAGTTATGCCAGATTATGTCTCTAAGAGGACAGATTATTTGAGAGCAAAAGGTAGACTAAAGAAAATTAAAAATGGCGAAGCTAATGCAGAGGAGAATTGGCTAGTGAGTATAAATGCTTTACAAAACAAATATCAAAATGCTACCAAAAATAGTTACATGAAATCTTGCGCAACCTAAAACATAGCAAGCCTGCAGAATACTGGGATATACTTAATAAAGCAAGTACGGGGTAACAGCAGTGAAAAATGTGGAAATATTTCACTGGATAAGTTTATGAACCACTTTGAAAAACTCGGTGAAAGACCTGAAAGTGAAACTGCAGCTAGTGAGATACCTTTTGATCCAGGAAAGATTTCCCAGTCAAACGAACACATAAACAGACCATTCACGCAAAATGAGGTACTAATGAAAATTAAAAAACTCAAAAACAAAAAGGCATGTGGTATTGATGATGTTATAAATGAATACTTAAAAAAACAGGGCCCCAGGCTGTGTCAACCTTCTTCTCATGTGATATAGAGGTACAGCAAGGTGAAAACTTGTCTCCTTTGTTATTTACCTGAATTTTGAACACTGTTAGTCATAATTATAAGGGACTTGACATGGCAGCTGGTGAAATTTACAACAACATTAGTGATGATGATGTAGACATTTTCTTGAAAAGGTATGTTCTACTATATGCTGATGACACTAGAATGATTCAATCAAAAACAGATTTCTTGTGTATAATGGAACTATGTCAACTCTTCTAATGGTTGACATTTGGTTGTTTCAGATGTCAACTATATTGTGAATCTGGAATTATTAGTCTTTATTGATACAATTGATTTACATAGTATCATGTCTACACAAGGAATGGCAAGTGTAAACAGAACAGTAGAATGCATTTGATATCAATAAAGTGTAGGATATTTCACTCTATAGTTGTCCAGAATATTAAATTTCTATGTTTGTCACCTACAGGTGACAATACATCTTTAACCAATAGACACCACAGTCACACCATTTTATCATAATTAAATGGACATCAAAATAAACACAACTTGCAATTATAGAAAATCAATAGTTTTGAAGATACAGTTTAAAAGCTGCAGGCAACCGAGTTTAACAGGGGTCAAATGTGTCTGCTCTGCCTGTGACCAATTAAAGATTAGTCAAGGTCTCAATGGAACAAAACACAGTTTCTGGCACAATAAACAACATCTACTGTTGGGGGTGGTCTCAAGGGCCCTTCTCAAAACCACATCACTAGATAATGTAAAACTTTCGCACTTTGGGGGCCTCTGAGGTGCCCTTAGAATGATTCAATCAAATACAGATTTCTTGTGTATAGTGGCAGCACCCTAAGATACATCTATGCAAAATTTGAAAAAAAGTTGCTGAACAGTTTCTGAGATACGGCAGCTAACGACTGACATCGGACGGCGGACACAGAGTGATGGCAATGGCCCAAAGGACTAAAAAGTAATAGACAAAATGAAGTGTTATTATTTTATACATTATAAAGATATTTTTGTTACAATATTATTTTATTATTTACATGGCAACAATTGGGAAAAACAGATCAATATGCATTCTGACTTACAATTTGAACAGTGTTTTATGGGTGAGTTTAAACATTTTATTGTGACGGTGACATGTTCAGCTTTATGGGGATGTAATGTATTTCAGAGTTATCTAAATATTTATATTTTATTCAAATTTTAAACATTAAGAACTATTAAAAACCACTGTTCTTGTCGTACTTCAACAACTGTGAGTGTTGCAGTAAGTAGAAGACTTGGTTTAATAGCTTAGTCTGTTATTCTTTATGTATGCGTGCATTGATGTAATATACGCATGTTTAAACGTTGAACATGTTTCTTATATGTGTTATTGTGTTTTTTAACTTCACACATCTAGTAACAAAACATTAACTCACACGTGTGTAACACCACTCCGAAAAATAAAACAAGGATATATCTAGTGTGGAAAAAAAATGTCAAACAAATTTACCCAATTGTTTATATTTTCTTCAAAACCTGCGAGTGGTAGCCAATATACCCGTGGCAGACAGCTAATATATATGTGACTGGCAGCCAATATACCTGATTGGTAGCCGACATACCTGTGACTGGCTGCCTTTGACGGGGCTTGCCGATATTCTTGTTGATACCATCGTCTGTAAAATACAATCACTATTATGTTCTTCTGTCTGCAAATTATGGTTAAGATTGTTTTCTTTTCTCTCTCAAAATTAGGATTCATTACATTATTCTCACAATATCTAATTATGGAACTTGTTTATATCCTGAATTGTAAGGTTTTGAAATCTAAATCTATAATGCACCAGGTATTGGACAACATTAACTATATATGTTCTTGCCTACTTGTGGCCATATAGTCAACACTGTATCTCATGATCTTTGACACAGTATTTCTCTTACATGTCTTTATTAATATTTAGATCCAACATTGAAAACATTAAATTCATATTATTGATAACGTCATACCGACAAAGCTCTTTAATGGTGCTGACATCAACAATCCTATAATGTAGATGATTCATGAAGTGTGGCATGTACTTGTCGAGGAATCGTTTATCAGCATGCACCGTGTTGCCAGCTAGAGGACATCTGCCCTGTGGCGTGTGTTGTCGAACGAAGGAAACCATTTCCATCTCCGCCTGCTGCAGTGAGATCTTGCTGTTGCTTACAGCTTGAGTCAGGCCTGACTGCAAGCAGGAACACATGTTGTCAGACACAACTACAAGAGTGAACATATGATGTCAAACCACACTATAAGAGTGAACAGATGTTGTAAAACCACACTATAAGAGTGAACACATATTAGCACACATTGTCAGGCTCAACTACAAGAGTGAACACAAGTTGTCAGGCCACACTACAAGAATGAACACATGTTGTCAGGCCCAACTACCAGAGTTAACTCATATTGTCAAACCACACTATAAGAGTAAATACATCAAACAACACTACAAGAATGAACATGTTGTCAGGCCCGACTACCTTACTGAACACACATTGTCAAACAACATTACAAAAATGAACACACCTCAAACACTACAAGATTGAACACATTTTGCAACTTAGCCTAATTACAAGATTGAACACACATTGTCAAGCTGAACAACAAGAGTGAACATATATTGTCTAGCTAAACTACAACAGAGAATATGTTGTCAAGCTTAATCACAAGAGTGAACACGTGTTGTTATGCAAAACTACAAGAGTGAACACATGTTGTCATGCAAAACTACAAGAGTGAACACATGTTGTCATGCAAAGCTATATGAGTGAACATATGTTATAAAACCAAACTACAAGAGTGAATACATGTTAACATGCTCATTGCTCAACTATAAGTATAATCTTGAGTGAACCCATGTTGTCAAGCCCAACTACAAGAGTGAATACATGTTGTCTAGTAGGGCTACATTCTAAGTATTTGTAAAAATGAAAATGTGTTGTCAAGCTGCATTACAAGAGTGAACATTAAAATTTCAAAACAAAACTGGAACTTCATGATTTTGACTGGAGATTCTCATGATGCTTTGAGTGGACTGATGCCTTCCCTTCCCATGATACTTCGAGTGGACTGGTACCTTACCTTCCCTTGATACTTTGCGTGATCTGGTGCCTTACCTTCCCATGGTGCTTTGAGCGGACTGGTGCCTTACCTTAACATGATGCTTCAATGAGTGGACTGGTGCCTTCCTTTCCCATGATCCTTTGAGTGGACTAGTGCTTTACCTTCCCAGGGTGCTTTGAGCAGACTAGTGCCTTACCTTCTCATGATGCTTTGAGTGGACTGGTACCTTCCCTTTCCATGATACTTTGCGTGGTCTGGTGCCTTATCTTCCCTTGATGCCTTGAGTGGACTGGTGCCTTACCTTCCCATGATGCTTTGAGTGGACTAGTGCTTTACCTTCCCAGGGTGCTTTGAGCAGACTAGTGCCTTACCTTCTCATGATGCTTTGAGTGGACTGGTACCTTCCCTTTCCATAATACTTTGCGTGGTCTGGTGCCTTATCTTCCCTTGATGCCTTGAGTGGACTGGTGCCTTACCTTCCCATGATGCTTTGAGTGGACTAGTGCTTTACCTTCCCATGATGCCTTGAGTGGACTGGTGCCTTACCTTCCCATGGTGCTTTGAGTGGACTGATGCCTTACCTTCCCATGATGCTTTGAGTGGTCTGGTGCCTTACCTTCCCATGGTGTTTTGGGTGGACTGTTGCCTTACCTTCCCATGGTGTTTTGAGTGGACTGTTGCCTTACCTTCCCAAGGTGTTTTGGGTGGACTGGTGCCTTACCTTCCCACGGTGTTTTGGGTGGACTATTGCCTTACCTTCCCACAGTGTTTTGGGTGGACTGGTGCCTTACCTTCCCATGGTGTTTTGGGTGGACTGGTGCCTTACCTTCCCATGGTGTTTTGGGTGGACTGATGCCTTACCTTCCCATGGTGTTTTGGGTGGACTGGTGCCTTACCTTCCCTTGATGTTTTGAGTGAACTGGTGCCTTACCTTCCCTTGATGTTTTGGGTGGACTGATGCCTTACCTTCCCATGGTGTTTTGGGTGGACTGGTGCCTTACCTTCCCATGATACTTTGAGTGGACTGGTGCCTTACCTTCCCTTGATGTTTTGGGTGAACTGGTGCCTTACCTTCCCATGATGCTTTGGGTGATCTAGTGCCTTACCTTCCCATGATGCTCCTTGCACCAGTCATTCATGCCACTGAGGATTTCCTCCGGTTGATGAATGATCAAGTTTGGACCCTGTGCAGGAAGCAGAACATTATGTTGGATGGTTGATTCAAAGTAAAAAGGTAAGTTCTTATATAGCGCAGTATCCAGTCCTCAGGACTGCTCAAAGCACTTTACTCCCTGGCAGACATGTAATGCACAAAGACTATTCCTACACAAATATCCACCACTGTCTTCAGCCTGGTACTCATTCATATAGAGAGTGAACTGAAGCAATGTAGAGTAAACGAACTTGTCCAAAGTTCAACACCACCGCACAGGATTCGAATCCGGGTTCTCTCAGTTGAGAGTCCGGAGCTCTTACCGCTGCGCTACTGCGCTCCTTAAAATTATATAAAATTTGTATACATATTGTTTTGTTACGTGTTTTTTCTTTGATGAAAATTTAACGGTAATGAAACTTGTCGTGTAAAGTCTTACCTCAGCAACAACTGTGAGATCTCCATCAGTGACAAGGCATGCCATTTCTAAAATGTGGTCCGTGTCCACGTCAAGGCCGGTCATCTATAAACCAACCAATGGCTCTACTTCATGTTCTCATACATAATCGAAATTAGTAATTATTACTATGTTACACCCACCGATGGAGCAACAAATCACTTGTTTTCATTGGCACACTGGTGCGGGAGCGAAATTAATATACTGGGTGTAACTACCGGTAAGCCACCTTGAGACTCTCTGTAAATCTCGATTTGTACCCCTGAGGCTCGTCAAAAAACCCACCTTCAGGTTCAGTTTTATTAACTGGGGGGGGGGGCAAAACCATGTCTGCCCCCAGCAAAATTCTTGGGGGTGACAGCTGTCCCCTTTGACTCTCCCTGTTCCCGCGCTTATGCCATGGCCAAATTATGGTGAATAGACAATCACTGAGTTGTTGGAGAAAGACCCTCCAGAAAAGCCAAGCATATAATATATATACGTGTGTATATATAAGTATAATAACTATCGTTAGAATTAATGTTTCATATAGTAGCAAGATACAATGTGTTATTGTATTAATTAAATAAAAGGGCAAGGGAGTGGTCAATATTTAGTAGGGTGTGGGCCGGGGAGAATCAGGGCTGTGTGCATGAAATCAGGCACTTCAACGAACTCTGCTAACTGGGTCGTTTCATGTGGCGCGACTTGCGATCACTGCAGTGCCGTCTCGTTTGCCGGTATGCGGGTAGTGTTTTGTTTCAACTCGTGTTTATGCAGGCTATTTCTGGTCATTTACCTCATTCACTGCTGTGATGTTGTCGGAGATAAGTTCAACTTCGTTTAAATTTTGAAATTTGACCAGAATTATGCTATCTTACATCAATTTTATGACAAGTGTTTCATTTGCAAATTAAATATAGTTACGTTGGTCTATCGCGAGTGATTTTTTATTTTTCATAATTATTATGTTCATTTAGTCAGTGTTAAAAAATTGGTTGCGTCCTGGTGCGCGATATGGTTTTGGGCCGTTAAAAAATCATGACATTTGAGAGTTCCGTGTTGGTGACCACAGCCGGAGCCAGATCTGATTTATTACATTTCTTTGAATTAAAATTTTTGCAAAACGAATAGTATCTTGGTTTATTTACATAATCCATGCTAAATCTGCAAAATACTTTAGACTAGTCTTACATACTATTTTCTAGAAATATACATATAGCCTTGGACATGGCTGCCTAGCCTAGGCTATGTGTACTAGTTTGAGACATGTTCAAATTTGCTAACAATTAATTACTTGTTTTATTAAATGTTATATACAAATATCATCATAATCACGGACATCATGGCCTTTTTTGAAATGTCTCGGTCTGTTGAGGTAGCACAGTAATTAGCCAATACTGACTTATTAATTATATTAATATTAAATGAACGGTTATATATATTTAACACCACAATTCATATGGTTTTACAGCTTGCATAAATTAGATATCTTCAAATCATAGACATTATGGCCTTTTATTGAAATGTGTCGTTCTGTCAAGGTAGAGTGCTAATTAGCCAATATTTATTTATTAATTAGTCAATTATTATTAAATGAATAGTTAATATACATTTATTACCATAATTAATGTTGTTATACACCTTGCATAATATTTATAAATATCTTCATATTCATGGATATTATGGTCTTTTATTGAAATGTGTCAGACTGTTGAGTTTGCATGCTACATAACTACAATTAATTTGGTTATAATTAGTACTAAAAATATTAAATATTGTAAATTTATTACTCTAGTCAATGTGTATGAAAACCCTGAAAACAGTATAAAATATTTATATAAATTAAAAAGTTATGACATTTTAAAGCAAACAATTATCCACAAAATGAGTCCATTTTGCCACTGTAAGATACTAAAAAATTATGCTGTTTTGCCGTCTTGAAATTGCAATATATTTTGATATATTAAAGATATCTTAATAAAACAGTTATGTGATCCTTAAGGGGAATAAAATCATATAATGCTTGAATTCACATTGTATTACATCCTGCTATCTATTTCCATGTCCACCAAACCAAAAAAATTCAATGAATTAGAAATTCCACATTTTATGCTATGCATCCGGACATTTTCAAATATGCATATTTTTTGCATGCTTTTTGGGATGCCGAGATGTGATGTCACATATGACCCATACTCGCATCAGGGCGACCCTTTCCATGCATTCAGAGCATGTTTACAAGGATAGTTTTCGGGTCGAAACGAGCTTTGGCTCGTTTTTAGAATATTTATATCGGATGCAACCAACGGGAGATAATCTACACCAATAAACATACATAGCAAACATATATCGTATCCAGCTACAGAAAGTAACGTGTATAACCTCATAATATCACTAGAATATCAATGTATGAAGGAGTTGTACAATTTATCATAACAACTTAAATCAGTCAGCTAATTTCTGTCGGTTCTGCTAGCTCAGTTGGTAAATGCATTGGTTCCTTGGCATTTATTTTGCAATCGGGAGACGCCGGTTCAATCCCGACACCAAACCATTGATTTTCTTTACACGTTTTTGTTTATGTTTTCATGAAGCTAGCTTTTATACTCAAGACCGCCGCCGACGAGATAAAACCTGTCTTCACAAGACTGTTCCAGCTTTCGCTTGACACAAGTAAAGTTCCCAATTACCCATATACAAGAAATGGGGGAAACACCAAGCAAGCGACTACCGTCCAGTGTCACTCATGTACATCACTGGCAAGGTGCTGGTGCACATTGTCCATAGTAGCATCATGAAGCATTTCGACAAGAACAAGGTACCCTGCAACAGTCAACACGGATTTTGACGCAGGCACTCCTGTGAGTCCCAGCTTTTAGACACTGTTCACGAGATTGCCAGCAAGCTTGCCGTGGGTGAACAAGTAGACATAATTTTGCTCGACTTCAGCAAGGCATTTGGGAAAATAACTTCCAGTGGATTAAATCGTTCTTGGCCGGCAGAATGCAGAAGGTCCTGCTAGAGGGGATACATTCCACCCAGGTGGATGTCATGTCGGGGGTGCCCCAGGGCACCGTCCTAAAACCTCTCCTCTTCCTGTCGTATATTAATGATCTGCCAGATGTCGTACACTCCTCTGTACACTCCTCGTGTACCAAGCTGTTCGTAGATGACTGCCTCCTCTTTAAGAGCATCACCACTGATAGAGACCAGCAGACCCTCCAATTGGATCTGTCATCACTGGAGCAGTGGGAGAAGGACTGGCAGATGGAATTTAATCCAGGAAAGTGCACAGCCATCAGAGTGATGGCGAAGGAAACCAAACCAGCCCGTGATACATCATACACCATCCACAACAAAATGCTAGAAATATCCGAAGAAAGTAGACACCTGGGCGTCACAATCACCAACAACCTGACATGGTCAAGACATACAGCATCAACAGCAGGAAAAGCAAACAGAGTCCTCGGTTTCCTGCGATGAAACATCAACGACTGCTCAACCAAAGTCAAGGCCATTTCCTATACCACCACAGAGCATCGAAGTGTGACGTCATGCTGCTGCAGCGCTGGTTCCAACAAATGTCTATCTGTTAGCATGTGTCCAAATTGTAATAATTATTCTGAAAGTCATACTTGTAGTTCTTTATGGTTCCCATAAGTTGAAAGTGAGAAGCATATATGGGTGAAACAAATTAGGTATTTTATGTAACGAACGTAAAAACGATATTTTAACACTAGCTACTTGATCACAATGACAAAATCGATCGCAGTGCAACATATGTTTTGTTGTGAATCACGCTATTTTCTTCGCAACTTGAAATATGGAACAAAATCTATTTCCGGCTGAGAAGTCAGGGAGTGGTAATTAAGTTGGACATCACCATAGACCAATACCGCCAACGAAGTGACCCCAAAACTCAAGGAGACCAGCATTTTCGTCAAGCGAGGGCAGACCACCCAGCCTTTTACCACTCCCTTTTCCCTGCAATATTCAGAGAGTGGAATGGGCTCCCCCTTCTGTAGTATCCTGTATATTTTGTAGTGGCACACGTTATGTCCTGACACCTAGCGGATAAGAACGGTAGCAATAAACGTACCTTGACAGTCATGCGGTCTTGATGATCATCCATCCGTATTATACTTAGTAAGTAATAAATGCTCCATTGAATAATACACCTTCCATGTGCAACTCCTCTGCACCACCCACTGATAAAGTCATAAACAATGACCGCTCCTATTTACATGCACAGACGCGACTTTGTTTGTAACTTGTAAGTTTACTTACTTAGTCGTATTCGTCTAAACTAGACTCGAGTCTAGTCTCTAGAGATAGGGAGGTCGGAAGAAATCACGCAAACGCGTTTGCATTGGGACACAATGTTAAATCACCTATGTTTAAAAAATTGTAAGTCCCTTGATTTATAAAGACTGATCATATATTTTATATCAAAAGAAACATAAATACGTCTTCTTTGTGATAAAAATACCTGCTTTTGTGAATTCGTAATGAAACAACGACACCCGCAGAAATTTCATTTCGTTGCGGGCGCAGCCATATTAAATTTCGCGGAAGGGAGGTGTTTTCATAAAATCATGTGCTCGCGTTATTACCCGCCATGTTATGTTTGGCGGTATGGTTGAAATCGCAAAATTATATTCTTTCTTTTGGCGTGTTTCTTGTATGAATTGAAATAAATTAAGAAAAATATGATATGGTGAACATTGACCATATTTAGAGAGGATCTAAGGTATGAACAACTTGCGGAAACTCTGGCAAACTACATGTACGCTATTTAGTAATGTATAAACGTAATATTAATACAAATTTGGCGGAGATACACCTTTGCCCATTTTTGCCCCAAGCTCGAACGTAGAGGTACCCCATGTCCGGCAACGAATTTCTTCTATTATCGCTCACATACCCGGCGTACATATTATTCAATTTATTGCAATCTTTTATTCTTAAGTTGTTTTAGCCATGCAT
The DNA here is from genome assembly GCA_963995525.1 of Escarpia spicata. Taxonomy (NCBI): domain Eukaryota; kingdom Metazoa; phylum Annelida; class Polychaeta; order Sabellida; family Siboglinidae; genus Escarpia; species Escarpia spicata. The sequence continues at coordinate 39,503,707 of OZ023217.1, forward strand.
TTGTTATTCGTGTTTACATATGCACAGACATGCTATCATATATTAAATTGCAGATGTTATATGAATATTTAAAGTTTATTTTCATGTTGTAATCATACAAAAATGTTTGACAATTAATAACAACAAATGAATGACAACCCCCTCCATAAATCAGACATCTGATGTACTTCTAATTACACTGCATTGATCTTGCTGTAACTAACTGCATGTATAAACATTGGCTTGGTGGTGCTTTTTGGGGTTGTTTTTTACTGTATCTTCCTAGAACTATTTGTATATGAATATATAACATGATTTAACATTTCCTGGTGGTGGTACGGTGCAACATTTTGTTTCAGCGCTGATGGGTATGCATGCTTTTTCAACATTTTATTTTCGAATGCTGCAAGGACATTCTTTCTAAGCAATTAAATGCGGTGCTTTATGAATAAAACCAACCTTGCGTCAAACAGGTTGAAATCCGTTCTAAACGACTTAGAAACGCTACAGTTTCTCACTGGATGTAAAGCACTTGGACTCATCAGGAAGCTGATCACCTGTCCCCCTCTGATGCCTGATCGAAGACAAGAGTGTTCACATCTTGGACATGAACACTCACTGCCAGCAACTCGTGTCATTCTGCCAGGAGTCATGCAGAAACATCAATGAGTTAATGAGTGGGACGAGTACGCTTATCTTTGAAGACGCTACTCGCATCAAGAAGGACAAGGTGTTTGGAATGCTGACAACACTTTCTGATGTAGATGCAGATGTGGAAGTGATTCTTTATATCCTACTTCCAGCCATCGCCGTTTTCTGCAAACGGATCTTTGTAGATACAACATTACATCAGATAATTCAAAGTTGCATAGCAATATTAATATATATATATATATATATATTATATATTGCTATGCAACTTTGAATTATCTGATGTAATGTATATATATATATACATATATATATATATATGTATATATATATATATATATATATAATGTTGTACGTGCATGCTGTGCAGTGGAATGCTTATTGTTGCTTGCAGTAGTTGGCTATCCTTCTCACTTTACTTACTTAAGTTCACACACATTTGCAAACATGTGGACACACACACAAACCTACATATGTTTACATAATTATATGGTGCAAGGCCAAAGCAGAATGTCCACATCAATGCATGCAATATTTGGCTATGCTTATACTCTCACACACACTTTACTAACGTTGCATACCTGACATGCACGTACTCATTAACGTCCACATGATTTTGCTGGTATACCTGCCACTTCTAAAACAAGTCAGATTTTGTTGATATCCACAGAATGGAAACCATTAAAGCATAACCTCCAACCTATGGGCAGCAGGCTTTCCAAGCTGGTTCAGTGTGGTGTATGACAATGAACCAGATGTATTGTGTACACGTATGCTGGATGACGATTCGAAAGTGGGGGACCTGGAGATACTTTTGTAAGCTTTTCCGAAAGGTTAGTTGCTTAGTTAATTAACATAATTTTATGTAAAATTCCTTTTATAAATGATATTTAAAGGAAATACATAAAATATCAAGTCTTAGTTAAGATTTTTGTATTGTACAAGATTATATTTTCACATTTCCTTCAGATAAAAAAAACTGTCACACAAATTTATTCAATGACCTTTACATAATTGTCCATAACTTCGCCAATTTTTGTTAGTTAAAACTGGTATGACTGTCTATCTCTTAAATAGACCTTTCCAATGGTGTATAATTTTGCCAATTCTGATGAATTATTGCATTTTCACCGACCTCCCTACTAGAGTCAGAGATAGATCTAGACATATTTTGATTCCTTTTTTTGCAGTGCAACGCCCGGTAACTCGGCTAGAACTTGATGAAAGACACCCACGACCGTTTCATTTATGCATACCTCAAGGTCGACCCATACCAATCTGGTGTCGTCTGCTACGTTACACATACGCGCCTTCTTGATTCGATTCGTTGTACCACAGGCGGCGTGCATCTTCGACGACAGAACGCCAACGTGCTCGTTGACCAAACTATTGCAATGCTCGATCCAGGCCCACCGGGCCCATGCACGCGTAAACATGGGACGTGAATAGGACGCAGTCTCGTAGACGTAGATAGGAGGGGGCCCCGAGCTAACGATTACTTCTGTACGCTTACCCTCTTAATAAGAAACACGTAAACCCAGTTAACTAGATCCAGTTCAAACAAAATTAATGATAACACCACGACCACCAAATGTCACACTTCTTTAAACAATAACAATTCGAAATAACAAATGCTCCCAATAATATATGGAACGCCAAAGACGACTTTTATGACAGAAAGTCCATGTTTTGGGGATTCTTCCCGGCAGATGGCGTCCTACTAGTTGAATTGAATAATACTGTGGACATTATAAGTGTGTGTGTGTGTGTGTGTGTGTGTGTGTGTGTGTGTGTGTGTGTGTGTGTGTGTCCGCGCGCGTGAGGTGCGCGTGTAAAATAACGCGTAAAGTACGTCGTGTTTTTATTAGTCTCGCTTAACCGACTCTAACCTGGCTGCGTGACTTCGCCAGAACGATAGTCTGGCTCTGAATGACCCTTCTGAATGTCATCATAACACTGGTATACTCATGAATTAAAGCGTCATCAATGTATTAAGTTATGTAACGTATTGTCAGGATCTGCCGTTATTAGTCTCGCTTAACCGACTCTCGCCTGGCTATGTGACTTCTCCAGGAAGATAGTCTGGCTCAGAATCGCGTTTTGACTGCTCACTGCCAGTTAGTACGTCTATACCCCAGAATGTTTATATATTATGTATGTTTTAGATAACGAAATAAAATTTCGAAATAGTGCCCGAAATAGAATTAGTTAGCAGTCCGACCGTTGCGCGTGACATCGAGTGCACTTTGTTTACTTAAATTTGTCCTTGCTTGGTATTTATATAATGCTTATTCACACTTAGTCTTTTGTTTCTACTCGAGCATAAGCAAAGAACGTAAATTCGGAATCTTTGACAGCCATGACAGCTGCCATCTAGTGAATATGCATGTGATTAAAAAGCACCAAACTACGTACAAAGTTTAATGTCGGTTCATTTTGTGTGTGACATGTTTCAATATAAGTTTGATGTTGAATAGTTGTTATAGTATAGTATTATCTAATACAAGTGTATCCTGATTTAATTTGTTATTTCATAGTTGGCCTGAGAGCCAAGCATCGTCTCTACCCGAATCTGGAGTAGAGCCCCCTACCGGTAACATCGACTAGACCTAAATATTCCAGGCCGTAGTGATCGGCGAATGCTGCCACCTCACGGCGCCTGGATAATCGAGGCTATGTTTGTATACATTTGTGTGACGCCATTCTCTTTTGTCGCCCAGTAAGGCTAGCTTACGCACCCTCTAAATCACACTCATTATAATGTGGAATCTTTGTAATTAACATTTACCAAAACAAACTAAACGTCGCTTATGTCGATTAGGGGCTGTGGAAGCGCGGGGCCCAGTGTTTACCACAAATACATCCGGGCAACAGCAGATTAACTCTCTAGTTTAGGACTGGAACAACGTTTTCGTCAAGCGAGGGCAAACTACCCAGCCCTTTAATTACCACTCCTTCTTCCCTGACATCTCATAGAGAGAAGAATAGACTTCCAACAAGCTTATCAGCCACCACCTGCCCAGAGGTTTTCAAGGCTGGCCTTGGTGGCCTCAACATCTGCCACCAGATAGCTTCTTGCTGAGACATCCAATGACATCGTACATGTATATAGTGTTAAAACTTTCGAGTGCTCAATACAGTTAACACCTTTTTAACATTTCAACTATTTTTAAAAGCGGACACGCCGCCCCCCCAAGCGCAGAAGCTTCGTTTGACTTTTAATGCCCAGAAAAGGCCCAATCCAGTATTTGGAAGAAGTATTAGAAGAAGACAACGAAGAGAAAGCAGCACTAAATTGACGAGTTGCAGTAAACATGCGATTGCAACAGCCAATCTAATGTTGTGTTTGGCGTTCCATACTAACAGGCATCATGTGATTTCTCGCTGGGCTGACTTGTCGAGTAGGGAAGTCGAGTTTCGCTCGAACTACGTGAATGTGGTTGTGTGTGTCCTGTGATTTTCGTGAGTACCATATTGTATTTGTCCGTTTTCTATTATGACAAAATATATTATGTGTATGTAACCCTAACACGTAACTATACAAATAACACAATGTATACAGTGTATTAGAAACGAAGAAAACATACAAAATACTGTGCCAATTACTGAGTTAGGGTCTTACTTAGTCTTAGTCTTAGACTTAGACTTAGCCTACTACTACCACTGTCAGTGACAGCCAATCAGTGTCGCATCGTGACTAATTCAATGTGACGGATACGGCCTACTGCACTCAAGACAGGTAAAGTAGGTTGAGCGCAATAGCAGAGAGTTGTTATTATCGAAAGTTAGTTGCCAAACAAACTTGCATACCGACGACGCGATGTCAAGTTTACTCAAAATAAAAATCACAAATGATGTCATTTGTGGTCTCTTCTAATCTAGAATTGTCGTGATTGTGACCTCAACTTGCCGAGTTTAATTATCTCTAATTAAGTGAACTTTAAGTCGAAGAATAAGACAATACTCAACAGATAGAGTTGCAGCCTGATTCTGAGGTGAACTGCCATATGGCCTCGAAATTCTGCTCATTTAAGCTACAGGCCGGCACAGATGAACTGCATAGCCGGCTATAACAAAAAAGCCTATATATAGGTTACTGGTGTTTCCACTGTTCTTAATAATAGAGACAAAATTGTCTCAACAAAAACCTGGCTCAATTAAGCTCTTCTATAAGATATCCATGTTCTAAATCTCTAACCCATACTTAATAAAATGTGTACAAACAAATTGTTTTGTAGTAAATTATTAGAAATTTTTTTTAGAGTGAATTAAAGGGGCCCTGTATAGATTGCACTATTCCACGGCAGAAGTATTTTGTCGGCCGATGCTTGGCGTCTGTCGCTATTTATAGAACATGCAGGCGATATATTTTTCCCGTCGTTAGTTCTCGGGGGGAAAACAAGACAAGCGTGTGCTGAATCTAGTCATTGTGTTGTTAATAAGGATTTATTTATGACGTATACTGTTGCAAACTAACAACACAAAATAAATTGATCTTTTGACCATGTTTCTCCGTGAAGGAGACTGGGATGTTGTTGTGCCGATGATTTTGCCGATGTCTACATCATAGTGATCATACTGAACATGAGGTGGGTCGTCAACAATGTCGTGAACGTCATCAGTGGGAACTTTATCTTCGTATACTGTGTCCTTCTTGTGTGTCGATGTCGGAGAAACAAAATTATTCCATCTAGAACAACCGCCGAAGAAGGACCCATTGGTGTAGCAACAGTTCTGGAAGCATGATATGGCACGTGTGACTAGTTGGTGCTCTCCAGTGGTCATGATGGAGTGTACCGTCATCAACCCTTTCAGTGGTGTTAGTTGCCATGTTTCAATGTCAGTCTTCGTACACTCTTTGACATCTTTTCGCACAGACACGTACGTTATGGAGGAGTTTGCCTCTGTGAGTGCCCACTCATAGAAAGACTGGATCCATGATTCTATGCCCCCTTTTGACAGCGAGGTCTGCCTGGCGTTTGACTGTTCCTCCGAGGCCATCACAGGGACCTTTTCCGTGGCCACTTTCGAAGAATTGCCATGTGCTGGAAATGTTGAACAATGACTGGTGGCGTGCAATGAAAGCAAGCATCGTCTTCTTTCGGTATTGACTTGACGATGAAACCGATAGGTAATGGATCTGTTTTATATTGGGAAAGTCTTTCACAATGACTGGAACGACACAGTTGAGAAAGCTGACGATGGTTGCTGCCCCGTGGGCTCTTTCATCACTAACAGTGATGTACGACTTGTGAGAAAGGGACCCGTTCACTTTAAAGTGCAGAACAAGTGGATGAATGGTCACTTGTTGCTGGTCGTGTAATGAGCGCTACCTAAGACAGTACGCCATCTAGCGAATAACTCGCACATACGATATGAACAAAACATGACATGTGAATGACTCCATCTTGTCTGTCAGATGGGCTCGAATTGAATACATGATTTTGTGGTTCTACTAAGTTGTCTTGTCGTCTTTATATGTCAGAATCACTACATGGTGGCAGCGGGTTAGTAAACCTTGCCAGTCGACAGTCCGTCGTCAACGGTCAGTCAGTGAATTCGAACGATCAGCGAATTTGTACGGTCAGTCAGTAAATTTGAACGGAAAAAAATAAAATGCCGAAATTTAACCCGCCAGAGTCGATGTCATTCGACGCCCCGTCCAAATGGCCGGAATGGAAAGAGCAGTTTATGCGGTTCAGGATCGCAACGTCACTGCATAAAGACGATCCAGAGGTGCAAGTTGCGTCGCTCATATACGCCATGGGCAGACAAGCCGAGAACATTTTCAAATCGTTCAAGTTTGCGGAGCCGTCAGAGGGCGCCACAGACCCTCGAAATGACTTTGTCACAGTGATGCAAAAGTTCGACGAATATTTCGTGCCAAAGAGAAACACAATACATGAGCGTGCAATTTTCTACCAACGTTCTCAGTAACAGGGTGAGTCAATTGAAGCGTTTGTGCATTGTTTGCATGACCTCGCGGCTCACTGTCGGTTCTATCAAAAAGAAGAAGAGAACGTGCACGATCGACTCATAAGCGGCATGCTCGACAAAGAAATGTCGCTGAAACTTCAGTTGGAGCAAGACGATCTGACGTTGGAGAAAGCAGTCGACAGCACGAGACACAGTGAGTTAGTCAAAAGTCAGAACACTGTGCCGATGTCAAACGTGAACTTTGTAAAAAAAAAAGCGTAAACAGCAAGCTAGTCGTCATCAGCGCCACAGTCAGAGAGGCGTGAGAGAGGAAGTCGTCACGAAAATGCCATGTGGCTATGTGCATCGCTCGCCGGGCCCCGACGCATGTCCTGCTAAGGGGAAGACGTGCAATCGGTGTCGCAAGACAGGTCACTTCGAGAAGATGTGTCGCGCCAAGTCGTCATCCATTCGCGAGGTGAAAGTGCAGCTGGACGAAGAGTACTTCTGCGGGTCGGTCAGTTGCGATGACAGCAGTCCAGCATGGAAGGTTGACCTCGACCTCAAAGGTCGTCCTGTGACCTTTAAAATCGACCCGGGTGCCGACGTTGCGGTGATGTCGCACGCGAGCTACGTCATGCTGAGGCCGCGACCGCCTCTCAAGGCGATCAGTGCAAACCTCAACAGTCCAGGTGGTCCATTGGACTGTTGCGGGCAGTTCATCGCCAGCACAAAGGTCAAAGGCACCACCTATCACTTTCGTGTCATCGTTGTCGCAAATGACGAGAACCTGCTGAGTCGTGGGGTTGCTTCGCGAATGAGTCTCGTCAGAAAACTAGACACTATTACAGACGGCGTTGGTTGTCTGAAAACAGAGCCGGTGAGGATCATCCTGAAGGAAGACGCGCAGCCATCAGCCCTCATAGTCGCCGCAGTGTGCCTATCCCAATTCTCCCCAAGGTCAAGGAGGAATTGGACTGTCTGGTATCTGCAGGGGTTATTGACGCTATCACAAAGCCAACGCCGTGGTGTGCTCCCATGGTGCCTGTCATAAAAAAGTCGGGGAAGGTCCGAATGTGCATCGATTTGAAAAAGCTCAACCAGCATGTGCGTAGGGAGAGGTACATCCTACCCACCCTGGAGGACATGACGTCGCGTTTGTCAGGCGCTACGGTGTTCTCGTCATTGGACGCCGAGAGCGGTTTCTACCAAATCCCTCTTGAGTCGTCAAGCCAAGAGCTGACGACGTTTATAACGCCCTTCGTTCATTACTGCTACAAGCGACTGCCCTTCGGGATTACCTCTGCCCCGGAGATCTTCATGAGGAAGATGGTCGAAATCCTCGTGGGGCTCGAAGGCACAATAGCATACATGGACGACATTCTAGTGTATGGGAAAGACGAGGCCGAGCACGAGACGCGCCTCGCGGAAGTCCTTAAAGTGCTTCGGGCAGCAGGCCTAAAGCTAAACGAGGATAAGTGTCACTATGGTCAAAAGGAAATTACGTTCCTTGGTCATAAGTTTACACCAGACGGCGTCGTAGCAGACACGAAAAGGTCGAGGCCACAACGAAATTGCCTCGTCCGACGTCTGTGCCACTTCTGAGGCAGATTCTCGGTATGGTCCATTACTTGGGTGCGTACTTACCGGACTTGCATGTCGCCACTCGTCCGTTGAATGATCTGCTCAAAGGAGATGCGGTCTGGGCATGGGGTACCGACCAGGAGAATGCGTTCAATAAGCTGAAGCAGCTGGTGTCGTCAACGCCAGTGCTCGCCTATTACGACGTAACAAAGTTGACCGTAGTGAGCGCAGACGCCAGTTCGTACGTTCTCGGGGGAGTGATCATGCAGGAAGGAAAGCCGGTCGCATTCTGCTCCAGATACCTCACTCCGGCTGAGCAGAGATACGCCCAGATCGAAAAGGAGTGTTTGGCGGGGGTGTGGGCGGGCGAGAAATTTGATCGGTTCTTGTGCGGTCTGGGTCAATTCAAATTACTCACAGACCACAAACCGCTTGTACCCCTCATCAACAATAAAGATCTTGACAACACGCCACTCAGATGTCAACGACTTCTCAAGCGACTGATGCGATATAACGCTAAGGTGGAGTATTCGCCTGGGAAGAGCCTTGTCATATCAGACGCACTCTCGCGAAGTCCGCTCGCTCCGCAGATGCATCGTTCTTCAAAGGAGGACGACGTGAAGGCTCACGTTGACCTCGTTGTGTCGAACCTTCCGGTGTCACCCGGGAGGAGAAGCGAGCTGCAGTCGTCTACGAGTGATGACTCAACGCTTCAAGCCGCCATTCACTACACCATAGCAGGGTGGCCCCGCTATGAACAGGACGTTCCTGACAACCTGAAACGTCTCTTCAATGTCAGAAACCTCTTGTCAACGTCAAATGCCCTACTGATGTGTGAAGGCAGAATCGTCATACCTGTCAGCATGCGAGCTGACATGCTAGATAGGATCCATAGAGGTCATCAGGGTGTTACGAAATGTCTTGAGCGAGTCAGGGTGTCGGTTTGGTGACCGGAGATCACACGAAACGTCAAATGCGTAGTGGGGGCCTGTGAGCATTGCCAGACGTACAGGCCTAGTCAGCAGAAAGAGCCGTTGATGACGACACCACTTCCCTCGCGACCTTTCGGGAAGGTGGCGATCGACCTGTGTCTCCACCAAGGTCAGAACTACCTCGTCATGGTAGATTACTACACAAGGTGGATTGAGGTACTTCACGTGCGGAGTACCATAACAGCGGCCTGCTTAGCGAAGATGAAGGACGTCTTTGCGCGGTTCGGACTTCCGGACGAAATTGTGTCGGACAACGGTCCGCAATTTGTGTCGTCCGGAAGAACACACCATCACTCACACGACTTCGAGTCCGTTTCTCCCGAATAGCAACGGGGAGGCGGAACGGGCTGTAAGGTCGGTCAAGGGCATTCTTCAGCAACATGAGCCGTGGATGGCTTTGTTAATCTATCGTGACACGATCATGGCCGTCACTCGTCATAGCCCTAACCAACTCCTGATTGGCAGACATGTCAAAACGAACCTGCAAACGCCACCATCAGCCGTGTCGATCCAGTGACGAGGAAGTTTGCGAACACGATGAGCGAGCGAAACGCTCGTACACGCACCACTACAATCGTCAACACGGTGTGCGCTCGTTACCGACTGGGCGGAGAAAGGCGTGGTGACGACTCCCGCCGACACGCCTCGGTCGTTCATGGTTGAGACATCATCAGGTGCTGTGTACCGTCGCAAGCGAGGCCACCTGCAGGCCACGGGTGAGGGTGATCCGCCAAACCAGCCGATCCCACCTGTGCCCGTCGATGTGCCACTTGAGCCGGGTGTTGTGTCCAACCTGCCTGAGCTGCCATTGAGTTCCACTCCCGTACCTCAGAGCCCAGGCTTGCGCAGATCCGTGAGACGCGGGCGTGGCCAAAAGCCTGATCGCTTGATCGAAATGTGTTAGTTAGTGTGGTCATAATAATACCACCAGCGGTTGGCAATGTTGTGCCTGAGACAGGCCGTTTACTTTAATCTGTTGTAATTGCTTAATTGCAAGGGGAGATGTAATGAGGGCTACCTAAGACAGTACGCCATCTAGCGAATAACTCGCACATACGATATGAACAAAACATGACATGTGAATGACTCCATCTTGTCTGTCAGATGGGCTCGAATTGAATACATGATTTTGTGGTTCTAATTAGTTGTCTTGTCGTCTTTATATGTCAGAATCACTACAGTCGTAATATGCGGAATGTATTTCTTCATGATGGGCAAATGTGAAATTCTCAGCAAAATCTAGTTGCACCGTGGCCTTGTCTTGCATAAGCTTATCTTTCAATGTTCTTATGGTGACACTGGAGAGTGACACGTTCAGCGTGGGCACGGAACAGTTCTGTATTGATCACGAACAGCTCGATGAATGTGTCACGCGCAGTCGTTTCTTTCACTGATCTTATTCTTTGGATGGTTTTGCCCTTGTACTCAGCATCAACTCGTCTCCATGTTTTGTAAGTCACAGTGTCCCCTTCTAGCCTTTGCAACTTCTCGGACACTTCGTGCTCTGTGTTTACTTGGATAAATTTGTCTGAACTTGTACCTATATGTAGATTTCACACAGACTTCGCTGCCATCACAAGGCTCATATTTTGGTGCTTTACAGATAAGCAAACACTGCACTGTGTGTATTTCACCAGTTTGATCAGGGCTTGACATTAATGCTTGTCCGCTTGTCCGGGACAAATAATTGCCAATGTCGGACAATTACATTGTTTAGGACACTTGTCTGATGGGACAAGTTGATTGAGTCACAATATTAATAGGGCCTGAAGGGCTCAGCACACTGTCAGCTTTCCCATTGGCGACCATGTTAATGTTGTGTGTGATTATAAGAAAACGTGACCTATAAAGTTTCTTAAACTTCCCACCTGCTGTTATTATCATCTCATTGACATGCTGGTCGATTTTAGTCAAAATCTAATATCTCTAGCTCTTGCAAAATGCCTGTATGTATGACACCCGTCAATATTTACAAATGCATGCAGGCAGTAATCCGGCTAAAGTGTCAACTAGCCAAATTGCTGCCAGATACCCTTCCGCTTAGTAAAATCAGCTAAAAAGACACCATTTTACTGTCAACAGCTGCTACAATCACATCTAGAAATCTGACTACTCAAATGCACTTATGTCAGAGCAAGTGAACATTGTAAAAAATCATTTCTCAAAAATATCATGCACTTTTTTTCGTCTGTAATCAAGCAGGAAGTCCAACAGTGTGCTGACCCCTGAAGTTGCTACTACCTCAGTGCCTGCATTTGTGGGTATAACCTGTGACTAGATAAATTGCTTTAGTTGCAGTGTGCAATTTATAACTTTGTCCATTAATTATTGTCCTGTCTGTGGGCGACTGACATTTGGGTCCTTGTCTAAATATATTAATGGGCTTTAGCCATCAAATAAATTGTGCTTGATGCCACTTTAACCCCTTGCTCTGCCCCTGCTTAAGGTCTATTGCAGGGCAAAATATTGATAAATTGTAGCAAGTGAATGATGAGTTTGCCTAAAGCTATAGGTGTAAAGTCCTATGTAGGCACCCCTGTACTGTCCACCCTTAAATTACTTGGTGATTTGGGCAACCAGTCACAGAAAGGGGCAACTCTTAACTAACTAGCTAGTTTTTTATTTGTTTAAAGCTTAAACTGAAATAATGTGCGCCTATGCAAAATTCAACATAAAGAATGTCAAATACATAAAGAGGAGAGGGTTCCCTGTGTGAATACTGTATGGACATACGTATTCAAAATAAATGTGCATAATTTCATAAAAGCATTCAATTGCTTAAGTTGCTTAAGCATGCATGGCTAGGTCCAATTACATAACTGTATCTGGAATTTATTACAAACAATATTCTGTATTATTAGCAACAAAATATTAAGTACGTTCTACATACCAGGTAGTGTCAATACAGAATTGTGTTCAGTAAAATGCCACGATACATTTAGCTTTTGCATTTTAATTGCATTTTAATTAGTTCCTAGTTTTTTATTTATTAATTAATATAATGTTCTTAAAGGGAATAAAAACATCTATGGCTTGAATTCATATTATATTACATCCTGCTATCTATTTCCATGTCCACCAAGCCAATAAAAAAAAATTCAATTAATTAGATATTCCACATTTTATGCTGTGCATCCGGACATTTTCGAATATGCATATTTTTGGCGCGCTTTTCGGGATGCTGAGATGTGACGTCACATATGACCCATAGTCGAATCAGGCCGACCCTTTCCATGCATTCAGAGCATGTTTACAAGGATAGCTTTCGGATCGAAACGAACGTCAAAATGAGTTATTATGCGATATTCCGATGTAATACAAACACTAGTCATCATAGAGGAACAAGCAGTTATCTTACGGTTCCACATGAATCCAATTTTATTCAAAACAATGAATGCGAATGGGCCTACAAGTTGACTAGGTTTCGCCGAGCATACATAACAAACATATATCGTATCCAGCTACAGAAAGTAACGTGTATAAGTGTATAATCTTATAATATCACTAGAATATCGATGTATGAAGGAGGAGTTGTACAATTTATCATAACTTAAATCAGTCAGCGACTTTCTGTCGGTCCTGCTAGCTCATTTAATAAAGGCCTTGGTTCATTGGCATTTATTTTGTAATCGGGCGACGCCGGTTCAATCCCGATACGAAACCATTGATTTTTTTAACACTACTTTTTTGTTTATGTTTTCACCAAGTAATATAAACCAAATCATTGTTATACTATGATGCACTGTTTAATGCTGGAATATATTAACAAGTGAAATTAAGTGCATAGTTGATAAATTTGTACCCTTAAAAAAAACAAGGGAAACGTTCCAAAAAGAAACACTTATCGAAAGAAGCCATTAGAAAAATTAAGTATAAACAAATGATGTGGAAGTCATATAGATGTACTGGAAATGATGAAGATTACAACAGTTATAAAGTAGCACTTAACCAAGCAACAGCTGAAATTATAAATTCAAAGAGAAGCTATGAACAACAATTAGCTAGTAATATAAAACATGACAGCAAGAGTTTTTATGCGTATGTTCGAAGCAAACAGAAAGTTCAAGATAAGGTCGGTCCTCTAGAAGATAGTGCTGGAAATATAATATCAGAGGGATTCTTAATGGCAGAAGACCTGAATGAGTACTTTAGTTCAGTGTTAACCAGGGAAGATATTAGTTCACTGCCAGTACCAGAGGCTAAGTTCAAGGGGGCAGATTCAGACTATTTAGGACAATTAATTGTAACCCCGAAAATGGTAGCTAAGAAAATAAGGGCTATGAAGGATAATAAATCACCTGGAGTGGATGGGATTCCGCCCAAACTACTATTGGAAATTGTAGAACAAATTAGCGTACCGCTTGCAACAGTTTTCAACTTGTCATTAGAAGAGGGAGTGGTTCCTTTAGAATGGAAAGAGGCAAACATTATACCGTTATTTAAAAAAGGTTCGAGAAACAAGTCAGAAAACTATAGACCAGTGAGTTTAACATCAGTGATTTGCAAATTATTAGAAAGACTAATTAAAGATCACATGGTGGATTTTCTTATTAAACAAAATTTGATAAACCCATCTCAACATGGGTTTTTTAAAGCGAGGTCATGCTTAACAAATATGTTATGTTTTTTGGAAGACATCATTAAGTGGGTAGATGAGGGATCACCAGTAGATATCGTCTACTTAGATTTTCAAAAAGCTTTCGACAAAGTACCACATCAAAGATTACTGCTTAAACTAAAGGCCCATGGCATAGGAAATGGTATAATAAACTGGATAGAAAAATGGTTGATTGACAGAAGACAACGTAGTAGTTGATGGGCAGGCTTCAAACTAGAAATCAGTATTGAGTGGGGTACCACAAGGATCAGTACTAGGACCTATATTATTCTTAATATATATCAACAATTTGGATGATGAAATAACAAGCAAAGTGTTGAAATTTGTGGATGATACAAAAGTGTTTAGAAGGATTAAAAGTGATGGAGATAGACAACATTTACAAGATGATCTTGACAGGTTGATCAAATGGTCTGAAAAGTAAATGCTGTTCAATTTTGGGAAATGTAAATGCCTCCACGCAGGACATGGGAACGAAGAGGTAGAATATACAATGGGAGGAACTGTACTAAGTACTACTGTAAAAGAAAAGGACTTAGGGTTATCCATTAGTGCTGATATGAAGGTTTCAGAGCAGTGCAGAATTGCAGCTTCAAAGGGAAATAAAATCCTTGGATTAATTAGGCGAAACGTAACGTATAAGGAAAAAGAGCTAATAATACCGCTGTACAAAACAATACTGAGGGATCTTAGTTACAAAATACGCCCCAAAAACGCGGCTTAACAACACTAGAGACCAGGAGATTGAGAGGAGATCAGGTAGAAGTGTTTAAAATAATGAATGGTTATGAAAATATTGATAGAAATATTTTTTTCTCAGTTAAGAAAGATAGAAGGACTAGAGGACATGAAGTTACATTAGCAAAGGAGCAGTGTAGATTAGATATAAGAAAGTTCTCATTTTCACAAAGGACTATAAAGGAATGGAACAGATTACCTGCTGATTGTGTAGGTGCTAGTAGCATGAATATGTTTAAAAATAAAATCGACACATACTTCAGAAGGGCGGGATACACATAGACAAAAGGGTCGGACTCTCGATAACCTGCCACCTAGAGTTAATTCTCTGAGTGGCAATCTTGTTCAATCTTGTTACTTTCTGTAGCTGGATACGATATATATGTTTGCTATGTATGTATATAGGTGTAGATTATCTCCTGTTGGTTGCATTCGATATAATTATTCTGAAAATGAGCCCAAGCTCGGCGATACCTAGTCGACTTGTAAGCTCATTCGCATTCATTGTTTTGAATAAAATTGAATTCATGTGGAACCGTAAGATAACTGCTTGTTCCTCTATGATGACTAGTGTTTGTATTACATCGGAATATTGCACAATAACTCATTCTGACGCTCGTTTCGACCCCAAAACTATCCATGTAAACATGCTCTGAATGCATAGAAAGGGTGAGTCATATGTGACGTTAAGATACCACGTGATCGCCTAGCTCATTAAATTTTTATTTTCCACGGGAATCGCTACACAGACGGGTTTAAAATCGAATTTATGCTACAAATGTATTTTTGCGTATTTGTTTAATGTTCTCGGATGTTACATGCAATGTTAAACTTTGTGTACACATGGAAAACGAATTTTAGCTAATGCCTTGTTTTTATTTCCTTTAAGACTATACTAACTATGTTGAAGGTATACTGCCCGCCAAGTTGTGTTTAGTAAGCCTGTAACAACGTTCCTAATTCGCAGTTTCGGATCTTTGCATGGAGACTCTTGAGGGTATCTGATAGTATTATAATCTGTACCATTTCTCCTGCAACTTTTGCTGCATTCTTTTTACCTGGCATGGTTACGGAATTATCATGATGAGCCAGAAACTCTCTGACACTTGCTCGGTGCCTTTGAGTGCGAAGTTGCTGGATGTTTTTGCAGCTCTCAGTGGTCCAAAATTTGTCCTTCCAGATATGTATCTTCCAGAGATGGGGTGATTATAATAAAAATATAATCGATTACTATGAAGATGTACGAGTACGATTATGTGTATGATTACTCAGAAAACAAATGTAATTGATAACGATTACTTTAGCATGTAATCATGATTACTTTAAAGAATATGCAAATCATGTTTCTACCATGTATGTGACCTTCTTTGAATTCATAAGTGATTATTGCTAATCAGGTTTTGTTATTATTTATTGACATAATAATAATTTTGGGAATTGAAATGAGCTGCACTTCTTAGGTCTGAAACATTTATAGTGAAACATCAATTTGCCCTGTTGGACTGCTGGTTTGGTGGTCCTAGCTCCAGTCCCAGGTACTGTGCATACAATGACTGAGCCATTGGTGAAACAATGTGAAAAGGTCAGTGGGATTATAGGATGATAAATTTATGGCTTCAGATAAAACTGCTCTTTGAAAGAAAGGAGGAGTAGCAAGCCGATTACTTCACTGTGTTGTGTTGGGGTGGCAGACCAGCTACGACACACACACACGACACACACACACACACACACACACACACACACACACACACACACACACACACACACACACACACACACACACACACACACACACACACGACACACACACGACACACACACACACACGACACACACCACCACCACCACCACACACACACCAATTACAATTGTGTGCTTAGAGAAGCAGGGTTGGGGACAAATACGGTTTTATAATCAAATACAAATATGTTGCATTTTAGAATTTAAAGTATCCTCTTTTTATATTTTCAAATACACATGATCAAATACGTTACACTAATAAAATTTCAAATACAGAGGGTCAAATTCAAATATGCTATATATCAGATAGGTCAAACACAGAATACAATAGTGAACTTAGACAGGTTTACCCTTAGATATATTAGACAGGGATTTAGCAGCTAACCAGCCAGTCAGGACCTAGGAACCATGACCAGTCATTCACACCATACTAACAGTGCAAACAGTACAGGTGGCATGGCATGGCTTCTAATATTACAAAGCAATGTGGTAGGGGAGGCTTATTTACTGCAGTGCTTCTCAGAGCCTGTCACTATAATAACTTTGTACTATTACAATAAGCAGGAGATGTGGCTTCTCTGGGGAGAGAAGGTATTAACTAGTGAAATCTTACTGAATTTGTATGCAACTGAAATGCCCAATTGTAATAGAAAATTAATAGCCCAATTACTATTACATTTATTAGAACACTTCTGGTATAGCCATTTCTATCTGTCTAATCTATCTGCTTGCATTGTAAGTATGAACAAAAATTGTAATCATGATAAGTAATCATGATTACGATTACTTTGGCAATGTAATCGAGTACAACTATGATTACTTGGGTTTTTGATCAATGTAATCGAGTACGATTACTCAGAAAGTTGCCCACGATTACAATGAGTACGATTACAGAGTACGATTACCCCATCTCTGGTATCTTTCCATTCCACAACGTTTCACATGTTTTCCTTGAACTGAACAAGCTTCTGTTGTTTTTTTGGTGCAATGTCGTTGACCTCACACAACAGAGACCCAAATGACGCTAGGGATCTCTTTACTTTCTTGTGTTTAGATGGGCTTACACCATCCGATCGCATGGTTTCCTCTGCCATCGTAATAGGAGTCGCAATACATAATGCTGACTGTGGTGTGGAGAATGCTGAAGGTTCGAAATCAGTCTCTTTTGTAGAGGGCCCTGTACTTTCAAGTTCAGACCTACATGTAGGTGATGATGAACAGGCTGGTGTCACCATTCTCTGTTTCCGACAGTCAGGACTGGCAACTTGTGGAAAACGGGAACCCAGTTTCTTCACAGACAAGTTTTGTGTCTTTGAACGCTGAAGCTTCTTTTCTAGACGCCATACTTTTTGCTGAAGTTTCTGATTGGCATTGGTGACCATCCTTAATTTCTTAGTGATTTTCTTCTCTTAACAATGTGTGGTAGTTGGAATGAAAGCTTCACTGTTAACCTGCTGGTTGCTGACATCTGTGAATGTTCATCTTGTGGAACGTTACTATTTTCATCTGGTGAATGTTGCTTTTGCATTCCCAACACTTCATGATTCAAGGACACTTCTACTTCTATTTACAATGCCATAAAGAAAGTTTGAAAAGGAATAATGGTGTGTGGTGACTAAATAAATGCATATTTACAGTTGCGTTAAAACAGAATTATCGTCAATATTTTTTAACAAACTGGGTACAAACCTGTTAAGAAGACGCAATTCTATCACCCTTTTTGAGCACGTGACATTTCTTGGACCATATAGTTCGCCAGATGGCAGCACCAGCAGCGCATTCGAGTCGGTTTCGGAGGACATGGTGTCGGTGGACATTCTTGAAAAGCGTCATTTTCATTATATCCGAAATACTAGAGCAAACATACATGTTTTTTCTCAGAAAATATTTATAAATGAATACTCCTTGGAGTATACCAAATATAGTGTTTGCTGTATAGCATTTTCAGTACTCTATAGAACCACAAGTGTTGGTGGACACGCCCTTAGTCGCCCTTAAGTTCCCAAACTAAACCTCAAACAGTTTTGGTCTGTGATTAACTTGAAAATGCTAGCAGCTTCAAATTGTTTGTGGTATTGATTAATTCCGTTTCCCGACTTTAAATCATTCTGTTTTAACACTTCTTTATACCTATTTCAATAGGTTACATATTGTTTCAAAATTAGGTGTCGGTGGACACTGAAAAATTGATATAAAATCTGTGCAATGGGCAAAAATGTGTTTTGTGTGAATTTGTGCTTCGTTTGGGATCAAACAAATAGTCAAGACATGTATCCAGTCAAAAATACTGTTATAACTGTTTTATTTTAATGACATGCATGACTACAATAATAAATGCCCACGGCTATCTAACTTACAATTTCCAACAGTTTCAGTACTATATCTTCAGAAATATTCATCACATATATATATAGAAAGGTATATATATTTTCTTCAAGGTCTTTTAGAGATCTACTTGGAAAAACAGAATCTGCCCAATTATATTATATCTGCTGCAAGTTGCAAGCAATGGAATGGATTTTGGGACCTGGTGTCCGTTTCGGAAGAATACGCCAAGTACACATTGCAACGTGATTACCCGTTTGCAAATTTGGTTTTAGTTGTGTAACTTAATTATATAAATTTCCATTAATCTCATATAGTTTACCAACCTGGTTGTTCATAGTTCCATTGAACAAAACCTATTCTTACATTGTTGCTTACAAGTTACACCAACGTGTTCATGCCATGCGTGTTGTGGACATGCTGAAAGCTTTTTCAAGTGAGATGTTAATGTTACTTTGAAGTATTCCAGGAATGTTGGGAAAATTTGTAACCGTGCATTCAGAACTTTACATTCTTGGTGAATATAATCTTCATTTGGATATAACAACCACATTTTGTGATATTCTGGCATCCTTTGACATGAAATAACATGCCACCTTTTCATCACACATTAATGGCTCGATCTCTTGATAACAACATGGAACAATATCCAGACACCTGCAGTTTCGATCGGGGCCGGAGCATAGATGAGCCTTTTCCATATGGGTCCATCCTTCATCAGGAATGGATGGTGTGTTTCTGCAATATCAAGGTTTTCGCAGATCAGCTTGGTGTGTGTGTTCTTCTGTTTCCCTCTGTTTTTCTTGCCATGTGTGGGTGTCCACAGGATGACTGTTGGTTCTTCAGTATTACGATAGCAGTGGCCAGCTAGTTGTAGGTGCCTCCTGTGAATCTTGTGTGTGAGTTTGTCTACATGTCCATGTAAGTCTTCATTTGTAGGCCTGTTGCTTCAGTGGACATTTAGGCACTTTCTTAACATTTTGGTGTAACGTCCGTCTAGTTTCTTTCCAGTTCTTTTGTGAGGGTCCAGGTATCTGCTCTGCACAACAATATACTTCCAACGGTGGCACTGAAGATTGACAATATAAGGGTTCTTCTTTTGCTTGCACTGCGCATCCAGGAACCTAGATACCGGAAATCGTCTACTTCCTCAAGTAAGTCACCACTAGCTGTCTTAATTACTTTACATTCATCTTTTATGTTGATGGTGATTACTTTGGTTTTATTTACATTTATCACCAGTCCAACAGTTCTTGTGTTGTTCTCGACATTTTCTAGTAAACTCTGTGCTGACTTGATGTTATCACTTATAAGGACTATATCATCAGCAAAATGCAAGATCTATGATTTCTTTCTTTGGAAACCGTCTACTTCTCTGTTTCTGATGGTAAAACCAAGACCAGATTCTTACGTTGATTGTCGCATGACGTAGTCCAACATTGTAATAAGACTGTGTGGAGCCAATGTATCACCCTGTAAAACACTGGCCTTAATGTCAAAGAACTCAGTTTCTCTGCCAGGATAAGTAATGGATACTGCCATGTCTTTGTATAGGACTTCAATAGCACTCTGGCAATCAATAGCACTCTGGATATCTCCAATCGACATTCAGTCTAGCAATTGGTGTTTTTTTTGGAGCTCTGAAACTCAATCTAATGACAGTTGGTAGTGTTCTGTGGTCTGTGGCAACTGACTTGAAAGAGCTGTATGCTCTCTGACACTGTTGATCCACTTCCTCCGAACAAGAATATGATCAGTCTGTGCTTTCCGACCATTTGGATACTGGAATGTCCATAATTTTTTTGGCCTATTTTGGAATAGTGTGTTTGCTGGTAGCATGTCCATTTCTGTTTGTATCACTGTAAAGGTGAGTTCTTATATAGCTCAGTGTCCAGTCCTCAGGACTACTGAAAGCGCTTTATACTTTACTCCCTGGCTAATGCTCGAAGACTATTTGTACACAAATATCCACCACCTGTATAGCCAGGTACTCATTCATACAGCTGAGTGAACTGGAGCAACGTAGAATAAACAAACTTGCCCAAGGTTCGACACCGCTGCACAGGATTAAAACCCTGGTTCACTCAATCGAGAGTCCGAAGCTCTTACCACTGCACTACTGCGCTCCATTGTGGTAGGAGTATTTGACCACATTGTTTCCCAGTTTTGCATTGAAATTGCCCCCTATAACAACAACATTGTGTTTGGGGATATAGGTTTTGTAGATTTCCATAGAACTGATTATGTCACTTTAGTTGCAGACATTGATCGGGCTGTAGCAGCTAATAATGTTGACTTGTGGATTGCCAGTAAATGAGGCGATGATGATTCTAGGAGATATCTTCTCAATATTTTCCAAAGATTTCATTGGTACTGTTGCTGCGCCATTGGCTGACTGGTTTGTGGTTGCCATTGGCCAATGAATTTGACTACTCCGCCTTTAGATGGAATTTCCTCCACCAGGGTTCCCACTACTCCACTCAGGCTGCCTGAGTTGGCCAGGTTTTTTTATCGCCACCTGGGCTCAGCATCTATGGTTTTGAAGTTTTCCTTCTCATAGACCTAATGCCTACCAAGGCTAATGAGCTGGGTCTACCCAGGTTTGCAATCAGATTTGTCATTCACCTAAATCTCTAGCATACTAGCCTGGGGCCGCAAGGTGCCCTGTTATGGTGGTGTACCACAAGGAGGTTATGCTATAGAGTCTTGACTATGTACCAGCACGGGTGGCTTGCACACTCATGTCTCTTTTCACCCGTGTGAGGGGGCTAGCTGGCGGTCGCAACTGAAAGCGAAAGTGTAAAGCACATGCACTACAAACTACTCACTACACTACGACACTAAACGCATCACACAGACCTGTGTTACTACCACACCACTAATGGTTTATCACATCACCACACGGACCACCACACGGACCACCACACGGACCACCACACGGTCGGTCTATCAGACCTCCACACTGTCATTGTCAATGTTAAAGTTTTCTAGAAAACTCCAGTAGAGTCCAAACACAATGTGTTTTATAAAGCCATTCATAAGGTTAACATTGCGGCTTTAATAATTTCCTTCCTTAAATCCAACCTTATCACATCCAGTTCTAAGAACACTTGTCAGATTTGTCTTCACCCAGATCAGCACTTACTAAATATCTAGGTAGGTAGGTAGGGCTAAGGACATACCTGCTAATCTTTGCAGCCATTGAATATACTTTACATACACACACATAAGACACGTCACATTATCATAATTCATAAATTACACTTATCTATATAGCGATGACAGTTGATAAAATCTAAACAAAATATTTGGCTATACCGTTGTATCTCCTATGCAATGTTTCGCTGTCACCATGAATGTGGTGTTGCCAAAGTGCCACAATATTATAAAACAAGCATCACAACAGGTTTGCAATTACAAAAGGAGTTATAATTTTGCATATAATTTAACAAAACTTGACATGTCCTAAAAGTGTTAAATGTGTGTACCATCTAAAAAAAGATATTTCCTGAAGAAATAAATAATTTCAAATTGATCTTTGTACAGCCTTAAAAGTACCAGAGGGTAGTATTAAGTATGAATTATGAAATACTTATTTTACCTGTGAATTGTAAGTATCTAAGCACATTGACAATTTACCTGTCTTAGAGTGTTACTTGAGATAGTAGGGTATTCCACAGTGGAACAAAAGGAATGCCAATGTCAAGTTGTGGAGTGCAGTGGCTTAATGATTACACTATTAAACTCTCAATCGAGAGTTTCCGGGTTCAAATCCTCTCACAAGTTGCCATTTTGAACCTTGGGCAAGATTTTTATTCCACATTACTCCAGATCACTCCACATTACTCCAGTTCACTCCACATTACTCCGGTTCCCTCAGCTGTATTTATGAATGAGTATCTGGCTACAGAGAGTGGTGGATATTTGTGTATGAATAGTTATCGTGCCACAATTACATCATGGCTGAATGCTTCCCAGAGAAAATCAGAATGTGTTCAACTGAATGAATCTACCCGGGAGTAAATTGTAATAAATTACTTTATGCCAAATACCTTTTTATGTATAGACCGGTGATATTTGCAATTGGGTGTGTGTTCAGGTTTGGTGTAGGATACTTCTGCTTATAAAAAGCTGTTCCGCATGACTGGTTATTCAGGTGAAACCTGTCAAACCATCCTGATCCAACCGTGACATCAGACAGTCAAACCTGCACTCAGCGAGGCGTACTCGTAGTATTACACCAGATGAGTAATAGTCAGACTCGACAGTCGTCATTTACAAAATTAATAGTCACGTTTATTGCCCAGTATTGTAAATATATAATTCAGGTAAAGTAAAATGTACCTAAGTAGAATACGTAACTAAGCTGATAAAAACATACTGATATAAATGTGTCATCCTATATGTGAATGGATACTTTTGGGTGTGTCTTCAACTTTATTTATCTTTTTTTTTTTAAAGTGGGAACGACAACTTCTATTATATAACATTTCATTTCTATTCATAGTATTTTGTATCATCTTAAACTCCTAAATATCTGGAGTCGTGACTCACCTCTCTGCGGTTGTGGATGACACCAAATCAGAATCTTTTTGGATATTTTCATAATTAAGGCTCAGCTCTGGAACCAGTTTAGTTGCTCTCAGGAGAATTAATATATATATATATAGAACTATGTGGTCGATTCCCACGAAACTTTGACAAATGTTGTTCCTAGAGGGACAAAAATAAACATATGCATATAAAGTCGTGTTTTCTGTCGTACGAAAGGAACATATTGAGGTAATCAGAGAATAAGATTGGGCAAATTAAATCCTAAAATTGAGCATTTGACAGCTAATAGAAATAGGAAGTGTTTAAGTTCTGAAACCATACGTCTGCATACAAGTCCCTCTACTTAGAAACTGCTACAACTATTTCATCTCCTATTTACATGTGAAATTTCATTTTCAGTGTATGTAAAACACAGTTGTCGTTGAAATTCAGTAAGAAATATGTTTCAGACCTCTTTTTTCATTTTAAGGGGGAGCTTTGAAGTATTTTGCGCTCTCTCAGACTATGATGTTTAATAAAGGTGACTTTCTATTACACATTACCATTACAAGGGGAATGCATGTTTTATCTTTAAAATACATTCATGGCAAAGTATACACATTGAGCTTTTCAACAGGGTATACCTTATTGACATTGATTTATAACTATCAATTTGTAGACAGTTTAGAATTTGCAGATGTACGGTTTCATATAATATACTTTTCAGTACAATGGAGTAAATCACTGGTGAGACCACTGGACAACTCTAATTTGTTTTAAGGACGTTTTTGTAAATATCTGACAGTATAAATTGATTATGTTAGTGATACGTTGGTGATTCTGTCCTAGTCTTATTATTCTAATTAAGAAAATACTGGAGACATACGGTTCCATGTACGTCCTCTTACAATGTGTATTGCGTATTAACTGTCAACAGGTCATGATCTAAGTATTTAATTTGGTTGTACAAAGGTTACAGATACCAAGCGCTGATGTTATTTCATATACTTTGCAAAAATATTGAGGCGTGGGCTAAGAAAGTGTCGGACACGTACGGTTTCATGCATATGTATTTTTTATTATTTGACCACTTTTTAAACTTTGTATACATACATACCCAAGTGTAAAACTAATCCTGTGAGTGTTCCATATATGTGTTTCTCAATCATTCTTATCATTTTTATTAATATACTGAACAATAGAACATGAATACAATGTTTTCATAACATTTATTTAAAGTCTAACCGACAATTTTTTGTAATTTGTCGAAAGGTAATTTTAAGAACAATGAAATTTGAACAGAATGTTCCAAAAGTACCACCGCTCTCTCATCCTTCTGTTGACCCACCTCCCTGTCACCCCTCTCCTCCACCACCTGTCTCTCGACCCTTTTCACCACCACTTGTGTCTCCCTTCTCCTCCACCACCTGTCTCTCAACCCTTTCCACCACCACTTGTGTCTCCCCTCTCCCTCACCACCTGTCTCTCGACCCTTTCCACCACCACTTGTGTCTCCCTTCTCCTCCACCACCTGTCTCTCGACCCTTTCCACCACCACTTGTGTCTCCCCTCTCCCTCACCACCTGTCTCTCGACCCTTTCCACCACCACTTGTGTCTCCCCTCTCCTCCACCACCTGTCTCTCGACCCTTTCCACCACCACTTGTGTCTCCCCTCTCCCTCACCACCTGTCTCTCGACCCTTTCCACCACCACATGTCTGTCATCCCTCTCCTCCACCATCTGTCTCTCGACCCTTTTAACCACCACCAACATGTCATCCTCCTCCCCCCTCTCTAGTGCCAGTTGCATGCTCTCCCAACCAGAACATGTTGGATGGAACACTCCGCCCTTTGTGTAGCAGCAGTCCTTGAAGCAGGAATTACTGCAGATCTTCACGACTGGGCCCGGGACCACAACAGCATGGGCAGACATTATGCCATGGACCTCTGGACATTCTATGTTTCGATCTCATCCTTGCAGTCCTGGATGACTTCGGGGTTATCTCCAGGAGGGTCAAGGTCGTGTCACTAGCACAAATTGTGTGGCAGAACTCTTGACTCGTGATGATTACTCTTCCAGCCTTCACCAGGTTGTCAGTCTTCCTTTTCATGCCACCACCCACTCCATCACAGGGGCCTTTCCCGTGGCCAGCCTCCAACTAGGTCGATGAAGCTCTGAGACTGAACAGTGATGGAAATTTTGCTACTAGGGCACATGTTGTGCTAGGGCACATGTTGTGCGGTTCCAATACTGAGTGAAGTACCAATGTTTTCACTTGAGGTCATCTGGTTCCCGAAAATAACGATAGATGGAGTGACTGGGCCGATGAACCAACTGATGGTTAGAGCCGACGTACGGTTTCGGGAGACCCGTAAAAGCAAAATAAATTGAAGGGAAATGTACCTACAAATTACAGTTTTGTCATGTAGTTACCTTGTTATAATTAATTAATATTTCTTACTAATCTACAAATCTTTGCTCACAATGCGTATTCAAATTTGCGACGTACGGTTTCATGAAAAACTTCCCCAAATCGGTTTCGTTGCTCAACACAATTTATTAGCCAACACTTTTGGTTTAAAACAGCACAGGACCTATGTATCCAGCTGTAGCATCACGTTGAGTGTGAAATCTGTGTTAATTAATGAACTGTTGTACTGCATTTTCCTATATAAATAACATGAAAATAATCAGGAGAAATCAGGGTTTTGACCTGAAGTTTAAATTTTTTGATCAGTAATGCCTGAAACATCGACCTTCAAAGTCAAACAGTCAAACATTAACTGTACACCTTGCATATGTTGTTCGAATAATACAATGCTTTTTAAAGTACTGATGGCATATATTTTACCAAAATAGAGCAGAAATTACCCATTTATTGGGGACACTACTCAGAGAGATTCCATAGTACATATACAAAAATAGGGTTCCCCAGAAAGCCCTAACGAAGATGCATGCATACAACATCATTCCAGCCTTCCAACTAGTATATTAAATGAGTTATAGCCCTGGAACTTGTTTGTCAAAGTTTCGTGGGAATCGACCATGTATATTAATTCTTACAGATAGTTCTGCAAATTTTGTGTGCTTGGGGCCACAGTTTGTCCAGTAATCCCTCTGCATGTTAAATTGTTTAAATTAGGAAATTAATACTGTGCTGTGATTGTTTGAGTCAGTTCATTGTAATCGATATTTGAATAAGTTAATTGCAGTGAGTGTTTGAGTTAGTCTGTTGCAGTGAGTGAATGAGTCAATCCCTTGCAGTAAGTGATTGCGTCAGATAATTGCAGTTGTAGCAGTGAGTACTTGAATCAGTCCATCATAATGAGTACTTGAATCAGTCCATCATAGTGAGTGTTTGACTCAGTCCATTGCAGTTAGTACTTGAGTCAGTCCATTGCAGTGAGTGTTTGAGTCAGTCCATTGCAGTGAGTGTTTGAGTCAGTCCATTGCTGTGAGTGTTTGAGTCAGTCCATTGCAGTGAATGTTTGAGTCAATCCATTGCAGTGAGTGTTTGAGTCAGTCCATTGCAGTGAGTACTTGAGTCAGTCCATTGAAGTCGGTGATTGAGTCAGTTCATTGTGGTAAGTTTGGTGTAATGAATTAATTTTGATATGGAAACGTCCAGGATATGTCATATATCATCCTAATATTCTATATATAATTACACATGGTCCATTGGTGACTTTCTGTCAGTTGTAACATGATAGCGTGCTACAGCCACACGCCCAGAGATGAGGCTTAACCGTGTCATGCCAATCCCTTTCATTGTCATTACTTGAAGTTGCATTCTCAAAATGTATGGCTTTAGTTTAGTGTAAGTGGAGGTTTGGTTGTCGTCACGCATCACAGGAAATAAGTTCATTCAGTGGCACTAGAGTTCATGAAACTTGCAGATATCTGAATTGAGCAATATCACGGTAAGGTCCCATGTCATGTCAGTTACATCTGGTGGCTCTTGTGGTTTGGGAGCCATTTTGGATCGCTTACAATCTTCCCTCTCCTGCGGTGTATTGGTGGTGGTTTCAGCCAGTATGAAACACTGTGTTTTTGAACTTTGCAAACTTTTGAGACCATTCCTGAAAGAAGGAAAGACTTTGTAACATGACTGATCAATTCATTTAAAACTATCTTGAACTAACTGCAAGTGGATTATGTTTATTTATTACATTTTTATTTACATATGTTTCTTATATTTTATTTATTTAATATCTTTAATGTAATATATTTATTTATAAATTTAATGTGAAAACAAATATAGTTAGGATTCTTATTATTGCATGGTGTTTTTGCAAATCTGTATGCAGATGTGAATGGTCCAGGATAGATAGGTGCTTTACATATTTTAGGGATAATAAAAATTGTTGTGCTGTTGACAAATCTCAGTACAAATCTTTACATTTTCTGAGTCATTTAACTCATTGATGTGTATTAAGAATATTATAGATCTTAATAGTAATACATCATCTACGTACTCTACTTCCACATTCAAAACTTATTTTTCAAGTTAAAACCAGCCTTTGCTGTTGTTATTATCATCTGTAGTAATCTTTGACGTAGGACTTTATCGAATGCTTTCTAAGAATCTAAGCAGATGAAATCTACTTGTGAACCTTTATGAGTAGCTAGCGTTATCTAAACACATGGTAATTTTCTTTAAAAAGTATACCTACGACAAAGATTTGGTGATAACATACTTGTACGTTTGTTTTATACATTCAATGGGCGTAACTGCATGTGTGTGCATGTAGATCTGTGTTTGTGTGTTTGTGTGTTTGTGTGTTTGTGTGTGTGTGTGTGTGTGTGTGTGTGTGTGTGTGTGTGTGTGTGTGTGTGTGTGTGTGTGTGTGTGTGTGTGTGTGTGTGCATGTTTGTGTGGCAAGCCACACAGAACAACGCATGTTAAAAACAGGGAGTTGTAATTTTTACGATCCAAAATTGTCATTAGTGTAAACTTGCATTACTACATGTTTCACTCACCAGGTGGCACCACTGTTGCAATTTATTTTCAGTGGTGATGTTTTGGGGAAATTGCGAATTGATGCGTCGACCTCTTACTTGAGTTGTCATGGTATGAAACATTTCTTAAATAAGGTATCGTGTTGTTGTCAATAATGAAGTGTGTAGATTCGTCTCTACATGCATTTTGTTTTTCGGACACTAGTCGTGGCCCTACCTGACATCACAACTATGGTGACATTGTGATCACAATAAGCCTTCTGTCTGTCTTATATCCAGGTAACTGTCATCACAGTTACAGTGACACTGATCACAATAAGCCTTCTGTCCCCCGTACATCCAGGTAACTGTCATCACAACTACAGTGACACTGTGATCAAAGTACGTCTTCTGTCTCCCTTACATCCAGGGTTAATGGGTTATTGAAATCATAACAAATGCTAACATTTTACAGTTTCAGAACATCTCTGTTGATGCAGTGGGAACAGTGGACCAAGTTTATACCACCTTCGTTCCTGAATGTGGAAATGAAATACAGGTGCAACGTCTGCACTGGTGAGTCACCTTATCACCTTAGCTCCACCCCTCACCCCAGGTTCGACATCTGGTGAGAGATGTGTGTAGGTCTCCCGTCATTCCAGAAGAAGATGTTTATTGTTGTCAACATGTAAACTACCAAACAGTTTTGGGGTTTCCAGGAGAATTAGTAAATTACGTTTGTTATAACGTAAATAATTTGTAGTTTTTCGCTTTAATGCAAGTTATGTAAACATTCCTAACTGATCAGCAGTTCTCACAACCTCGGACGAATTGGAGAGAATATGTGTAATGTTAGAAACAATTTATCTGTGTCTGTCTAGCTTATGGTAATAACCCTGAAAATAGTAAAATGTTAATTAAGAACCCCTAGCCAACAAGGAATTTCAAAAAAATAAAGGCGTTACATTTCTTAGGGTCATAGATTAACACCTGAAAGTTTAGCGCCTGAGATGGAAACTGTGTAGAAGGAAAACGTACATACGCTAGCTCGATTATAGTTAAAAAAAATAAAGTATAGGAAATTAGTCTCGCTAATAAGGTCACCTTGCTATGCAGGTCACTTTTGTCGAGTCCTGAGTGTGACCTTAATAGTGAAGTTCCACTGTATAATGTTGTGGTATGTTTCCCATCAGGTAGAGAGCATGGGTGGTCACCCCTCAGCCAGGCGACGTCTCAGCGGGGTGTTTGATGCTGGATTAGTCACCCTAGTGTTCCTGGCTGAACTCGTCCCCCATATTCAAGGGCGTAGTATTAGTGGCAGAGATGGGGCGTCAAAGCAGAAAGAACGAGACTTCTTCAGTGGTAGTCATCATCTGGACACCCTCATGTGGGTGGTTCAACTGCACACCGACTCACAATCACTCAACACCGGCTCACAATCACTCAACAGTCACTCACAATCTCACACTTCGGATCAACTCATGGAAATGGCCAATCAGGTTGCTACGGAAACCGGTCTCGTAAACAAAGGTCAACTGGGCGTATTGAAGGGGTTGTATCTGTTGGTTCATGATCTGCATAATATCAGTTATAAGTTTCACTCCCTCGAGAAATGGGAACACACGAGTCATCATCCTTCGGTAAAAATATTAACACCTTCAGAAATGGAGGCAATGAAGAGGGCCCATAAAAAACATCACATTCAGTCAACACTGATCACCACGAACACCCATGAAGGTAGTGGTCGACTTACCCCCCATGAAGGTAGTGGTCGATTAACTGTAGAGGCATGGGAAACTGTAAGGGACAGGGTACACGAAAAGTTGAACTGGCATCGGCATGTGAAATGGCATCTGCAAGAAACGGTTCGACCTCGGCATGTCCGATCTATCGAGTTCGAAGACCCGTCTTTCCCACAACAGTGGCATCTGGTGAGTAGCGTTTGAACTAATTCTGTCTTATTATCAGTACTCCATTCACTGTAAGATATACTTTCTATTAATGAGTTTTTGATGTGCATGAAACAGTGTATTCACTGACTAACGATAACATTACATTGACATAATTAAGGCCAAAAATAAAATGTTTACATATATGACACTTTTTCATTTACATATGATTGAATGGACAAATATATAAATTATAAATGGAATCCATGTCAACACAGTGGAGATTAAGTGTAACATAACCTGACCTGATCTGAACTGTTAGGAGTTCTTAAAATGACATAGCTGTTTTTCTAATTATGGAGCGCAGTATCGCAGCGGTAAGAGCTCCAGACTCTCGACTGAGAGATCGCAGGTTCGAATCCTGTGCGGCGGTGTCGTACCTTGGGCAAGTTCGTTTACTCTACATTGCTTCAGTTCACTCAACTGTATGAATGAGTACCTCGCTATAGACATTGGTGGATATTTGTGTACGACTAGTCTTTGTGCATTAATTGCAACATGGCTGAATGCTTCCCAGAGAAGTCGAGATGGTGTTTGATTGAACAGGTCTGCCAGGGAGTAAAGTGTAAGGCGCTTTGAGCAGTTCTGAGGACTGGATACTGCGCTATATAAGAACTTACCTTTTAATTAAGCTAGAAAATCATGGAACCTGTATTGTTGATTGTCAGATGAACCGATTCCGCTACGGCTTTGACATCAACGTGATGAGAGTGTGGGAACGCAACATTACTGGCCGAGGGGTGACAGCTGCAGTCGTTGATGACGGTTAGTTTAACTATTTCATTCAATTCAATATTACTTACTTTAAAGAATCCATACTCAGCGGACACATTGATAAAAGCTTTCCTCACATTTCATTTCATTCCTGTCATTTTGGTGTAGATTTATTCCTATATAAACAGTTGACCTATGTGTTAAGAACAAGCAAAAAAGCCTTTTCATTTAATTTATCATGTGGCTTAGTATCTGTGTAAACAACTGTGCATTTAATACCATCTGTTTTGGTATTTGCCTGTTTGGAAATTCAGTTTATATGTTGATTTAGCAACTGCATCGAGTATCAAATTCTCACACCCTTGACGCAAATCTCACTCATACACAAATCTAACGAAGCATAAAATAGAGATTTTACATCTTGTTTGTAAATTTACTTGATTACTTACACGTTGTAATGATGACAGGACTGGAGTGGACAAACCCCGACATTGAAGACAATTACAGCTGGGAGGGAAGCTGGGATCTGAACTCTGGGGATGCCGATCCGATGCCCATGAAGAAAGCCAAACAAAACCACCACGGCACGCGTTGCGCTGGTGAAATCGCAGCTGTGGCCAATTCCCATTGTGGAGTCGGAGTGGCATATGGGGCAAAGGTTGCTGGGATACGTCTGCTGGATGGACCAATGACTGATGGTCTGGAGGCACAGGCATTCATGCAGAATATGGCAGTCAACGACGTCTACAGTTGTAGGTAGGTACTGAGCAAGTGTTCATACCTCACGCATCAGTTCGATTATTGCAATATATTTGAATATTTTTAATATGACAATTGCTATATATCATCCAATTTTTGTATTAATTCTTATTTGAATGCAACTCCCGATATGTATTCATTAAAATGTTATTTACGTATTTAACTACCAGTTATATTTTATACAAATCCATATGTGTGATATCATTTTTCTAGTTAAGTATACAAAGTCTTAGGTTTTCTTATTAACTTATGCATTGTGCAATTGTTCCTGGAGAACTTGGTGTCAGTGAAGTGTGTAGTTGTAGCTAGTGATAGTGTGTGCATGCGTGCGTGTGTGCATGTATGCTCGTGTGTGTGTGTGTGTGTGTGTGTATGTGAGTTAGTGTGTTTCTCCTAGGTAGATGGTTTGCATTTCATCATCTCATGTGTGAAACTTTCAGGGATTAAATCTACGACCCCTTTGGAACAAACATAATGCTTTCACTTTTATTATGATCAAAATTGCATTAATTGTTAAGGGATTTTACCAGATTTTAGAGTTCGCACCGGTTGTTAGATGGATGTAAATCAGTTGATTGCAATTTAGAAATTAATGAGCAGTAGGAAATGGTCAAGAATTTGGTTGAAATTGATTGGATGGATGGTGGGGTCAGTGTGGAAACTTGAGTTAATTTGGTTTATATATAGATGACTATGACAATGTGGTAACTGATAGATACGTTTATCGTGTCCTCGACAGTTGGGGGCCAGAGGATGACGGCAAGACAGTTGATGGACCACACTACTTGGCCAGGAGAGCAATGCGCCATGGCACCGACTATGGTCGCCGTGGTTACGGTGCCATATATGTGGTCGCCAGTGGCAATGGAGGTCACAAGAATGACAATTGCAACTATGACGGCTATGCAAATTCAGTGTACACAATCACAATTGGAGCAGTCGATGAAGTTCGCCAAATGCCGTATTACGCAGAGGAATGTGCATCCATGTTGGCCGTCTCATACAGCAGTGGAGGAATACGCAAACGCAGCATTGTGAGTTGTCCTGTTGTCATGGTGATATGGAAATAGAACGTTTGAATGTAATATGTTGCAAGGTTATGAGATTTTTTAGTAATATGTTTTACTATTTTGTTAATTCATATTTTAACTTCTGCAAGTCTGTTTTAAATGTTATCTTTTTATATAGTGTATAGTATGCATAAAAATGACTGAGTGAAATATCAGATGCTGGGCATTGGAATGACATAGCAGCTATAATGAGACCAGCATAAAAACAGAAAATAATATGTTTTATTTATTAGTTAAGCTTTTAATACATCTTACATTTGTTAGATTATGCTAGAAATCTGACATCAAGAGCATTTGTTGTGCTACTAAAGAGTTTTGAAGATTAAATGTCAGCGTTTATTAGTGGCCAGCTTCTGTCTAGTGAGGTAATACTTATCACAGAACTGTGCATCATGTAGGCAGCTTTCTGGCATGATGTCTCCTGGCTTGTCACGTATGCCTCAATGTCCGTAGCTGATATCAGTTTTGATCTGCCTACTGTGCGTTTACCCTCAGTCAACTCCCCATAGAGGATGGTGTTTGGGAAGTAGTCACTGGGCATCTGTTGCACGTGAAATCAGTTTAGTAGTTCACATGATATTTGCTACTAAATGTCAGCATTCAACAATGCAGTGGTTTTAATAAATGTAGCTTACAGCCAAATCTGGTTTGTGTGTAGAAATTGCAAGTTGTAGGAATGTCAGACAAGGTTGTTTATGCCATGAGGTATTATACACATTGGAATGAATGAACTGTGTTGACTGACCGACAGGTGACCACAGACTGGACACAGCTAGGTGGCCACGGTTGCACTACTAAGCACTCAGGCACTAGTGCCGCAGCACCACTCGCAGCTGGCATGATTGTCCTCATGCTACAGACCAGGCCTTGTCTCACTTGGCGCGATGTCCAGTTCATCATCGTCATAGCAGCAGTGAAGGTAAGTGCATAAAGGTCACCAACTGTCTGTCTTTGTAGAGGATCTGTCTGTCTGTCTCTGACTGTCTATCTCTGTCTGCCTCTGTCTGTCTCTGTATGTCTGTCTGTGTCTGTCTGTCCATCCGTCCGTCTGTCTGTCCGTCCATCCGTCCGTATGTATCATTAGAGGTTCTGTCACATTAGAAGCCCTGTATGCCTGTCTTTATCATACATGTGTGATGACTAAAATGACTGAGTCACTGATATTATTAGTCAATTGAAGCTGTCCCATGCTGAGTCACTCCTGGCCACCTCTGACTGACGTGATCAGTGGCTCCACACATTCACATGTGATCCAACTACACAAGCTCAACAGCTTTACATAATGTATGTGTGGGCAACACCGAAAACGATATCCTAAAAACATGCCTTCAACCATATAAATGTACACAGGTGTTCCTTTACATAATGATGACTTTGTGTTTATAAATACTGTTTCTGGTATATTCCTTTGTTGTGTGTGTTTTGATGGATTACATGTCAAGGTGTGCGTCCAGTCGTGTAATTGAGAAGTAACCAGAAGTGACTCAGCCTGGCCTGCTTGGTACAACGTTCATTGATAAATAATCTTACTGACTCAGTCATTTTATATACTTTACATATATGACTCAAAAGTCCCTCTTTTCCAGTTATGCAGTTGATGTTGATGTGGCCCACTGGTACAAGAATGTTGTGTTGTCAGGTTGATGTTGATGTGGCCCACTGGTACAAGAATGTTGTGTTGTCAGGTTGATGTTGATGTGGCCCAGTGGTACAAGAATGTTGTGTTGTCAGGTTGATGTGGCCCACTGGTACAAGAATGTTGTGTTGTCAGGTTGATGTTGATGTGGCCCACTGGTACAAGAATGTTGTGTTGTCAGGTTGATGTGGCCCACTGGTACAAGAATGTTGTGTTGTCAGGTTGATGTTGATGTGGCCCACTGGTACAAGAATGTTGTGTTGTCAGGTTGATGTGGCCCACTGGTACAAGAATGTTGTGTTGTCAGGTTGATGTTGATGTGGCCCACTGGTACAAGAATGTTGTGTTGTCAGGTTGATGTTGATGTGGCCCATTGGTACAAGAATGCAGCTGGCCTGCATCACAGCCACAAACATGGCTTTGGTTTGATGGATGCATGGAGACTGGTCAACGCAGCAAAGGTAAGGTGACAAGACTTAAAAGGAACATTTACAACACTGTGTGTTTAAGGTAAAGGTGACGACAATGCTGAATGGTGTCAATGGTAAACATGCCATCACTCAGTGATATTGAAGAAAAAGGAGACAACACTCAATGTTATCAATGATGTAATCAGTTATTTTGAAGGTAAATATCAGTGACCAGACCAGTAGTCATGATTTGTTACTGCCGAGTGCCTGTATATGACAGTTGCTATGGTAACAAATCAGTATCAATAAATTAACTTGGCACATTTTATTTCACTCATAACTATTGATTGCGGCATTGATATTTAGTTTAGTAGATAAAATAATGTCAAATATGTGTTGACATCCAGACATGGCGCTCTGTACCATGGATGTCAACATTTACCTCGGAAGAACTCAAAGTGACGCAACCGATACCAATGAGTCCAGACTACCTGGTCGTCACATATACAGGTAAATGTTATCTTACCTTATTCCCAATCAGCCCAGACTACCTGGTTGTCACATAAAGTGATAGGTATAATCTTATCTCTACTCACTATCACTCCATACTATCTGGTTATCACATATACAGGTAGATATCATCTTATCTCTACTCACTATCACTCCACACTAACTGGTTATCACATATACTGGTAGATATAATCTTATCTCTACTCACTATCACTCCAGACTATCTGGTTATCACGTATACATGTAGATATCATCTAATATCTACTCACCATCACTCCAGACTACCTGGTTATCACATATACAGGTAGATATCATCTTATCTCTACTCACTATCATTCAAGACTACATGGTTATCACATATACAGGTAGATATCATCTTATCTCTACTCACTATCACTCCATACTATCTGGTTATCACATATACAGGTAGATATAATGTTATCTCTACTCACTATCACTCCAGACTACCTGGTTATCACACATACAGGTAGATATCATCTTATCTTTACTCCCAATGTAACCAGACTACCTGTTCAACAGATATACAGGTAGATATATATATATAAGATAGATGATCTACCTGTATATCTGTAGAACAGGTAGTCTGGCTAAATTGGGAGTAGAGATAAGATGATATCTACCTGTATATGTGATAACTTATTTATATATATATATATATATATCAATCTCTCATATCAATCCAGACTATCTGGTTGTCACATGTACAGGTAGATATCATATAATCTCTACCCTCATGTCAACCATTTAACATTGTAGTTGACTCCAGCTTTACTGTTGTGAATGCACCCTGGTATATTGTGTAATAAAACACAAAATATTTTCTTATTTCAGATAACTCTGGCATGTTGAAAATATATGAGTTTGAGTTCCGCTTAAAATTTGATTTGTGAAATGGAGATGAGATTTGAATTCTGAAGTCATGTTTCTGTTGTTTACTCGCAAAATGTTTAAATCAGTTTATTGTCTCAACGAACGCAGCTGTGTTTGTCTTCAGTCACAAATATCTTCACTACGTAAAATATTGTCTTAATTTAGGTAACAATGACATTTTGAAAATAATATATATGCGTTCTAGTCCCACTTAAAATTCCAATTTGTGAAAAAGAGGTGAGACTTGAATTCCAATCTCAAGTTTCTGTTGTTTTCTAACAAAATTATTAAATCAGTTGACTTTCTCAATTGATTGTGTTGGTGTTTAGTGACAAACGCCACCCTGGATGGCTACAGTTTGATGTCACTCGAGTACGTCCACGTGACGGTGACCTTGAAGCATGAACAACGTGGTGACCTTGAGATTCGTCTGCTATGTCCCAGTAAGACGGAATCCCTGATTGGTGCAACACGAACTCACGACAAGTGAGTTAACCTTACACCCCACATTGTTTATTAAACAGGCTCTGAGTGCCATCAGTGCGTGCAAGAAATCACCAAGATATGGACGGACCTAGTTGTTTGCATGTAACTTTTAATTCTTCATTTCCTAACATTTCAAGTTATGCTTATTTGAAAGATAATTGAAATCTGCACAAGACGGTTCAAAATATACTAATCAACTTTTAAATGAACCCGTTAGACCATATGTTATTTTATGAAACGCACTGAATCCTCGCGGCGCACGCACAAAATCACCAAGATACATCTGTATGTAGTTTTTTGCATTTACTGTTTTTGTACTTTGTTTCCTAACATTGGAAGTTGTGTATATCTTCAAGATAATTGAATTCCGCACAAGACGGCGTTAAATACACTAATCAACTTTTTAATTAAATGTGCGAAACGTGACATGCTGCGTCTAGGTGTGTTTGTATAGAATATGACGTTTATCCGCGAACTCTTTGTCAGTTGAAATTTTCAAACAGAGCTAATTCATAAACATCCAAAACAAAGCCATACGATGAATACCCCTAGTGCACGGCAGATATACTAAAGAATCCAGTTACGCAAGTTACGTAACTACCCAGAAGATGGTGCCACCTCCAGGCTGTTGGGGGAAGCGGGCGTCTGGATGTTTGCAGATGGTTGGGTGTCTAAAGAGTAAAACAAAATTCAGAATTACTATTTTTCCAAGAATCAGAGGTTGTTCATTTGCTTGCAACGGCCAAGTGTCAGGTGAGAAGTCTAGTAGATCTAGTCCTCTGTGATTTGGACACTGGGTTTTCTCCCTTGTGGTGAACTGAACTATTAGGGTTAGTGACTAATGGACCATTTTGCTAACATTCGTGTGAGCCCGTTAGCCTCATTTTGCTCTTTAAATTTCAGTTTGCTTATAATAATAATATCATTTATAAAGAGCTGTATATTCAGAATATAGAAATTCTGCTCAGAGACGTATCAATTACAACAATATTAAAATATAGATATGCAATTTTTCATGCTTAAACACATTACATAA
Organism: Escarpia spicata; assembly: GCA_963995525.1. NCBI lineage: Eukaryota > Metazoa > Annelida > Polychaeta > Sabellida > Siboglinidae > Escarpia > Escarpia spicata. The sequence continues at coordinate 39,541,186 of OZ023217.1, forward strand.
GATATGTTAGTTATTAGTCTAAATATTATATTTAATGTTATTTACTGATGTGTGAAATAAATGTAATACACAAAAATTAAAACAAAATAGGTAGGGTTTTCAAAACTTGTAACATGTAAGCCTTAACCTATCTATAATGAATTTATAATAAAATAAGGTAATAAATGGTTATGGTCCGAATCACTGCAGCTTGTCGCAGATGGTGCAACTGATGTCTTGGTATGACAGAGACTTAAAACAATCACTTATCAACTAACAAAAAGACTGACTGTTTGTCGGCAGAGGTTGCCTTGTAAAGAGACTGTTTAAACTTCTTGTTTCTATTGTGTGTCACTTGCAGAAGCAAGGCTGGATTCCACAAGTGGACATTTAGTACAGTTAGATGTTGGGGAGAGTCTCCGCTCGGACAGTGGAAAGTAATCATCACTGATAAAGGTGGGTGGAGAGTAACAACGCTTAATTGCGTAGTGACAGTGCTTAACTGCAGAGTAACATAGAGTAACACTGCTTAACTGCAGAGTAACATAAAGTAAACACTGCTTAACTGCAGGGTAACATAGAGTAACACTGCTTAACTGCAGGGTAACATAGATTAACACTGCTTAATTGCAGAGTAACAGTGTAAATACTGCTTAACTGCAGAGTAACATAGAGTAACACTGCTTAATGGCTGAGCAACATAGAGTAACAGGGCTTAAGGTAGCGGGGGCTGGTATCATTTCAGTTGATTTCTTAATTTTTTTCTTCATAGTACATTAGTAGGTGTCAGTATGAACATGTGTCCTATTAAAAAAATCAAGGCACTAGCGCCATATGTTATCAGTCCGTCCTTTAAAAACTAGTATTTTAGTGGGTCTGTGGAAAGTCCCTTTTCAGATCCTTGGAAACTGACAATGTTTCCATAGTGACGATCACATGTGCGTCAGCCCTCTTCAGACATAAATTCGTTCACCATGAATGCAGATCATATAGTCTGGTTATTCTCATGCCACTATGCTGTTGTATTATAATTACCTAAATGCATCACACTGTCAAATCACAAAATACTGGCGTAGTTTTGTTTATTCTCCGATAATGCCCAACCTCCACCGCCAGTTGCAATGACACGTGACTGACCCCAGCAGGTGTCAATAAATCTTGTCTACCACAACAAGTTCAACACAATGCCCTTCGTAACACAATATCATTAGACAACTTGGGGGGAAAACCTTGGGGGGAAATCTCAGTAATAGAAGTGTCTGTCAAATTGTGTTGAAATAAGCCACATGCCAGTGAAAAAGTCACATTTCTAAGCAAAAAACAAGCATCTGGTGACACTTGTATTATCGGTTACAACCAGGAGGTATTACTTAATGTAATTTTTATAAAAACTACAATACTTACAAAACCATAACTTGGCATATGAACTTGACTTGTGTTTATCAAAAATTGCATGGGATGGTTTTATGTTTGGTGAAGTGGTCATGCCAAAAATGCAGTACGGATTTTTGCTGTCTTTCAACATTGTAGCAAAATGTTTATGAAGCTGTATCAAACTTAATATGCATTTGTTTACAATAAAACCCATACGACTGTCAAAAACATGTTTATACTTACAACCATACAAATTTTTCTTTTGGGGAGTTTCTCGCCAATTTAAAAAGGGTGATTTTTGACATATTTATTAATTGTCTTTAAACACATTTAAATATCACTAAGCAACATAAAAATCAATTCTTTTTGGTCTGGAGTATTGTTTAATGTGTTAGGTATTGTCCAAGAATTTTTTTTTTACTTTATCTTCAAAACATTTAATACTGTCATAGGCACCTTTACCACCATAACTACAGAGTAACATAGAGTAACAGTGCTTAACTGCAGAGTAGCATAGAGTAACACTGCTTAACTGCAGAGTAACATAGAGTAACACTGCCTGACTACAGCGTAACATACAATAACAGTGACAATACATAGCTGTCACCTATCAGACATGACAAGGACACTATATCATGGTTTTCTAATACAAGGCTTTTACATACATGTTCTGTAAAATAGTGTTTGATATAAGGCTTTGATATACAGTAGATTGTACCTGGTAGGTTTCATGTATCTGTTGCATAACATATATACCTGGTACCAACAGGCAATCTTTACACTGGCTGGTAAAGCCACACGTTCCTGTGGGGCCCGAAATTAAATGTTGTTTACTCCTTTTTACAGGTAGTGAGTTACTTTTTCTCGAACCCATCTGGCAAGCCGAATTGCGAGACATATTAGGCTAAAACCACTGATATATATTTACAATCAATGTTTAGCTTGACCGATGTGTGGTCAGTGTTTTCCTCTTCTGTTCCGGCCTAATTTCAGGTCAAGGTTACCTGAGTCGTGGGCAACTGGACATGTGGCAGCTGCAGCTGTACGGGTCTTCTCTGACCACGGAGGACATCCGCGAACGCATCAGGTAAGAGAATCATTTAACGCAGATCTTTAGATCTCTGACATCAGTGACTAGGTCATGACAGTGTCTCACTTGTGACAGTTCTTTAGATCTCTGACATCAGTGAAAGGATCATGTCTATGTCTCACTTGTGGCAGATCTGTAGATATCTGACATCAGTGAAAGGATCATGTCAACATCTTACCTGTGGCAGATCTGTAGATATCTGACATCAGTGAAAGGATCATGTCAATGTCTCACCTGTGGCACATCTTTAGATATCTGACATCAGTGAAAGGATCATGCCAGTGTCTCACGTATGGCAGATCTTTAGATCTCTGACATCAGTGAAAGGATCGTGCCATTGTCTCACATATGGCAGATCATTAGATCTCTGATATAAGTTAAAGGATCATGCCAGTGTCTCACAAGTGGCAGATCTTTAGATCTCTGACATCAGTGAAAGGATCGTGCCAGTGTCTCACATATGGCAGATCATTAGATCTCTGACATAAGTTAAAGGATCAGGTCAGTGTCACACTTATAGCAGATCTTTACATATATCTAACATCAGTGATTGAGAGAATTGGTGGTCATGACCGAGAAAGTCGATGGTCATGGTGAGACTGCATCAGGTAACTATGACCCCTCTACATTTGACAGAATGGTGAACGATGTGTCAGACGGCAGGTTTCTCTATGACAACTTCAGTCTGCCCTGTGACCCACCCCCAGTTCACCACACCCTCATCATCCCTCTGTCAAAGTCTACACTACAGGTATGTCTTCCTACATATCATGATAAACACCAATAATTGATATCGACTGGAGATCAGATAAACATTTTAAAGATGTTGAATGCTTATGAAAATATTAAATAATAATGTTATGATTATTAGTGAATGTGTAAATGCTAGCAGTGTGAATATTTTATAAAAAAAATCGACAAATACTTCAGAAGGCCGGGTTTCAGATATATTTTTTTAAATTGGACTCAATAGGCGTGAATGCATCCTTTGTACCATCAGAGGTTTAGGATCTGGATAACAAACTTGTTAAATATTGCGAAATCAAAAAAAGAATATAAGTTTGTGTGTCAGTCCATTGTTGTAATGTCTCATCTCACTGCACAATGTTTGTAATAGTGGTTTCTTCTTGTTGTAGATCATCGTTCTCGTCTGTTTCTTCTGTGTTGTCGTCACCGTGTATGAGTCACTCGAGTACATGCTGTGTTATAATGAGGAGAAGCGCGTCTTCAGCCGGCTGAAGCGTCTTGTTGCCATGGCGCAGCGACTTGCGATGGATCACTCCGGTGGTGACAGAAATACGTACAGAGCTGCTGAAAGCAACTCGGAAATGTGCCAACTTCTCTTGCCTTGTGAACACCTGAAAGAAGGTGCAGTAGGAGAGGAGGAATCAACGTTGATATTTCCTTCTAATTGTCTTAAAGACAGTTGTGAGACAACTACGAAGGCAGTGACAGTGACACAACCATCACGTGACAGCATGGACCAGAGATACACTGAATAGTGTCCTACTTGTGAATATACAGGCCAACACGTGAACATATCATTATTTATGTATATTCCATACCGCACAACTCTGTCTTCCTCATAAGTACAGCAGCGAATGTGACTATGCTCAATTAATTATGTGTATACAATTGTGTGTGTATTCAAGACGTGAGCTGATTGCTATTGATACTTTATTAACAACTGTGTTCTTAATAAAAATTTGACTGTCAAAACATATTAATTTAATTAAAAATCAATTAACTATTCAGATGAGTGTGAGATTTCTGATGTTACAAGATATTCCATTCATCCTTAAACCGATATAGAACCCTTATGTAGAGTCAGCTACAACATGACTTGTACACACCACGTCTGACAGAGTTACCAAAGAGGGACGCAGACGTACGATATAGCCGTTGACACTTCTGCTTAGCCTATTTGACACCGTTGCCTCCTTGTACGACCCCCTGGGATTCGTTGCACCCTTCATCTTAGATGGCAAGCTCATCCTGCAAGGGATGTGTAGGCAAGGAACGGGTTGGGATGACCCACGCCCAAGGTGGGAGCGCTGGAGGAACGACCGCATTCACCTGGCAGAGCTGAACATTCCGAGATGCTACCAGCCTCCAGGATTCGGCAAAACAACGAAAGTGGAACTGCGCCACTTCTCAGACGCGAGCTCTTCAGGCTACGTCTGAAAGACGACCGAGACATGATTCACTGCTCTCTAGTGATGGATAAATCTCGTGTCGTGCCAACCAAGATAATGACCATACCAAGAATGGAACTGTCGGCTGCGGCAGTGTCAGTCAAGATCGGGAAAATCCTCATAGTAGAACTAGAGAACGAGCACGTTCAGGCGTGCTTCTGGATGGACTCGAAGGTGGTGCTCGGCTACATCGGAAATGTGGCTCGTCACTTCCATACCTTCGTTGCCAACAGGGTACAACATATTCACCATAGCACGACACCACAACAGTGGAAGTATAACCCGACCAACGAGAATCCTGCAGACCACGCTTCAAGAGGACTAACAGCGGCTGAACTGCAAGCGTCCACCTGGTTCTCGCGACCCAAGTTTCTATGGGAAACATATATTGTCAACAAGCAAGAGCCAGTACTTGTGATACACATCGGTGACCCAGAAGTAAAGAACGTACAAATCTTCGCTTCCAAGGCAACAGAACAGTTCTGCTTTGTAGATCGTCTATCACGGATCCTCACAAGCCAGGGGTCATTGCGCTGCGCTACACTACACTACTGCTGGCTGACCAGTTGCAGCGACCCCTGGCGCGCGAAGATGCTATCACGCTTCTCTGGCTGGCCTAAGAGAGTTAGAGCTATCGCACGCTTACGACGGCTCGCGCAGAAGACCGAGACGGATGACAACCTCACCTGAAAGAAAGAAGACACGCCGAGCTGTTCATCATCAAGGCAGTTCAACGAAAGGTCTATCCCAACGAGGTTGAAATGTTGAGCAAGAAGGCTACCAAGTTAAAGACCAACAACAGGCTTTATAGTTTTGGTTCCTTTGTTGACGAGGAAGGTGTACTCAGGGTTGGAGGACGACTGCAGAGATCCACTGTTCCATTCCAAGTGAAGCACAACCACGTAACTGACATGATTATCGCCTACCATCACACGAACGTGCAACATCAAAGAAGAGGCATGACGATCAACGAAATACGCATTAAAATGTATGCACGGTAAACACGAGGTAACGCAGCCGTAAACTGTCATTCACTCACACTAACGCACGCACGCACGCACGCACGCACGCACGCACGCACGCACGCACACATACGGCAATTGTGTACCCAGTGGGCTGTGGAAATAAATTAGCTTAACATCGCTATAATGACACGATACTAGTATTGGTAGGTGAATACACACCAAGACCAGGACACGTATTGTAGTGCGGATTAACGTACAACATATAAACAGTTCTAAGCACAGAGCTGGCGATTCGCCAAACACGCACGGTGTCTTTATTTGCGCGTTGAACACTTGTTTACACGCTGCCGAGCAACAAAGAGCTCGTCTTTTGTGTAGCCAAACAATCTGAGACGAGACGGCCGGTCGTGCCGAAAGAGTTTACTCACACGCTAGAGCTTTTCGTTGAAGTAGGACAAACAGGAACGTTCTTCTGTCTGTTTCGTACAGGAGGATGGCCCAGGTTATGCCTTCAGTAATTAACCCCAACGCGGTTATCGTGCCCAGTCCCGATAGCCTGGGAGTCTATTCGCGCTATGCCAGCAGTCAGTCGACAGTCCTCGGTTCGGTGCAGATTGTAGCCGGGTGTATGGTGATTATCTCGGCTATTGTCACGCTTTCAACCTACAAAGACGACGTTACTGTAGGAGACTTATTCGCCGGCATTCTCGTGAGTACACTGCGGCATAGGAACGTAATTAAAAGTGCGGTGGGGTGTGTGTTTACGTTCCTGAGACTGTTTTGTGAGCGGTGGTATGCGAGTGAAACAAGCCGTAGGTTATGCGTATTATGTATACTAGCTGACACTCAGCCATGGGGCAACAATGACCACCATTGCAGTACTTTGAACTTAAACTCGTTTCCATGACCATTGCAGCATTGCATAAAACACATGCCATATGAGTTTTTAATACAACGCCAGAGCCACCACCTGGGGAAATGAAAACAGAAAAACCCCAAAATAACTACCTTTGTGTTGTTTCAAAGACATAGTCAATCTGTAGAAGGTCGGATGTCAATGGTTCAAAGAAGCGAACGAATACCGAAAGAGGCGAGTAGACGTCGGCACCTTAGATGGTACACACATACAATGTTCCAAAGTTAACGTACTAGTATAAACTTCATGCTACGTGATTCGAAGATCGTAACCGGTAATGGTGTCCTCAGAATCAAACAAAGTTACGGTTCCCGCTTACTTATGGTGGTACCTCCGCATTCATTGTTAATCCGATTCAGTCACTGTGTTCAAGACACGTCTGTTGCAATGCGCAGATAAGTTGGTGTTATGAATGATTTGGTTGTGATGTGATATACTATGAGGCTGATTGCAATTTTTGTAATGATAATCTTGGATCAGTAAAATAGTGTATGGCAAGCCAGTTAATGTTCTGTCTAATACAACTACGAGATAGAAACTCACTTCAACAGCGACGTCAAAAACTGGGCCAGACAACGTGCACAATTGAAAGGAACACATAACTGATGGAGAACATACTATTATATTGATATCGAAATGTACAAGTCAAATGCCCATAAACAAAGCAGAACAGCTGAGATCGCAGGTAGCTGGTATTCCGAACTCGGCAGAATTACCCAAGCCCGACATTAACAGGAAATAGAGGCAATGTCTCGCAGAACTAATAAAAGAAAAGACCAACATGAATATGCCAATATACAACGGGAAAGCAACGTTAGTAATGTACCGTTGTGATTGATCAGAAAGACAAAGCCATGTTACCAGATGACAAGGCTTATGAGAAACCGAAGAAACACCCTACACCCAAACACCCTACACCCAAACACCCTATACCCAAACACCCTACACCCAAACACAAGAGACAATTAGTATTCACCATAAAGAAACTGAAAGGAGATTACAAGGTCACAGAGGAACATTGCAAATGCCTATTTGCAACATAGGACAAAGCACCAACGATATACAGTACCCATAAAATCGCAAGCCAAACAACCAAATCCAGAACAATTGTCGAGTTGATGTATCAGGATCAAGATCACTGGCAGATCTTCTAGGACCTATTATAGGTAAGATAGCACACCACATCAAAAACTCAAAGCACCGAACTAATGAAATGGTATCAGGCATGTAGAATAATATATGTTCTTATCACATGAATGAAATGGTGTACTGTTGCTCTTCATCAAGACCCCGATCAACGATACTTTGGATATCATCATTAAACGACTAACGGAGGACACAAGTGATACTACACCCGAAAGTAAATGTGGGTGACATTATGGACATTTGAAGTTTCATTATCATAACCAAGTATTTCAGATTCAAGGGTAACATTTACCAAGTGAAGTTTGACACTGCAACGAGCAGGCCTGTGTCACCGGTCAAAGCTAATCTATTTATGGTAAGGCTGAAACAACAAGCCACAATCACAACCCTAGAATATATGACTTGGCGAAATTCGTGACAAAGGGGAGTCTACAAGGAGAATAAAGTGTTGGATCGCTAGTATGCATATGGTATACGAAGGGAGGACGGGACGAAAGATATGTACTACCTCCTGGGTTGTATTGCCTAAAGCTATTTGCCCTATATGAGAGCTATCCATTATTATTATTATGAGTTTAAGAAACTGTTTCTTCGGCATATGCGCCTAGTTGCAAGATACACCTCACTGAGCGTCTCATTGACTGACACAGAACCACATTACATTTTGGCGAACTTCATCTACACAGCCATCGGCGGCGCGTCATCGACTATACTGGGCTGTAAAATATGAGCAAATACGAGCTAGAGATCTGTAGAATGCTTTGCCAACTCCCGTCTCAGCAGCTCAATGAATGCTTCGTACGTGTCCTACCGTTCTAGTTCATTTTAAGAAGTTTTGAGAATTTAAATAGTTGTGTTTCCCATAATCGTAACTTGATCTCGGAAGCGGAAACGAACTGGAAGAAACGAACTAAAAGAGTTCTTTCGTTAGATGTTCTCGTCCCTTAAGTTGAACATTGAGATCGAAATGCGCCATGACGTCGAGAAGAAAGAAAAACTTGCAGATGGACCCTGGGGGTCAGCGATGTCCGGTAGACCTTACGTGTGAAAACGTCTGCTCCACGAACAAGCCAATTCCATTCCTTAGTTCGTGCACGCAACATAGCCAGCGCATTTTGCAGTAGTGTAGGAGATCGTGATTTCTGCGCATTCGTTTCTACCAGAAGGCACATCATCTGCTGAAGGTTTAGGACACGAGCGCGAACGCAGTTCACGGTTTTCACTGATTTCCTACACAGGCTTTCTTGTGGGATAGACGACGCAGCTGACCTGAAGAGATTCGCAGGGGCACTGCGTCGTGTCGAACCTTTAAGTGGAAGCAGTAAGTGGAAGACAGTAAGAAGCCAGACTGTGGGCGTACACAATCTTGTGAAGCAGCAGCAGCAACTTACACATCGGAGAAACAGGGAGAACGTTTAGACAAGACAGCAAGAACGCAAGAAAGAAGTTGAGGAAGTTGAGACTATCACAATCAGATTTTTCATTCCAGAAATAAGAAAAGGGCCAACAACCGTAGAGCATAAGTCGGCTAAGACATATCATGCCGACATAAACAACTGTATGGCACACTGGGAGAGTGCCAGAGTGGTCGACACAGAGAACGAACGTGCATTAGATAAAAGAGGCCATCTTGATCCGCAAAAGGAAACCTACGATGAACCGATACGAGGGCACGTGCATGCTCACCCAAGTGTGGGATACCCTGTTCGCAACACCGTACGGCTCGCAGAGGAAGAACAAACCAGTGGAAATGAGTTGCGATTTCATAGTTGTATTATAAAGACGATCCTATTTAAATTATAGACGTTACTAAAGTAACGGGCAATATTGTTTACAGTCATAGTAAACGAAAGCATTGCCCAGTTGCATATTTTTAAGGGGGATGGGCATTGGGCCATGACCCCATTAGCAATTTGTGAATCAGTATTATTTATTTCCTGCAATATCATAACCTGTGGATATAATGATTATTACATGTTAGCATGACACACTATTGGGTGATAAATAGATAGATACCCCACTGACATAACCCTACATATATATTGTACCCAGAACATCACATCACACCAGTGTTGAAAAACCTGCACTGGTTACCTGTTAACTATCGTGTGCAATATAAAATCCTGATGCACACATATAAAGCCCTACATGGACAGGCTCCAGGATATATATCGGACATACTGAATGTGTACCAACCAAGAAGAACGTAACGATCCATGGATTCAGTGACACTAGAAGTTCCAAGGGCTAGAACAGTTACTTAAGGCGACAGAAAATGTCAGTGTTCAGCGGCCCAGTTGTGGAATGTGCTACCGGCTCACATTCGTGACGCAAAAACACTGAACACTTTCAAGAAGCAGCTAAAACACATTTGTTCCTGGCCCATGTTGATGCTTAACTCTTTCTATTCAGTTTTTATTACATTTAAAAAATAGTATATATATATATATTCATCTTTTCATATCCAGTCTTCTACAATATTTCACTTTTTTATCATCTTATCGTTGTTATGCTTTGTTTTAATTAATGTCTATGATTTTTCTATCGATTGTGTACAGCGCTTTTGAGCAGGCTTTTATGCACGAAAAGAGCGCTTTATAAGTTCGGTATAATAATACTAATATATAAGCAATGTGTCCATGAAGTCAGCCTAATTACCCCGCTTGAGGTGTTTACAATTGGTCGGCGACTTGGCTAATGACAATCTAGAGATTCGTCAACTTAATCAAAAAGATCGTGCCACACAATTATCGGTGTATAATACCATGTATGTTATGTTGCCTAAAAGGCTGAGCGAACTAAACAAAGAAACACAAACTGCACCGCGGACATTATACAAAAGCTAAAGCGGTTCTATATTGTTAGCTTGTGCGGTGACGCATAGACCGTTCGGTCGTCTGAGTATACTTGAGGCCAAGCCAACATCGCGGTAAATCGCGACGTCGTTTTTCTAAAACGTGTATGTAGACGATAGCATCAGTTACAAATGACTTGAAGTCATATGCCTTTGTATTCAAAGATATACAGTTATATAGTTATACAGCGTATGAATCTACGGCCGAATGACGGAGTTTATTAACTATGAAATATGTGCTTTTTTCTGGAAACATCACGGCTAAAACATAAACATTAACGATGTCAATTACATTGCGTCGATGTGAGAAATCCAATTAATAATCGTGTGTATCATTGAAATTCGAGTAACTGTTGAGTGTGACTGTTCATAGAGTAACTGTTGAGTATGACTGTTCATAGAGTAACTGTTGAGTATGACTGTTCATAGAGTAACTGTTGAGTGTGACTGTTCATAGAGTAACTGTTGAGTATGACTGTTCATAGAGTAACTGTTGAGTATGACTGTTCATAGAGTAACTGTTGAGTGTGACTGTTCATAGAGTAACTGTTGAGTATGACTGTTCATAGAGTAACTGTTGAGTGTGACTGTTCATAGAGTAACTGTTGAGTTTGACTGTTCATAGAGTAACTGTTGAGTATGACTGTTCATAGAGTAACTGTTGAGTATGACTGTTCATATAGTAACTGTTGAGTGTGACTGTTCATAGAGTAACTGTTGAGTATGACTGTTCATAGAGTAACTGTTGAGTGTGACTGTTCATAGAGTAACTGTTGAGTGTGACTGTTCATATAGTAACTGTTGAGTGTGACTGTTCATAGAGTAACTGTTGAGTGTGACTGTTCATAGAGTAACTGTTGATTGTGGTTGTTTTTGTTTTCCGTAACACTTCCTGTGAAGGTTCATATAGTCCTGTAGAAATTGGCACAATTTTGACCAATCCCGGATATTTTAGAAAAAAAGGCAATTTTTGTATTAAGAAAAACATACGTACCCTGTCTGTTGGATATGCTCGTTTTTTTTATAGTTCTCTTTGTATTGGCTATCCATATATAGATGCCAGTCCATTGAATATATTGGGTATGGAAAGCCAAACACGACTTTGTTTACAATGCTTTTGTGAAGGCCTAAGTAATGATATCTCGGTCGATTTATTTGTGAGACCTAGGGGTCGGGACCGGGGCGAGAGATTGTAGGGAGGTTGGGGGAGGGGTTCTGAGCCCCCTCAATATTTTTGTGGGGGCTGGATATATGGTTAGCCCCCAATATTTAGGGAAGGGGTGCATTAATGGGTACAATTTTAAGTTTTGGAGAGCCTGAAGGTGGATTTTTTTGTGGTGAACCCCAAGGGGGTGCAAATCGCGGTGACCAATCTGAACGTGACCAATTTATTTCCACCTTCTTCTAATTATTGACTTTTATACCCATCTTATTAGTGAAACTGAGAGTAAATATGCCCCACAGTTACACGGTATTATAGTAATATATTGGTTGACAATGAGTAGCCATTTTGGATTTAGGATATTGTTTTCAATGGTGCTTCACAAGTGAGCCATTTCGCTATAAATCACATAACATTCAGCAAGACACTTCATTCACGAGACATTCGTTGGTAATAAAGATAGCGACTGTAGCTGTAAGCCGAGCTTAGCTTTGTTTATATGTTCACATGCAAACAAAATGGCATTGCTAAAATAAAGCAGTGCTCCAGAATGAATGAATGAATGAATTAATTATTATCTGCATGAATTAATGGACAGCACTTCTTTTTTATACGCCCTTCAGCTTTGTTTCCACGGATTTAGGCGCGATTGAAGTTACCTTATTATTATTATTATCATGATGTAATAACACGTTCCTTGTTTATTGCAGATTATATCTGCTGGGGCGTGCGGCGTCGGTGCTGGTAAATACAGGACGAATGCCCCGGTGAGTACGGTGACAGACAGTAATAGACCATCTGTATAGGTGTTGTAACGGGGAGTTGGGGATGCTTGGGGAAGGATTGAGCCCACACAACTTATAATAGGGGGTGGGGTTTATGTCCCGGAAGTTTGTGAATTTTTTGATATTTTTGCTGAGCGTCATCGGATTTGTAACCTTCTAGTTGAAACGCCATAATCTTGTGGTAGAACAGTGAAAATCTTCAACACACATTTTGGACCGTAAAAATCGCACGTTCCACACTACTTATTTGCAGAGCTTCCAATTTGAATGAACCAAAAATAGGGAGATCTCCCTATATTATTAAAACACAATTGGGAGATTTTATCGGTATTTTTTTTAAAGGGAACCCTTAACGAAAGCCACATAAACTGAAACACACACTTACCAGCACAACCTACAACATAAAAAAATGTAGATGTACAGTGCAAAACATGAAACATGAGACAAACAAAAGACTGTGATCGCCATGCAATCGCCACTTTATTGCTTCTGCAACGTTGAGTTCTAAAGGTCAGTCGCCTTTCCAACCGTCTCCAGCAAATCGGGCGACATCTGCAACTGGCAGCATGCAGAGGAAACATTGATTTTGCACGCCAGAAAGGCACTCAGGGACTCATGCCCTAGCGACGGCCGAAACTTGGTGTCGATTTCCCCCATCATGCTGAACATCCTTTCCACCGGAGCCTGGTCGCACGGGAGGATGAGGAGCGCCTGGACGAGGCGACCTAGGCACTTGAAGCGCTGCTGTCCGTCGGGCCGCGTCATCTTCAAGACGGACGCCCACTACATGTCGATGTGGTCGTCAGTGAAGGAAGGCAGGTCCTGGGCCACCTGAAAGTTCTGCCACTCCTCCAGCAGCTTAGGGGCGTACTCAGCGGTTTTTTTGGTTACCCGGTAACCCTTCCAAAATTTCTGCACTGCTGTATGATCAACATTATGGCAATGTACGTGAATGCACGGAAGGATGACGGTAACACCCTTAGGCGCGGGAACAGGGTTGGGTTATAACTTCGTTTTGAACAGCACTGCGCCTCCCGTGTTCGCATGTCACGAGTTCACAGCCGATACATCGGAGAAGCTGAAGCTACAGCGGCGCAGCGAGGAGATTTTCAACAGCACTCCCCCCGCCTTCCGATGTCAGAGTCGAGCCAACCGAGACAGCCACAAGGTTAAGGAAGATGTGTGAAGATATGCGGCGGAACGGCGGCGAAAATGTTTCAGTGGTGCTGAAGCGCCGGTAGCTCCCCAATATGAATTTCGTTCCAACTCTACTAGTAATACCCGTTTGGAAACCCCCCAACAGGTCAATCCTGGGTACGCCCCTGCAGCTCACCCGACTCCTCACGGACAGTGACTGGAAGGTGTCCTCGATCTTCAGAACTGAAAATACACTACTGCCGAGTTAATGACCATGCATTAGTCGCATGATGAAACCAGCAACTTTCTGCTATGGCTGGCCATGACACATTCAGATTTCACACGTGAAATATATATATAATCAGATGGAAGCAGACATTTTTTCGGAAAAATGTGTGAACAGCCACTTAAAAATGTAATAAAACATAGCAATAACTATACACGAACTTGTCTTTACAGACAAGATGTGTATAGGCAGCCATACTGTTGTATAACATTACAAAAGTTAAAGCAAAGAATACAACCAGCTAACACCATACCTTGTCGTTCAGAGAACAACAGCCTGTTGTTCACATCGAGGAGAGGCACAGGCTTAAGCACCTCACTCTCAAATGGAAATTTCTTCAGCAGTTGGAGTGTAGCCAGCCCGGACAGCCCTTAAATGTCATTTGGATAATAAAAAAATATAACAGCAAAACTTGGGGAATACTTTTACTGTTTTTAATGACATAAATCTAACTACAATCTTACTTGGTGAAAAGTGGACGCTACAGAGCAGTTTTCGAATATAAACGGGAGATTTGTATTCTAATTCGGGAGATCGGGAGATTTTCTAGATTCTGTCAAAATTCGGGAGATCTCCCGTCAAATCGGGAGACTTGGGAGCTCTGTATTTGTGAGTTCGGGGCTCGAGCCAATGCTAAATGCATATAATAATTTGGACTTGTGAACTGATGAGCCCATTTCTAAGTATTGGTGGATTGTGTTTCCAGATCGTTGGTTTCATGGTTCTCTCCATCCTGTCCTCTGTCGTTGCCATCTGTGCCTTATTCGTGTGGTCGGTCGCTGTCGGTAACGTCGAGCAGAATTATCACGACACAGGTTATGTAAGTTTATATTTCTTTTATTTCTTTTCGATCACAGCAGGGTGTGATCAGGCAGGTGAACAAACGATCACCACGTGGGATTTGTTTTCATAATTAGGTTACGATAAGTCCATTTGGTATATGCATAGGCATATAATTTTAACAACACGTCAAAATGTTAAATTGTGTACAATTAGTACAACGCTAGAACAATACGATCGATTTGTTGTCGGCGCTACCACTCGGTGTAATCATGGAAACATATTTCCCTTATGTTTAAATTTGGCCATAGACAGTGTATTTATAAAATTAAAATTTCACCACTTTTGGATGCAATATGTGTTTTGTTTGTATTTTCCGTCTTGTTTCTTTGAAGGTGGGTGTGGCCAAAGCCACAGGATACATCTTCGTTTTCGCCTACTTGACAGAGTCGGTTGTCAGTGTTTGGTCAGCTGTCATCGCATGCAATGTTACCTGCTGTGGACAACGCCAGTCGACGGTAAGTGTAACAAAATACAGAAGCACGGTCGGATATTTCAAGTAAACAGCCATAGCACGAACCGTTTATATGTAAAAGGCAATTCGAATGTGAGAAAACGGGAAACCTAGGCGCACATTGCACAGATGTAGTCGAATTCTTCTCCTGCCATTTGTGGCCTAATTCACAGTAGACACTATAATACAAGCAAAATGCCCATACCCGGTTGGCGCGACGTACACACAGGCGCAGAAGACGGTTTGCTGGATATTAATAAATGACGCATTCTATGAAGTAAATTTGAAAACTTTTTTCGGGTTAACAAAATTGACCTGTCCATCATGTCGTCTAACAAAAAGTCGTTCTATCACATAGATCTGATTTGTTGAAATTCTGACCCCCGAAACGTATCTGTATCTGTATTTTGACTGGCAAAATGTCCCATGGCGCATGGTGGCTCTTATGGATTAATTATTTACATGTTGGGCTAGACTAATCTGGAATGAATTCAGTGATGTACTTGATACAATGCATGGAGGTAGAGAATTCCACTCTTTTATTGTGACTGGGAAAAAGCTGTTTCCAAATATGTTTGTCGAGTGCCTAATTTGTACTAACTTTTTATTATGTTTACGTGAGCATCTGGTGTTGCGTTTGATGTATTGATCTAGTGGGATATCTGAGGTTATGTTCCATTTTATATAATATGCTAAGTCTTTGGGTTTTTCTTCTTGATTGGAGAGTGTCCCACTGGAGATCTTTAATGAGTTGTGTTACCGTTCCTGGCTCTCTAGAATAGTTGTTCTTACAAAATCTGGCGGCTTGTCTCTGGGTTCTTTCTATGAGTTTGATATTTTTAGGCAATGTGGATCCCATGATGCTGACGCATATTCAAGTATAGGGCGGACAAGGGTTGTGTAGGCTATGGACTTGATTTGGGTTGGACATTTATTAAAATTTCTTCTAATAATTCCCAATGTCTGTTGTGCTTTTTTGTGACTGAGTTGCATTGTATTGTCCAATTTAATGTATTTGATATATGTATGCCACGATAACAGTGTGATTCAACAGATTTAAGTTGTTGTCCGCAGAAGGTGTAGAGATTTGGTGTCGGTTTTCTTGAGGCTATTGTCATTGTATAACATTTAGTGGGGTTGAATTTCATAAGCCACGTTGGTTGCCATTTCTCAAGTTTGAGCAGATCGTTTTGGAGGACAGATGTGTCTTGGTCAGTTTTAATCGGTGAATATAACAGACAGTCGTCTGTAGAAAGGCGAACAGTTGAGGAAAGATTGTCTGGCAGGTCATTTATGTAAAGTAGGAACAGTAGGGGCCCCAGTACTGTGCCCTGTGGTACCCCACGTGTTTCTTTAAGATAAAACAAAAACATGATTTGTATGATATGCTTTATATTTATTGGTATAAATATATCTTATTATACGTGTGTTTGAGCTGGTGAACTTTTGACACATTTCAATGATATGTGTTGCAGTCGTTCAAACAGTCCTTCGCACGGCCCCAATTGACCGCCATGCAGCTTAGTGAATGGCATGTAATTATTAATCTAAGCGTGAACAGCTGAACTGGATCATTATGTTAGGTATTCATAGGCGGTAATCGGCCACGCGTGTTCATTGATTGTCATTTGAAATTATGGTGTAGAGTCTGCACATGTAATCCCAATGTATTGTCAGTGTGGAACAATAACACCTTCTCAGGAATCAATAGCATGCATTCTGACTTATTTGCATGTAGGTTTGTAATGGGAGTTTCTAAAAACCCAAATACAGTATCTTAACGGATCAATGCATGTACATGACACGTAAACTGTCGAGGCACAGCGCTTATTGCTTATAAATTAAGAACATCGTCAAAATGTTGTGTAATCATAAACGCGCGTTTAGTAAGGAATACCTTGCAAGTGTACAGTGTATAGCATATACAACGTATTTTAGAGAAATGCACCAGGAATATGGTCGACCAGAGTGTTTGGTTACATATATTCTGAGCCACAAGGCCGCACGTAGACCTGGCGCAGTGTTATACAGTAGCTCAGCTGAAATGGCGGCAAGGTGTCACACATAACTACTGATGTAATATTTATGAAAACGGCTTGCACCCTCTTCTGTACCTCCTTACTACGTCTCCAACCTCACACATTGTTCCGCCCAATTATACAAAGCTGTTCTCATGTTTAGTGATCTTTCCGGACCCAGCTCCTGTTCACCTATACACGTTATTTTAGTATTCTCCAGATTCATTCGGAGGGCATGTTCTGAAAGTGTAACATAACCGTGTTGGTTGGTAGAGCAAAGAGGAACTAGAGGAAACATTGCAGATATGGAACACTTTTAGAACATGTAAGTATGTATACGATAGCATCAGTTAACAACACGAGTTAATGATTACACAACATTTTGACAATGTTTTTAATTTATAAGCAGTAAGCGCTGTGCCTCGACAGTTTACGTGTCATGTACATGCATTGATCCATTAAGATAATGTATTTGGATTTTTTTGAAACTCCCATTACAAACCTACATGCAAACAAGTCAGAATGTATGCTATTGATTCCTGAGAAGGTGTTATTGTTCCACATTGACAATACATTGGGATTACATGTGTGGACTCTACACCATAACTTCGATTGACAATATATGAACACGCATGGCCGATTACCGACTATGAATACCTAACATAATGATCCAGTTCAGCTGTTCATGTTAACATTTTATAATTATATGCCATTCACTAAGCTGCATGACGGTAAATTGTGGCCACTATATGCCTATGCATATAGCTCTAAAATGGACTTATCGTAATCTAATTATGAAAACAAATTCCATATATATATATATATATATATATATATATATATATATATATATATATATATATATAAGGCTAACGAGTTTGGTTCGCGCAGATTATCGAATCACAGTTATCCTACTCCTAGACTCCTAGCATGTTAGCCTTGGGCAGTAAGGTGCCCTGTTACCGCGGTATACCACGGGGAGGTTGTGGGAGTCTTATCTTTGGAGAGACTATGCACCAACAAGGGAGGCTTGCACACTCATGTCCATTTTCACCCCTGTGATGGCGCTAGCTGGCGTTCGCAGCTGAAAGAGTGTGAAGCGCTTGTGCTACACACTACCCAGTCTACTACGGCACTAGATGCACCACACAGATCTGTGTGGTCACCACTGCTGTTAAACAATTGAAGTGATCGCGTGGTGCGATCGGCATAGGGAATCGAGATCGGGGCGCTTGCAGACACTCTCCACGGCTTTAATATAAGTAAACATATAATCTCTCGCTGCTGGTTGTAGGTGGCCGTTGCTAGATTCCTCCCCCAACAAGGACACGTCACTGTAATGGTGAATGAGTACGCCTCCTCGCCTTCTTCCAACCCGCCTTCCTATCTGCAACAAGGATGCGTGCCACAGCCACCGCCGTACTACAGTGGCAGTCAGCAGCAGCAGCCCGCTTACGGCTTACAGCAGGGAGGATACGGCGTGCAGCATGGCTACTATGGCATGCAACAGCAGCAACAACGACCTTTTGGTCAGCAAGGAGCTTTCGGTCAGCAAGTAGCTTTCGGTCAACAAGGAGCTTTCGGTCAGCAAGGAGCTTTCGGTCAGCAAGGAGCTTTCGGTCAGCAAGGAGCTTTCGGTCAGCAAGGAGCTTCCGTCCCGCGGGCTGCTGGTCGTGAAACGGCGTCTGGTGTAGACGTCGAGTTTGGTAAGATAAAAATAAATACAAACAACGGGGAATATTGGCACAACTGATGGGCGAGTAATATGTCGATAAAATATATTCTTTATTACTTATTTTAACAGATGCCACCACATCAACAAATACCATAACCTTCGACAAATGTCACGTTATCACGGACACAAATCATAAATATCAACGAGAAATGTCTTGATATTTATTTGCATTTCACACGTGTCCCTTTATGGATCTTGTATTTACCCTGGCAAACCCATTAGACTTTAATGACTCATCCAAAACATATTTCCAATTTCCTTTCGATATACCCGGTTCTTGTAATTCGCGATTTGACCAGTTATACCCACAAATGTACATAACGGTTGGTTTGACCAGTGGCTTTGTTTTGAGTAATGTTGTTACGTGTAGCAATTCTTATGAACTCTGTCTACGTTGATGACGTTTGTTAGTTGCAAAGAACATAAGAACAATCTTTTTTCCCCGAAATAAATGTGTTTCGATCAAAGATACAACTAAGAAGAAATAAAAATAATGATTAGAATACAACGAGGGAAGAACAATTCAAATGCAAAGTATGAAACATTAAATTATGAACTATTTATGCAGAATACACAAATAAATTACTTATTATTAATATATGTTGTGTTATACTATTTTTGTGATTTATAAAGCAATCAAGCTTCGATAATGATGATATGTATGCGTATATATATATATACATGATACCATCCGAAATACTTAGACCGCCCGTCTTGGAAGATCTTGTGTCTCTATTATATTAGCGATTACGTATTTGTCATGGCTTTCTGTTACACAGAACACAGTCATAATAATATAAGTTCATCAGCTGTCAACACAGAGTTTAATCTTACTCTTGTATATATATATATATATATATATATATATATGTATATATATACATATATATATATATATATATGTATATATATATACTATATATAGATGTATATATATATATATATGTATATATATATATATACAAGTATATATATATATATACAAGTATATATATATAACTCAATTATTTCTTCACTCACTCATTCACCGACCCATCCACTCACCCATACACTATATGAATTTTCTCACTGTATCAGTGCCTCCTGCGAAACACTAAGACGCTATGAAACTCCTATCTGAGAGGAAGGACGGAACCCCAACTTAATCGACCTTCCTACTCACCAGCGTGGGATTCGTTACGACAGAGGACGGTCAATTCATCCCGATTTCATTCTGAAACATCTTGCTATGCGTGTGGAGGCGTCATACAAAACTACTGAGCACGCTTTTGGTTGAAATAGTTTATTTATGTTTTGTTGTGTTGTTGTATTATTCTCAACTTAACTCACTTGGGTGGCGTCGGAATATTGAATGATTAATTTAAGTCGTAAGAGAACACGTGTTACGTCTTCTGTTCTCTAATGCAGTTATATTTTAAACGCACATCACGCACTCAATAAATAACAACATTGTATACAGTTAATTAAAGGTTAATGACAATTAAGGTGCTGTACTGATAAATATGATGCGACCCGAATTTATACTGGATTTGTGTTTAAGTTCGAACTTGGTTTTCTATCCTCGTCGTCTGACATATCATAACATTTAAGTCACTACATAGTACACCAGTGTGTCATTCAAGACTATTGCAAATGAAGATGTAACGAACAACTTTTCGTCGAATATCACTATAACAAAATTAAACCTTTGCATGAATACATATAGTGTAGTAGCATATTGACAGTGCCATACGTTCGCGTATATTCTTTGCTTGCATATATATATATATATATATATATATATATATATATGCTTTGCATAAGTGAATGTAATTGTATATGCATGTATACATTCAACCATATCCATAAATGCATGGATGCTTGCAAACATGCTTGTACATACAGATGTACTTACAATCATGCACACACCTACATACGTACATACGTATATACATACATAAATACATAAATACATAAATGCATAAATACATAAATACATACATACATACATACATACTACATTATATGCATGCATATATAAATGAAACATACATACGTA
The DNA here is from genome assembly GCA_963995525.1 of Escarpia spicata. NCBI lineage: Eukaryota > Metazoa > Annelida > Polychaeta > Sabellida > Siboglinidae > Escarpia > Escarpia spicata. Next base: position 39,562,160 of record OZ023217.1, read on the forward strand.
CATACATGCATACACACGTACGTACGAACATACATATATATCTCTCATGACCGGTAATGTAATGAATAAATAAACATGTTTACACAACTGTATCTTAATTATTGTTACGTGCGTCAAACATCATTTCGATTTGGTCTTGTCTTAGCCGTCTCGTGACGTTATTAATAGAAACAACACAAAAACGTCCATCCTCCGGTTGGTGCCACAAACACACACGCCCACGCACGTACGCACGCACGCTCGCAAATTTTGCCTGTTCTAATAAACATTTTCTTCGAGAACATCACGCACGAGACCCCCACGACTTCTACACCACCTTATCTATTGTATGGAGGCGAATTTATAATCTCCGTTTTTCATACGACATTGATTTTACGGTATGCAGCGAGGCTGAATGCCACCGACTAGAAGAAACGCCAAAGCATGCCTCTATCAAAGAAATTGAAACACGGTTTTGTTTATAACATAGCCAGGTCTGTTACGTCAAGGCTAGACACAATTAAGATATGCAAAATATTATCTTTCCAGTCAAGCTTATGTGACCCGTAGAGCACTTGCGGTTTCCATCCAGACTCCTCTTCATTTCCTACAAAAAACATAAAACGAATGGCCAAAGTGTAAATGTATTACTTGTCTTCACAGACAAAAACAACAAAACGTGTGAGACGGGGAAGATGAGCGTGTTTGTAATCTGCAAAATCCACCATCACAACATTCTGGTTATATATATCCTCACTGTTGGAAGTTATGCCGATCAAAGATTGAACTGATAAGCCATACGCAAAAACACAGCACAGTGAAACCTACGAATCTCGGAGCTATCATCTTTGCTTTGAGGGATCGCTGATAGAGATGGATGCAATCATTTTGTGCAAGATTGTATTTGTAGAGTATTAATACAGATTTGTAATTGCTTTGTCGAGTACACATGTGCTGCACCACACGCGCCATTGACGCAGCTGACTACACCAGTCTCAATACCTCTGAGAATGGTCTAACGGGTATTGGGATTTCTTGAAGCTGCTCTTTGCCTTGATGTGTGGCGCGGGTAGTTGTGCATCATGGTTCCCACAGTACGACGTGCAACGACTGATAGTTCTAGGGCGAAATACAGCTGTACCCCTAATTCAGCGAACGTCCGTACATGATGGTGTACTCCACCACTCGCAACATATCCCTGGTAGCAATACCAACAAATAGCAAATGTTATGGGTGACCGAACACGAATAATTGTTCTTGGCTGTAGTTCCTGAATGCTCATAGCAGGCTAACCTAACTAAGGGTCGAAACAAATACGAATGTGAAAACTGCTGAACAAAATATACCGATGACTTAATATAGACGGACGGCTTGTATAATGACCTGCGCGCGGTCGCGACCCGCACATCGACACGTTAACAATGCGGCATCCTTTTTCCGAGAGCAATTACGTGTAATGTTAATATATGCAGGTTAGTCATTCTGGCACGACTGCACGGCTCGCAAAAGAGTGTCTTTTTCAGGTGCGCCGTTACATCCAGTTCCCAGTCTCTACCACGCACAGTTGCAACGATGGAAACGAATTCTATGACAAACCCGAATGTGGTCGTTACGCGGACTGCGGATCCTCCGGGATTCAGCCCAAACTACGCGAGCAGAACATCCTTCATCCTCGGCGTGATACAGACGTGTATGGGGTTAATGATCTGGATCCTTTTTGCCATAATACTTTGCACCATCGGAGCTGAGAGTACAAAGAATGACACAGTTCCCAATTTCATCGGTGGAACTATCGTAAGTAAACAATAAGGACAATTATTGGCAATGTTTCTTGCAGCGAGATCAAAATTTGGTTTATGCATGAGTGATATTGTTACGTTTTGACGAGCGGTCATGCACTTAAGAATTGTTTTCTGAACTGAATCCAGGTGATGCATTCTGGTGCGTATTAAATGTCTAATTACTGGTAAAACATGTCATAGATGTTCTTCAAACTGCTGATTTATCTCGTGCCTGACATTCTTGCAGCAGGACGTGAAATGACGATTTCACGAGTGTTGCGACACAGGGCGTCAAATATGACAGGTTAACGTTTGTGTACGCACGTCCACTGTTATTGGGTGTTGTTTTTTGTGTTTTTGTGGAAACACAGATCCAGCTCAAACTGCTGTTGTTTGAAAGATTTGACTAGTGCATGCATAACGTTACAATCTACTAGCTTTCACATATACTCACCCATGGAGCAAATTACCAAACGGTGGCTGTTATCTTCATTACAGTATTTTAAACTTACACTCGTTTCCGCTGACCATTTAATGTTTGCTGTCACAAATTACCTAGTTGCAATAGTATTTGATCATTACATCGAAATTGCGTCCTCTTGAGATTGAATCTCTATCCAAATAGGTCATTAAAAATAAAATAACTCTAAATCACTCCATTATTTTTATAAATATTTCGCCAATTAGTAGATCAAAAGTCAATTAATGACACATAGAAGCGAATGAATCTCGGCACTCGGGGGAAATACATTTACAATGATCCAAACTTAGCGTATTAATATAATGTATATACGTCTATGATGCATTTCTTCTTCAAGTTGCTTATCTCTTCCAGCTCTGCGTTGCGTTCTTTGGTAACCCGATAGTGTCTACGGCTCCCCTACGAACCGCAGTCACCGGCCCGAAGACATATTGGACGTCCTTCTCCCGTCTCTGTTCTTAGTTGTTAGTCTGCTTGCTTTTTGACGGGTTCTGTATCAGAACAAACACTTTAGACAGTTCGAAGCTCCGAACGTATCGCAACACTTAACGTGGAGTCTAATGCCAAAAGTGTAACGTGTCTGATACGTAGTCGCAATGCCGTTTTATTTCAGCTAGTTTGAAGCGGTGCCTTATTACCCATTAAGTTGACTGTATTTAACCTTTATGGCACTGTTACCCTTTGAGCGAGCCAACAAAGCCATAATAACCTCTACATTTTAAAATATCAAACTCGAGAAAGAATAGTCGCATAATTGCAACAATAGCATGGACTTATTGTTGGTAAAATTGGATTTGCGAAGGGAACTGGCAACCTTGCCTCGAGCTGTGAACATATGAACTACATTAATTTCTTGTGAGGGTTTCAGTTGAGTGATCTCACCAAACGGCGTGTAGTATAGTCCAACTTTATAATAACTCTATGAATCCTTGTCTGACATCATCACCTCAAATTTTGGTCTAGCGGTTCTCGCCCTTCCAAGACTACGATGGTTTTGTCTCTAAATTCGAACACACGATGAAATGTTGTCTCCATCATGACTCCATGATAACCAGCTATCCTCTCTATGGAAGAGAAGAACACTGAAATTGAATCCAAGAATCCAACCTCTTCACATTAACTGAACAATTTTCGCCGCCGCGTCGGCGTAACTTCACATTATTGTAACCTGAATGGAGACGCAATTCACACGGTCTGGGGGGACACGGTCACATGGGCCCATTCGAAAAAGGTGTATGAAGGTCTAGGGAGGCATGTACCCCCAGGCTCCCTTTGGATCCGCCAATGATCAGTGTCAATACGTTACGGAATTAACGATACGCAGAGCAAAGAATTATTTATAGGTGAAACTGTCTAATACTAGTTATCTGTAGGCCTGCTACAGTTACACATTTTGGAAATTTTCATTTCAGTTATATTTACTCTCGTCGTTTTGATAGTTACTCGACCGATACTTTTCTAATTGTTGCCCAATAAATTTAAAATCAAATCAAATATATTGTAACAAATTACAATACATACAATACAAATCAAATTAAGATAAATAATGTATAATAACATGATGAACACAACAAGGGAAAAACATTATATAATGTTATACTCCGTTTGGTATATTTCAATGTAAATATCATGCAGTTGTAGAATATATAATCGTGATTGAAAAGTATGTTATATATTAACATCATTGTGTAAAACGAATTGCTTAAGTATACATTTGTAACTCATTATTGAGTAAGTCGTAAACGTAAGTCTTGTGCTGAAATGATTCCAAATAATAGCACACATATTTCTTGTAGCACGAAGTCTTATTTTTAAATTAGCCTTGGGTATATGAATTTGTGCAGATTGTCTTGTGTTAAATCTATGGACATCTTGAATAAGTGTAAACATATTTTCAACGATTGTTGGTAAAAGACCCATCTTGTATGTTTGCATAAATAGTTGTATTGAATATTCATACAAGTGTCTGAACGTTAAGATATTTAGTAATTTAAAGATAGGTTTTGCATGAGCTAATCTATTAGCTGAGACAAGCATTCTCACTACTTTTTTTAATCTTAATAATACTTGAACTCAAATGCACCTCCCCATACTTTAATACAATAGGTCAAGTGAGGGAATACAAATGAGTACTACAGTTGAGAATGCCAACACTTTTAGAAATTTTACATTGAACTTTGTTAATGTGTTCAGCCCAGTTGAGTTTGCTATCAATAGTCACACCAAGAAATGTCGTAGAAGATTCTAGTTTAATAGCATTATTATTAATTTTAAGTGTTGTCGGTTTGGTATGTTTTCTGTTTGGTGTTCTAAATATCACGTATTAGGTCTTATCAATGTTTAAAGATAGTTTGTTGGCATTTAGCCAAATTATAATGTTGTTTAATTCAAAGTTAATTTTGTTAGTTATATCATCTAAATGATCACCATTTATAAACAGACTAGTGTCATCAGCAAATAATATGGAAAAAGGAATATCTGAGACATTATTAATATCATTGATTTATAATAGAAAAAACAATGGCCCCAGGATGGAACCTTGCGGTACACCACAAGTAATAGTTTGCAAGCGCATGATAAGAAAATATTTAAGATTTTGTTCCACTTTTGGTAAATCAGAAATAGCCTCGGAATTAGTTAACCATTACTATATCATAACTATACACGTCCTGATTCACTGCGAAATAGGGCTGTTGTTCACTGATATATGAGAGAACTCCTAAATTGGTCAAACAACATTGTACCATGCACACTTACTTTCTGACTCATCGCGAAAAAACGTATGTTCAGCTTCAACCATAATAAACCAGAGACGGCCATCACGCGACTGTGACTATGATGTGACCCAGTGTGACTGTGACGTAGTGATTATTGTTTCATTTGTACGTTTGCCATAACATTAATTTTATCATCTTTGTCCGCAGGTTTGCTTAAACAAATGAAGATCTGCTCGGAAATTGATAACATTGGAATAATTGCCAATCGCTGAAAAAACAACGCTATGTTGTTTGACATGAACACTGTACTCCGTTAAATTTCGATTTCAGACGTTTAATATGGTATTGGTTCTACACACTCGCAAACACCACTAGTTTATATCCTATCACTATCATTATTTATACTGTTGATCATCCAAATTTCCAAATCGAGATTGCTGCTATGCAGTACACATTTTAGCAGTCATTGAAAATGTCATTGAAAGGTTGAATGGACCGGTGGACTGCAAGTCACGCATGGCCGCCTACAAGCAGATGGACGGAAAACTAGATGGTATAGAGCCCATTGTCCAACGTGGTATTCAACCCACTAATGTGCACGAAAACGAAAAGCGAACTTGACAGCTTCCACACATAGTAGTTTGAACGGGTGTTGTATTCTGTAATGGACACTGAGCTTAGTAAATAATTAATTCATTAATTCACTTTGCAACATGTCAACTCTAATAAAAAGGTCTCCGCGAAGCTCTAATAGGCGGGCGGTAGAATCACCTATCGGACTGATTTAAATGCCACGCACTATATACACCCAAATGTTATATCGTTTGAACGCTCTACATCTCCCCGCTCCAAGGAGATATGTCATATAGCTGCCAAGTGGTGCAGTAGGCATGAATCCAAGGTCAAACAAGGTCACCGTCAATTGATGAATTTTCGAAATTGTGCACTTCCGCAATCGTTTTAACATTACAATGACCGCATATTTACTTTACTTAATTACATGATGGCCAAGTAATATATATTTGAAAAGCTTATTGTCTCCCCGTCAAACTGAGATATGATGTGGAGGTGTTACCTGATATGATACGAGTGGAGCTAAGGTCAAACAAGGTCACCGTGAAATGATGAATATTCGATTTTTTTGCAATACCACAAAAGTCATAAAGTTACAATGACTCTGCAACTATTTCATTTATATGTACGTGTCATACACTATGTGAAAGAACCATTTCTCCCCGGCTGACGCGAGAGATCATTAACGTTGCGCTTATCATGCACATTTTGAATTAGACCCCTGTTAAATGACGATAACATTTACAAATAATGAAACACACTGAATGATTGGCCGCCATTTTGCATTGATGATCAAACTGACTATTCATGCTAGGAAAAAAGGACGCCTGAATTAAATGTGTAATCTGCGATCGTTCATCTTTTTTAAAAAAACCACTAAATCATCAAGTCCCTTGCACTATATTTCTCTTTCTTCAACACCATATCCATTTTGGCGACCGGTAATTTAGCAAAAACAACACACGTTTTCAAATAACATATCAACTGCCAAGTTGACATATGTTAGAAAGTATGATCAAATGAGTAAACAATGTTCATGTTGTACATACACTTTCTGATTTTTTTTTATACGCCAAATGCTAATTGTTCCTTAAATCAGCGCAGTCCATCCGTCCGTCCGTCCGTCGGTCGGTCCGTCCGTCGGTCCGTCCGTCCTTCCATCCTTCCATCCTTCCATCCTTCCTTCCACCCTTCCATCCATCCATCCATCCATCCATCCATCCATCCATCCATCCATCCATCCATCCATCCATCCATCCATCCATCCATCCATCCATCCATCCATCCATCCATCCGTCAATCCATCCTTCCTTCCTTCCTTCCGTCCTTCCTTCCTTCCTTCCTTCAGTTCGTCCGTCTGCCCGCCCGCCCGCCCGCCCGCCCACCCGCCCGCCCGCCCGCCCGCCCGCCCGCCCGCCCGCCCGCCCGCCCGCCCGCCCGCCCGCCCGCCCGTCCGCCCGTCCGTCCGTCCGTCCGTTCGCCAGTCCGTCGCCCGTCCGTCCGTCCGTCCGTCCGTCCATTCATCCAACCATCCATCCATCCATACATCCATCTATCTGTTGTCAATTTGAATATTGCATATCGATCTTGAGATTAACTAAACCTTTTGTTTTTATGGACCTCGAAGCTTGGGTTCCGAAGAATTAGGCGCAATAGAAGTTAACTTATTATTATTATTGTTATTATTATTATTGTTATTATTATTATTGTTATTATTATTATTGTTATTATTATTATTGTTATTATTATTATTGTTATTATTGTTATTGTTATTATTATTATTGTTATTATTATTATTGTTATTATTATTATTGTTATTATTATTATTGTTATTATTATTATTATTATTATTAGTAGTAGTAGTAGTAGTATTAAAATGGTACTTTCATTTTAAGGCTCGGGAAAGGAGAGTAGACAAACTATAGAAGAGTGACGTAATATTCACCATCCAGTACACCGCTTTTATGGTGTCAGGGAAATAACCTGCCGAGTACATTGAAAACTGGAGTACTAAAATAATTACTAACAACTACGCAATTCAAATTATCATCTTGAGCATGAATGTGTGGCGACATAATCGGTGGATCTACGATACATCATTTTGTACCTTAAGCTACAGTGTCAAAACATATACGCATGCACGAATACGACACGGATGAGAACCTTAATAATATACATAGATTACAACATTAGCATCAGAAAACAAAATCGGTTGGTCTGACATCTGACTATTTTTTAACGCAATCAATCACGCGTTGGCATAGATCAACGGTTGTTTTGACGCATTATACATCAAACGCAGGACGCTTTTATTCGAAATGCACCTTGTTCTGCAGTATGAAATGTAAATTATTATCACAGTTTCTACTACTTCCTATCGGTTATAAAACAAATGTTCTGTCAAAATACATTTGAACTGTGCAGTTTCGTTTTATTCACATGTGAAATCTTAGTGGACGTTCCAAGTGTACCGCGTAACTAATATTGTTGGTCACAGTTTATTATCAGACGATAACTGTTGTTGTTCTTCGCAGATCACCTTCGCCGGTTCACTGGGTATCTCTGCCAGTCAATAAAAGAGAACTGTGCTCGTGAGTATTTCGTTTTCTTACAAAAATTATTCCACCAAAGTATACTACGTGTACTATAGAAGTGTATATATACCCACAGATGCTACATATCTACTTATTTAGAAAACAATATGATTTAACACACACGCACACGCACACGCACACGCACCCGCACACGCACACGCACGCGCACCCGCACACACACACGCTCTCGCACACGCACACGCACATTTATCTATAAGACGTTCAAAATCGTACGCATGTTGTATAGGCGAGCGGTAGAACCACCTAACGGACCGACTTAAATGCCCCCCCCCCCACACACACACTCACATGTTATATCATTTGAAAGCCCTATATTTTCCCGTCCCAACTAGTTTGACTGGTCTACTATAAATATTAACTACATCGAGGGGGGCCTTGTTCAACTTTCCTGTCATATAACCTAAATAAATAAAACAGCCTAACGTTACGTAATTGATTGTATTTAAATTAGGTCACTACCGGTGTTGTTAGCGTTCGTGATAGGATAGATAGTCAACTGTGTAACTAAAATCTGTAACATAAAGTGTGCTGTAGTACACAGGAAACACTCTTTATAAAGACTAAGTTAGTTAAGTTATTAAATAAATTCTGATAGTGATATGGCGCCTTGCAAGCGGCAAGTCAAGGCAAAGCGACACTTGATGTGGGATCACTGCCACAGCTGGGTAGATTTTGCATTGTTCGGCTGTGGGAAGTCATAGGCAGAAACTATGAAGGAGGGATTCAACTTTCAGTGCATGGGGTGTTGGAAGGTGGAGTGCCTGCAGAAGGAGATAGTTAGGGTGACAAATATTGTGAAGGGGATGTAGATGGGAATTAGCAAGGAGACAGGTGGAATGGAGAGAGACGACAGGGAGAGAGGTGGGAATACTTCAAGACTGAAGGAGAATAGCAGCGGCAAGAAGAAAGACTGAGGAAAGGAGATTGAGAGGAGGGAAGGTGATTGGAGTGGAAGAAATTGGAAAATCGACGACAGAAAACGTCACAAGCGTGAAGGTGACAGGGAAGAAAGTGACCATAGAGGAGGAGGGAGGGAAGATGGGACGGGAGGGGAGAGAAGAAAATGAGATGGGAGGAAAGATGAAGGGACGAAAGGAAGTGAGAGCAAATGTGATAGAAGAGAAGTCGATAAAACGGACGATGACAGGAGGAAAGGTGACAAGAGAAAAAGCGACAGGAAAGAATGGATCGGAAGAGAATGTGACAGGAGAGAAGACGGCAGGGGGAAAAGACAACAGCCAGACATATGCAAACTGGAGAAGGAGCTACTCTGAGGCAGTGCTTGAGGGGGCAATGGGGAAAGAGAGGGTGTTTATGGGCGATTCCATTATGAGAAAGGCGGACAAGACACTAAGCGAGGGGAAGGACGTCGTTGTTTGTCTACCGGGGGCTATGATAGAACATTTGACTGAAAGGGTAGAGAAGGTATTGGGGCATGGCAAGGGAGAGTCTATACTAGTACACGTAGGAACAAATAAGGCATACAGGGAGGGAACAATTGGGATAGTACAGAAGTATAGACAATTAGTGAGGAAGCTAAAGAAGACAAGTTGAACTGATTATTTTCTCAGGAATTTTGCCAGTAATGGGAGGAAGGGGGGCAACGTATAGAAACTGCAAGAGGATGGCGATCAACGCACTAGTTGAGCAGATGTGTGAAGAAGAGGGGGTGGGATTCACAGATTTATGGGGATACTTTGTTGGGAGGGAAGATATGTACATGAGAGATGGCCTCCATCTTAGTGAAAAAGGGGCAGCAGTATTCTCAGAGAACCTGCTGCGATCTGTTGACAGTGGGACAGGTTGCATCTATTTAAACTGGATTCGCAGGTGGGACTCACATAAAAGCCTGAAACTGGAGGCATAGATAAAGACAGCACAAATAAATCAGCAAAGAACAGTGTGAAAAACTCTTCTGAAGCTGGATATAAATGTGTTTGTTTAAATGCGAGGAGTATAGTAAACAAAAGAAATGAACTAAACATTATGGTAGAAGATATTGACCCTCACTTAATAGGTATAACCGAATCCTGGACCACCACCGATATATCAGATGCCGAATTGGGACTGACAGGATACGTAATGTTTAGGAAAGATAGAATAGGAAGAAGGGGAGGTGGAGTTATTTGATATATTAAAGAATCTATCCAGGCTTATGAAATAAAATTAGAAAGAGAAGCAGATTGCGAAGAAGCTGTTTGGTGTAACATGGTTACAGGAAACTCAACGTTAACAGTTGGGTTAGTTTATCGAAGTCCAAACATAAACATAGAAGAGAATGAAAAAATACAAAACGCTCTAAGGGAAGTAAGCAAATGGTACTGTATTATTATGGGGGTTTTAACCACGGGCATATACAATGGAAAACTCTACAGAGTATGGGGAGTGAGGACCACAAGTTTTTAGCTTTAGTTCAATATACTTTCCTTTCTCAACATGTGCTTGAACCAACCAGGGGTGAGAATGTGTTAGACATGGTTTTGTCCTCACAGAATGAATTAGTTGACAATGTCAATATAATAGAGCCACTGGGGAGTAGTGATCACAACCAGATACATTTTATCATCAAAGTAAAATCAGAAAGGAATAGTAAAAAGCAGTATAGGAAAAATGTCCACAAAGGAAGGTATAAGGACATGAGGAAATATTTAGTAAAGATAGACTGGAATAACACACTGAAAAATTAGACAGCAACACAATGCTGGAATATATTAAAAAGTGAAATTAAGTGCATAGTCGATAAATTTGTACCCTTCAAAAAACAAGGGAAACGATCCAAAAAGAAACACTTATCGAAAGAAGCCATTAGAAAAATTAAGTACAAACAAACGATGTGGAAGTGATATAAATGTGCTGGAAATGATGAAGACTACAACATTTATAAAGAAGCACTTAACCAAACTACAACTGAAATTAGAATTCAAAGAGAAGCTATGAACAACAATTAGCTAGTAATATAAAACATGACAGCAAGAGTTTTTTAGCGTATGTTCGTATGTTCGAAGCAAACAGAAAGTTCAGGATAAGGTCGGTCCTCTAGAAGATAGTGCTGGAAATATAATATCAGAGGGATTCTTAATGGCAGAAGACCTGAATGAGTATTTTAGTTCATTGTTTACCAGGGAAGATATTAGTTCACTACCAGTACAAGAGGCTAAGTTCAAGGGGCAGATTCAGACTATTTAGGACAGTTAATTGTAACCCCGGAAATGGTAGCTAAGCAAATAAGGGCTATGAAGAATAATAAATCACCTGGGGTGGATGAGATTCCGCCCAAACTACTGTTGGAAATTATAGAACAAATTAGCGTACCGCTTATAAAATTTTTCAATTTGTAATTAGAAGAGGGAGTGGTTCCTTTAGAATTGAAAGAGGCAAACATTATACCGTTATTTAAAAAAGGTTCGAGAAACAAGTCAGAGAACTATAGACCAGTGAGTTTAACATCAGTGATTTGCAAATTATTAGAAAGACTAATTAAAGATCACATGGTGGATTTTTTGTTAAACATAACTTGATAAACCCATCTCAACATGGGTTTTTTAAAGCGAGGTCATGCTTAACAAATATGTTATGTTTTTTGGAAGACATCGCTAAGTGGGTAGATGAGGGATCACCAGTAGATATCGTCTATTTAGATTTTCAAAAAGCTTTCGACAAAGTACCACATCAAAGATTACTGCATAAACTAAAGGCCCATGACATAGGAAATGGTATAATAAACTGGATAGAAAAATGGCTTATTGACAGAAGACAACGTGTAGTAGTTAATGGGGAGGCTTCAAATTGGAATTCGGTATTGAGTGGGGTACCACAGGGATCAGTACTAGGACCTATATTATTCTTAATATATATATCAACGATTTGGATGATGAAATAACAAGCAAGGCGTTGACATTTGCGGATGATACAAAAGTGTTTCGAAGGATTAAAAGTGATGGAGATAGATAGCATTTACAAGATGATCTTGACAGGTTGATCAAATGGTCTGAAAAGTGGCAAATGCTGTTCAATTTTGGGAAATGTAAATGCCTCCACACAGGACATGGGAACGAAGAGGTAGAATATACATTGGGGGGTACTGTACTAAGTACTACTGTAAAAGAAAAGGACTTAGGGTTAACCATTTGTGTTAATATGAAGGTTTCAGAGCAGTGCGGAATTGCAGCTTCAAAGGGAAATCAAATCGTTGGATTAATTAGGCGAAATATAGCGTTAAGGAAAAAACACTAATAATACCGCTGTACAAAACAATAGTTAGGCCTCATTTAGAATATTGTATTCAAGCGCGGAGGCCATATACAAAGTAATATCGCACGAAGGACATAGATATGCTAGAAAGAGTACGGAGGAGAGCGACTAAAATTATACCAAAACTGATGGATCTTAGTTATGAAATTCGCCTAAAAGAATGTGGTTTAACAACACTAGAGACCAGGAGCTTGAGAGGAGATAAGATAGAAGTGTTTAAAATAATAAATGGTTATGAAAATATTGATAGAAATATTGTTTATCAGTTAAGAAAGATAGAAGGACTAGAGTACATGAAGTTACATTAGCAAAGGTGCAGTGTAGATTATATATAAGAAAGTTCTCATTTTCACAAAGGACTGTAAATGAATGGAACAGATTATCTGCTGATTGTGTAGGTGCTAGTAGCGTGAATATGTTTTAAAATAAAATCGACACATACTTCAGAAGGGCGGGATACACATAAATAAAAGGGTTGGACTCTCGATAAGCCAAAGAGTCCACCCGTCACCTAGAGTTAATTCTCTGAGAAGCAATCTTGTTAAATCTTGTTAAATATACATGCATAGCACCAACATACGACTGCATGCCATACCTCATTTTAACGGTGATAAAGTGCATTTTCTATGGATTTATAACATGTCCTAGTGTAAGTAGAAAAAGTAGATTCACAACCATTATAATTGTAGAACATTTGCGGAATGTCGACGGTGACCTTCAATCCACACCGACTCTACCACAATAGCTCCCCGTCGTATCCCATTTTACGGGGAGACAGTAGGCTTTACAACGGTATATGACATGACCTTGAGGAGACAGTAGGATTTACAACGGTATATGACGTGGCCTTGAGTAAATAGGTAACGTAGATATATGCAACTATTGATATTGTACAACTTTTGTGGGATGGCGCAATTTCGAACATTTATCACTTGATGGTGACTCTGTTTCATCGTTGCTCTACACCTGCTCCTTCAATGGACAGCTCAACGTCATATATCTTGTTAACGGGGAGAAATTGTTCTTTCAAACGATATATGATACGTTTACATAAATGAAGTAGCTACTTAGTCATTGTGACGTTATGACTTAGTCATTGTAACGTTAGGACTCTCGTGGTATTGCCAAACATCAAATACTCATCATTTCACTGTGACCTTATTTGAGCTAATCTACACATTTCTTGCCATATCGGGTAACGGGAAGATAATAAGCTTTCCAAAAATATATGACCTGACCATTTCTTGATTACGTAAAGTAGACATACAACCATTGTAATGTTAAGAGGTTTGCGGAAGTGCACAATTTAGAAAACGTATCATTTGTTGATGACCTCGTTTGATCTTGGATTCACGCTTACAATCTGACGACAGGCCTAGTTAGGAAGGGGAGATGTAGGGCTTTAATTCCAAATGATATAACATTTGGATGTGTGTAGGGGTCCATTTAAACTCCTAAAATAAAGCATTTTGGGGGGATTTGCAGCTCGCCTAGTAGGATCTCAGAAAGGGGAGGCTAAAACACTATTTTGCATGATAACGAACGATATGTGGTTTATAATGCACTATGCTAGGCAATAATGGTATGGCAGTAAATCCGTCCGTGGTTTGGGTCGACTGACATCTACGGCAACAAAACGAATAGAAGGCCACTAGACAACGTAGTATGTGTTTACGTATTAATAAAATTACGCAAACCGATCTCATGTGATCAGTGTTTGGTCAAAACTACGCTAACTTCGTCAAGCGTACGCACGCGGGTTCTGATAGTTATAGCAATATCATCTAGCAATATGCGAATTAATAGACGCCGGAACCGGGTGTGTGTGTGGGGGGGGGGGGTCAATATTTGTTTGGGAGGCTGGCTGGAGATAGGATTAGTCCCCCCTATTTAGGCAAGGGGTGTGCATTTTACGGTGGACACGTGTTTTGGTGTGGAGCTGAAGATATGATTAGCCCCCAATATTTAAGGAATGGGTTGTATTTTGTGGTGCAACGTGATTTATTTGGTGAACCTGACGGTGGTATTTTATGGCGAGCCACGGGGGTGGGGGGTGGAGCAAATCGAGGTTTTGGGATAGCCTCAAGATGTGGTTTTAGACTAGCCTCAAACATGGTGAACGTCGCCGCGAACAATATTCAACAGCACTCCCTTTCCCTGTCTTCGATGTCATCATCCGACAGCGCGGAGTGGTGCTGAAGCTCCGGCATAGCCCATCCAATAGTAATTTCGTTCCGGCGCCTACGGAATTTGTTTTGTTATTGTAGGCGTAAAAGAACTGCACTTTTATAAACAAATATAGTGTAAATATATTTTAAAACATAAAAAAGTAAATTTGCCGTTACATAACGGGAATAACACACTGTGTGTTTACCTTAATTGAGCCTTACCGCCGGACAATTATAGCCACGAGCCTGCGGCAACTCGTGGCTTTTGCCATGCTCTGAACACTGTAAGGGTAGATAAATCGTGCTTTATTCGATTAATATTTCGTGGTGCGTTTGACATAGTTAGTTGGTTATATCCAACAAAGTTTTGACCAATCATGTTGCCTCCTATGTTCGAAACATTGTGTATATATATATATATGTGTGTGTGTGTGTGTGTGTGTGTGTGTGTGTGTGTGTGTGTGTGTGTGTGTGTGTGTGTGTGTGTGTGTGTGTGTGTGTGTATATATATATATGTATATATATATACATATATATATATATATATATATATATGTATGTATATATATACATATATATATGTGTGTATATATATATGTATATGCATATATATATAATTATATATATATATATATGTGTGTGTGTGTGTGTGTGTGTGTGTGTGTGTGTGTGTGTGTGTGTGTGTGTGTGTGTGTGTGTACGCGCGTGTTTACCTTTTCAGATTGTCATCTACATGGTGCTGTCGATCATTGCTTCTATCTGTGGTGTGTTTCTTTTCATCATGTCCGCAGTGATCGCGGTGCTTTATCCCCGTTCCGTGAGTACACACTAACCAATAACATCAAAAGGATTTCTCACTGAATTAAACAAATAAACTAAATTCTGGTGAAATGTTTTTCTTAAGTTGCTTTTTTACAAGAAACCTTTGACTAGATGTAACTTTCAACAAATCGACATAACTCGTATAAGGGATGGTCTCAACATTTTGCAAAGTCCAAAAAACCTTAGTAGCTCAACCCCCCGTCCCTCGTCAATATGTAGTGTGGGACTGGCAAGTTTCACGATCCAAAATTGCTATAGCGTCAATTTGCATTAACATATGTTTCAATCGCTAGGCGTCGCCTCTCTGGCACTAGTTTTCTCATGATACACGATGACTCCCACGTAATGCTTAACGTCTTTTAGGACTTTGCGTCTTGCACGCTATTTAGCAGACAACGCATAAGTACGTAGTTACTCATTTGACAACAATATATTTAGATGAACTTGAAAATGGTGTGTGCAAGTTGATTTTTTTACCAAACAGTCAATTGTTATGCTTCCCTTTACGCCTGTTCGAAGGCACACGTCGACATTGCCGTCGCCTACTTCTTCACCTTCGTGTACTTGGTCGAGACGATCGCTTCCATTTGGGCGGTCGCTATCTGCTGCCGCAGCGTGTGCTGTGGTCAGCAACGGGACCAACAGGTGAGAATTATTATCATAGCGCAACCTGTGAGGTAAAGGACATACCCTCATAAAATTACATTTTATTATTTATGTATTTATGATGTTAACAAGCTAACTAGAGCCGAAACATAAATAAATGATCAGACAATCAAAATAATGACCAATTCAAAATTGTATTATAGCGTGAAGAATGACAAGCAATTTGACACACACACACATGCGCACGTCCGCCACACGCACACACGCATGTACACGCACACACACACAGATGCACACGCACAGCTACACACAGACATACTCACGCCTCACACGCCGCACACGCCGCACACGCCGCACACGCCGCACACACCGCACACACC